>VZTE01001756.1:328149-429848 GCA_013397775.1 Eulacestoma nigropectus
TATATATATATCTCGATATAGATATATAGATATAAACACACACACATGTATATATGCAGATATAGATATAGATATAGATATAGATACATATATAGATATAAACATAGATATACATATATATATAGAGCACCAGATTCTGAAAGACACAAACTCAAGCAGCAGAAACTTTGTGCCACGTGTTTATTCACCACTTGTCATGTCACTTACAGGAACACCTGACATTTAGTCTCTTCACTAGTTTTGCTTTAATTTTCTATTCTTTTTTTTTGTTAGGAGTTGCTGAAATGTCCATGGCTTAGGGAGGAACCACTGTGGGCTTCCATTTCTTACACCAGGCATCCCTTTCTCCTTGATTTCTCGGAAACTTCTTCTTCCCCTTCTCTTGCAGCACAAACACCCCTAAACTTAATGGGCTCAAAATATTGGTACTAAATCAAAACCAGTGCCCACAGACCTTGAACTAGTCACCCAAATCTTGTTCCTGAAGGTGAAAATAAAATGTTTGAACGCTGAAGACTTGGACATTTCTGCCTGTTGCCACAGCCTGGTGTCAACTCAAAATTCAGCATTTTAAATGCACCTTAAATGGATGCTCACACAGAATTTTCAGGAAGACAGAATCCTTATTTGTCTTGGAGTTAAGCTGGAAAAATATTCAATAATGCAGCAGGCAACTTTAGCTGTCAGGTAGGAAGAAGGCAGAGAGGCTAAAAGCAACTTCTCCAACAGAGTTCAAGAACTGGCAGACACAATAAGGTGTCAGGAAAAGCAGAAAAAAACACTGTAAAACAAACAAACAAACAAAACCAGCAAAAACCAAGCAACCAACCAAACAAAACCAAAAAAAACCCCAAACCAGAGGACACACAAAAGACCCAACCCAGTAAAAAAAAAAAAAAACAACCCACACACACAAAAAAAGTCAAACCTCCTCCAAAATCCCTCAAAATTAAAAACAAAAAAAAAGACAAAAACAAACGAGACATCACAAAAAAAGGGGGAAAAACCCAAACTCAAAAGAAATCCCAACCAAAACCAACCGAGCAACCAAAAAAACACCCAAAAATGAATAACACAGAAAGAGGCAAGCAAGCCAGATCTAAGCCACTGCTCAGACGGAGATGCCACCAACATCTGCTGACACCAACACATTGTAATTCCTACCTACAGGTATGAAATTCACTAATTTGTCATCACAAAAAGTATCCTGAAGGTTGCTATCCTGCAGCTGAGAGCAAAGAAGAACCTTCTACTAAACAGGGTGAAAATGAAGCCAGAAAGGAAAAACTTTTTATGTAGTCACTGCAGAATATTTGCATTTATCAACTTACAGTGAAAGTTTAAAAAAAAAAATCCCAAAAACCTAAATGGAGGAAAGTATTAAAATATTAGAATAATAGTGACAATACAAAATAAAATCAAGATGTGAAACATTAAATTTAATAAGGTCCCTGCTCTCACAGCAACATTTCGTGTTGAATTGTTAAAAGTACTTTAAAGGAAGACAAGTTCAGGAACTCAAATGATGGTGCCAGGAGTTGTAGCACTTTTTTGTTATCTCTCTGCTCAAGAATAATCCAGCTGTGTACAGGGAGAGCAAAGGGTATCTCATAACCTGTGTGTTTAATGCAAGTCTGAGAGGTCTGTGTGCTGTGCAACATCAAAGTCTTGTAAAATCCTGTTTTTCTTGGTTCTCAACACAACAGAAAATAAGTTTCTCAGTGGGGAAGTCTTTGAGAGAGCAATGTTGAAGCACAATGGCCTCACTGCCCACATTTTGGTGCCAGAAAACGTGATTTTACAAAAAGTATCCACCAGGAAGCTGATGTCACAGAGGCACAGAGGTTGGGATGTTTTTCTGCCAGTCATGCAGTTCTTACTCTTTTTCAGTTGTTCAGGAGACTAAAACATGATGTGGATTAGTTTTCACTTCTACCTAATAAATAAGGAAATAAGGAAATCAGAAGGTGGTGTTCTACTAAGCATGACAGCCCTTCAATAAATCTTTTGTTTCTTTAAATTTACTTCCCTTCCAAAAGCTGGGAGTGTAATTTACTTCCTTCCAGATACAGGCTTTGTGCACTGACATTTTTATCCTGTTTTTCCTCATACCTTTACATTTATCAATCGCATTTTGTCTCACACAAATTTGCAATCTTTACAATAACCCACAGCCAGAGAAGTAATCCTGAATATTTCAATTCCTATTGAGACTTAATTGACCGTAAATATATTGACCACAAATTAAAAAACACATGGTGAGACACAGCTTCACACTTGGTGTGGAGAAGGACCAAAACGACAGTAATTTGTTTTATAACTCAGTCACCAACAGCACAAACATAAATACAGCTTATCCCTAGAAGGTGAAAATGGAACCACAGACCTTATTTGTACACACTACAACAAGTGATCTTAAATTAATTGTGCTGCTACTTGAGGTGCAGGTACTGGAGAACAGCTCAAGCTGCCAGAGACAAGGTCACATTGCCTCTGGGAATTCTGAAAATGACCCAATCTCTCCATCTATCCATTTAAAAGTTCTAAATGATAACAAGTGAAACAAACCAAAAATCTTTGTTCTCCTCTGTTTAAAAATCAGTTGCCAAGTTACACATTTTGTCTCTGAAAATAAAATTCATCCTCACCTGTTTTGTTTTCAAACCCTACTCCTGGCTAAAAGGTTTGGCATCCCTTACTATTATGATTATTAGTATTAGTACCAAATGATAAAAAATTATACTGCTGGGCATTTCTATTTCATTTTCCTATTAGGTAAATAATATTTTAATAGATCTCTTTAAGACTCCTGTGTTTTAGGAAATGCTCCAGAGGTGTTTTACGCTTACATCTCCCATTCCCAAACCAAAGGGTGTTTGCCCACCTCAGAGGGCCAAAGGGAACCACTAAATAGGTGCAAATTGGATTTCCCTGAGTAACCTTGCAATTAATTTTTCATTTCATTACTTTTTATTTGTTAGTTTCCTCTCTGATTTTTTTTTTGTGGCATCTCCCTCAGCAGCAAAAAGTCACCCAAAATGTTCAGGACACTCTTCATTAGCACATTTTAGTTTTAACCATGACTAAACCCAAAAGGATATTTTGCTGAAGTATTCCAGAGATGAAATTTGGGTTGTGCACTGCATGTCTTGCAGCCTACCAGTGCAAACCAAACCAGCTAGTTTTTTCTATATTATTTTACATAAAAACATGTTATTCTCAGCACTGAGAGAGGACTTCTCTCTATGTTAGCCTTTCCTGATGACCAAACCCGCTTCCATGAGCAAGTTCTTTTCTGTGCTTCAGAAAAAGATCCGTAAAAAAATAATTTCTGTATTTATGGTTTTCTAAGAGCAGACTGACAACTTACAAATAGCAACAGTAAGAGGTCTGATTTAATTCAGAACAAAGAGTAAAAATTTTTTTTTTCCCTAAATGGAATAGCTCCTTCCACATCTAAAATTCCAAGTTACAGCAATACCAGCTTTTAAAATAAATCTGATGTTTTATCCCTGGTCAAGGAACACCGTATGAAAGCATACTGCAACATACACCTTGTTTGGTGCAGAAAAATGACCAAAAACAATCAGAAAAGCCCCAAACAAAACCTTTACTCCCTAACTAAACATTTGTCTGTGATGCTGAAAGCCAGGTCTGCTTTTAGATGATCTTTAGGAATTGCAATGTTATTGCATCTGTCTCACTTTATGGGGAACATCATTATCTGAAGCTCAAGATTTCGTAACTGGGGGACAAAGTTGCTAAGTTCTGCACATCATACTTGAAGGAATTTTTGAAAGAAATTAAAATTTTAAAAGAGGTATTACTTATATGAATTTTAAACCAGGTACACAATTTTTATTTTAATTTTTATTAAATGCAAATAGAAGGGGAAATAGAGTTTTTCAAACCTGACAAGCCAAAACATCCAAGATGTGTCACCTTAAGAACCCCCCAAAATAAAAACCCCTGCATTTTTAGAATTCAGACATCATCCAGACAGATGACTGAAGCCTGAGAAAACATATCCCTCAGTTTGATAAACCTGATTATGATACACGGCTGATTAACTCCTCGAGCTGAGCAGTTTTAATTTGTTCCAACAGTTATGAGCAGTAAAAGCATCGCCACAACTGCAGAGTGGAATTATCGAAGCCAGCAGATCCTGGATATCCTTTAAAAGCTGACTTTGTTCCTGGTATTTAGAGAAAAGGAACTGAAAAGAGAGAAAAACGCAAACTACTTACAGATCTTTCTAGATGATAATATCCTCTCACATAGTGCAACAAGTCAAAATAATTTAAAAAAACAGAGTATTTTAAAATGCAGTGTGATACTGGTGAGGACAAAAATGCACATATCCCAATTCTGCGAAGAATTAGACCTATAATTTTATGAACTTCAATATTCCCAGACTGCTCTACTGGGGATGCATTCACAAACTATGAAGATTCCAAAAATACAATAAAATTCTTCCTACCAATATGAATTATATAAACCCAGGGGCAAAAGATCACCTTTAAAATCTCATTTTCAAAGCTTTTCAAAGCTACCAAAGCTGTTTCTTTGCTGACAAGCTGCACGTGCAGCTCTGGTGACGTTTCATTATTCCATCACAACGTTTTCACAATCCAGGATGGTTCTCAAGCTTCTGGCACCTCCCTGTATCAAATTCTTCACCTTTTCACTCCTTCACCAGCAATTGCCCCATTTGCTGCACTGGAATTGAGGCTGGCTGTGAACACATGCCAAATCCACCTGATTTTGCCCTTCTGCTGCAGTTTGTAACTATCTTAGTTTTACGGAAAAGTTAATGCTGCAAAAATGGGGAACACAGGAGGAGGATCAGCACTGGGAGGTGGGTGATGGATCCTGCGATGGATAATGAGGTGTGGCTGCTGGAAGGGGGGAGATAAACACGGATAAAGTCCCGGGAAACCAGGAGACTGAGTGTTAAGGGAAGGGGAGAGCTGAAAGAGTTCAAAGCGGTTTAAAAAGAAACAAAACATTTTTAGACTGGCAGCGATACAGGTGCTGGTTCTGCACAGACCAGGCTGAGCCACAGCACATCCTCCGGCTCCAGCTGTGCCATTCCACAGCTGGAACTGGGAATCCTCCTTCCCTGCACAAACAACAACCCCCAGTGGACAATTCACTCCAAAATGGCTTTAAAGAGGTGCTGGGGGATTCCTCCCTCCTCATCTTCCTTCCTTCAACTGCTTTAACCAAATGCTGCATTTACTGGCTCTGGAATACAAACTCTATTGTTTAACAATGTGTCATGCCATGACTTAACCGTAAATATGGTCAATATTAAGTATGTACTACAACAGTATATTAGAGATATTTTACAGCCTTACACTGCGCCTTACAAATCCATTTTCTTTTTATGTGTAAGCAGTTCACCATTTCTGCTTCAAAATGCAAGAGATGTTTGTTACTAATTTTTAATTTGCTGACTTTGCTTATTCTCACTTAACTAAGTGATAAACTTTGATTTATATTTATTTACATATGGTAGATATATATTTGTTATATATTCATACATAACAAAGATAAATGTTTTTGTGTATATTTATATATACATATATATTTATTTTCCTGCCTAGCATTACTATTTGAGATATATATATATATCTATATCTATACATATATATCTATATCTATATATATCTCTCTCTCAAATAGTAATGCTAGGCAGGAAAATAAAGTCCTTTCTGCTCATGTGCCTTACTGTAATGATGCTCTCCTGAAGCATTAGGTCAGCTCTACGATGGCAAACAAGGCTAAAAATAATACTTTAGAATAATACGGATTGAGCTAAAACGAGGACAGGCAGCTGCCACTAGATGGCAAGGCAGGCTCACGGTACTTTGCAGGGCTGGGTTTGGGTTGGGGTTTTTTTTCCCCCTTTATATAAGAGGAATATGTAACATTTGTATTTCAAACATGGTGTCGACACTTCTCTCCCATGCCATTCCAAGTTTATCTGGTGATCTGAAGTTGGTGAACGAAGCCAACCACTTGAAAAGCCCTTTACAAAACACAGGCACACAGAAATAATGTTTAGTGGTTAAGTTGAACTTGAAGAGATTTTAACAAATGTGCTGAAAAAAGTAATGTGTTTTAAAAGAAAGGGCGCTTCACTTACGTGTGAAAAGGTAAAGACAAGTGTTAGAATTTGACTTTTAACAAAATTACCAAATTAAACAAGTGAACTGTCGATTATAAAACAACCTGCTTCCCCTACAACTCTCAGCAGGGTCTCCCAGGTGAGTGCCTCTAAAGCCAGTCACGTTCCTCACACTGCCAAACCTCTGGTCAGCCAGGAATAGAGGAGCTGAGGACAACTGGGGTCTAATTAAACATACATTTAAGCATTTCTCCTAATTGCAGTGCAAAAGGCAGCAGCCAGGGTCAGGCTTTGGGCAGTGCTGGGTGTCAGTAACTTGGAGAACCAGGGGAAGGTGCCCCTGCCCACAGCTGAGGTTGGAACAAGAGAGGCTTCACAGTCCTTTCCAAACCATTCTACGCTGCTCCGTTTTAAACTCTGCATTTAGGAAAGGTAAAACTGGAAATTTAACTAAAAGGCAAATAAAATCCTGTGAAATCAATAATTTACATGCTGTTTAAAAACTCCAAACACCTCAATGAACACATGCTCCAAAACTTCTGTCTGGCCTCTGCTCATTTGCTTGCTAACACCAACATTATCCACAAGGACCAAATAAATGGTCTGCAGAAATACAAATGTAACATCTCAAATTGTTTCGCTGCCTTAAAACATCAGTAAAGAGAGGGATGGAAATGCACCTCAGAACCTGAAGAGCAGCAGTGGCACCTGCAAGAGTGGATGTGGAAACCTGAAAGTCTCTGAATTCTATGACCTGAACCTCTTTGATCACAAGTGGAAGATTTAACTCACTGCGAATGAGTTTGTAAGAGCCTTGTGTAAAGCTGTGGCTGCTGACATTATATACATCCACTAACATGAGACCCAAAGGTAATTATTTATTATGCTCTTATTCAGTCTTTCAGTTGCTCAGTTACTGTGTCAGGGTCAGACAGGGCTCCAGAACCAGGGACAAAGAGCAGATCTTGCTGGTATCCATGACTGGCCAAATGAAGAAACTAACAAATGACATGTATTAAAAATGTCTACAAATGACACAGAAAACGTCCCAAATGACTTTATTTCATTATCACTGTAGCTAAGTCCCTTCCTCACACCTTAGCTCCATGTCCAGGATGTTCTATATGGGAAAACTGGAAGAGGATGATGTATTTCCAGACTGAGGCTGGAGTTGGTTGGACATTTCAGATGTGTATAAAATCCTGTCACCTCTATGCAATCTAATATGGTTTCATTACTTCTTTGCCCAAAGCAGCTGTTTGGGTTCTACTGTCTGGAGTCAAGGAGTCTTGTATGACAGAACTGTTGTGCCCCATACATTCAAGTGTTGCCACTCATGAACCAAGAGCAGGTTCAGTTTCCATATCACACCAAATTATTTCCACTGCTGCTCAGACTGAGAGAGGATGAAGACAAAAAGTATGTGCCTGTGAACTTAAAGTTACATTAAAACACAAACACACCAGTGGAGGAAACTGAGGCACATCCTAACTCCACATAGACATTGACTTTTCAAATTTCACTTTTGACACTGCAAACAATTTCTATTAAAAAACCAAAAAACCCACAAACAAACAAAATCCCAAAACCTCATTTATTTGACAACAATAGCTGTGTACAACTCCACCACCTTCCTTGCACTGTGCCATTGTTCTGGACTGTCAGCACTGCAGTGACCATCATCCCTCACCTGAACTGTAAAGTACAACTACAGAGACAAACAAGACAAATTCAGCTGGTGGCTTCAGAACCTCCAACTCTGTGGACCAGACATGAAATGCCACGGGTTGCTAATTAACATCAGTGCTAGTGGTCTACCTGTATGAGAAAACCTCATTTTACAAAGAGCAGAGTTTTACCACACACTGTCTGAGAAACTATAATTCTCCTGTATTTCTTTACCTCCATGTGCTATACTAGCAGACTGCATTATTTTATTAAAATAAAATATATTTCTTTTCTTTTATAAAAAATTAATGTCTCAAAAATCATATTAGAAGTCAGCAGTGCCAACCAAAAGGGAAGCTTGTTGGTGTTTCTTCATTCCCAGCACATTTTCGCCCTTGGACTGTGACATTCCCCTGCTCTGATAAGAACCCACTGCAGCAGCAATGACCCCACTTTGCTCATGTCCCCGTTAGTGCTCAGTGCCCACCCAAAACACGAGTGCAAAACCAAGAGGGAAGAAATGACTTTAAATCATCTGTGACCCCTGAGTTCTGCGAGCAGAGCTGGCAAGTACTGGCTGTCAGCAGCTTCAGCTTAGCCCAACCCAAACAACTCCTGAAAGCAGCAACAGGCACCCTTATCATTCCAGGGTGACCTTCCAGATAAATTTCGGGCTAAAGGAATTAAAATGTTGCGAGGCTTTTGTGGAGCAAAGTCTCAGTGCACTAAATATAGACACAAGCACCTCTCTCCTGCTCTGCCCATGTCGTCTGACTCCAGAGAACAAACTGTCTGCTGTCATAATCGGGAGCGAGGGGCACGTCTCAGCTCCAAACTGCTGGGGGAGAAGACTGAGGATCGCCAGCTCTCAGACCGAGACAGATGAACATATTCTCTGTGGTTTGTTTTACTCTGGGATCAGAGGAATTGCAGGAGAGGATGGAGAAACAGCCTGCCCAGATAAAGGTCTACCAGAACAGCAGCACCCATGGAGGAAGGAGGAGGTTTTCACCACGAGTTTCTCTTTCTTGCCTGTGATTTCACCTGTGTTTCACAGCAGCAGATGATGCCCCTCCATTTTCAAGTTCCACACACACAGGCTCTGTCTGCCAACACATTTTCTTGTCCTTGGGTGAATTAACCTTGGTGAGACTCAGCTCTGATGAAGGTTTCAGAGCCTGGCACCAAGTGCTGCCTGACAACACCCACTGCAGCACCAGGGCTGTCTGCGCTCACAGCCTCACGTACCTCAGGCTCTCACTGGGATGGAACCCACTGGATTTTGGCTTAGCTCCCCTTGCTGGGATTGCTCCCAATCACATCAACGCACCCACTACCATACCTGATTTCCAAAATTGCATGTATTCTTAAGCACACAACTACAGCAAGAATTAATGGTCTCTTGAAAAATCTTTCTTTTCATTCCCAGGCCTCGCAAAAAGAGCAGGACGATGTTGTGGCTTCAAGTCAGACTCAAGCCAGATACTGGCATACAATGAGATTTTACCCACACCCAACTTTCTATCAGCTTGTCTTTCTTACATCTTCAAAGATCTGGAGTGGCTAGAAGTCTTTTCACACTTCTAAAAACAAAACTCCCACATCCTCCTTCTGCAAAACCTTTAAAATAGTTACTCTCTCCTCTGTACTTCACACACTTGTCCTATCTGTGCCCCTTCCCCCTCCTAATTGTCATCATAGACAATAACAAAAACAGTTAATTCCTCTGACATCACAACTGGAGTGGGAGGCTGAAGTAAAAAAAAAAAAAAAACAAAAACAAACCAAAAACTGAAATATTGATATAATATAAAAATTAAGACAAAAATTATGTGTAAAAAAGTCTACCTAACCAGCTGTTCAAAGTAGTAAAAGCAGAAATAAATTAATTAATGAGTTCTGCCAGCTCCTGAGAATTTTGTGACTGGCAGCAGACAGATATTTTCCACTTCACTTCCAAGTATCTTTTCATTCATGTATTACAAATCAAGGCTCAGTTTGCCAGTGTGGAGGAAAACAGCTGAGTTTTGGTCTGGAGGAGATGCAAGCCCAGCCTGGGAGAGTCCAGCCTCGGGTCACAAATACCATGCTGGGCTTGCACTAAAATGTCATTTCTTCCACCACCATATTCTGTGCTGTTACTGCCCAAAGTGCTACATGGGTGTTCAGCTCCACTTAGGACAAAGCTCAACAGAAGCAACACATGGTCTAAATCCCTGACTTCACTTTTTTTGGCACTGGGGCTGAGATCTTCGACATGCAGGGCGATGCTCGGTGGGACACTCTGTGTTGCCCAGGCTGAATTCCCACAGCAGCGCAGAAATCTGGCCTGTGGCTTTGGCACAGAGCTGAACACAACCAACAATGTTCTGACTTTAAAATTTCCATGCAATGTTATGTATATTATCGTAAGAAATTACTTAAATATTATACTACAGCATTTTCAATCTCTGCTAAAAACCTGCACCATTTCTTGTTCTGTGCTGTACTATTTCATGAATTAAATACTCGTCAGTCAGGTCCCTTCCTTCCCACCTGTCCACTTCTGTTTAAAAATAAACTCTCAAATATTGCACCACACAGTGAGACACAGTTCAGAACAGGACCTTTTCTACAGACTTGCAAACAGTATTACAAAGGATTTTCTATCCTAAAATTCCTGTAATCATAATTTTTTTTCTGAATACCTGAAAAAACCCCGGTGGTACTGGACCTACTGGCATGCCATCTCCTGGGGGAATGTTTCCTAGCACTGGGCTGGGAGCTGCTGCAGCACTCTGAAAAGAACAAAGGGAGAATAAACCTTTGTCATTGCATGGTAGGCATTAAACCCCCCCCTCCAAAAAACCCCAAACCTGACCAAAGTGCAGAAAGTAATTCTCCGGATATGTCATTATGCCATTGTTTCATCTGAAGGTAAATTAAAATCGTTTAGCCTTCTGTCTATACAAGTACCATGATTCATTGAAATAACAAAAGTATGTTGGGGGGAAGGGTGCCAGAGATTGCACGGGCCAGTTAGACAAATCCTTACTAAATTTTAAAAAATGTTGCATCTGAATGTCTCTACATTCACCAATGTGAATGTAACTTGCACACTTCTTGTCTTATGCGTAAGAACAGTCTTGCACATGCACACAGAGCATAAAGAAAGTAATTTATGCATTTTATCACCAATTTCCAAGCACTTTAAAGATAATTTCAGCAGCCTGTAATATTTCTCCAGAACAACAACAAGCTTCAAAACAGGGTTCTGTTATAAACAGTACAAGAAGGGATGCTCATGATTCTGCTGGTAATGCTCAAGATTTTACCAATCCCAAAAATAACCACCATGACAAATTAGAAGAATTCAGGTTACGTTTTTGGAAGGGAAAAGAAGAAATGGATTTCTAAGGAGTGAATCAGAGGATGAAATTAGTTACCTTTGCAAATCCTTCAGCTGGAATAAGCGAGTAAAGAATATTGCTCCTGGCAATTTACACGCAGGAGATTGTCACAGAAAAGAGAAGCCAAACTGCTTCTGTTGTCATGTGTTGGAACATGAATTACTTTTAATTTCTAGCACTCTTCCTTCCTGCAACGTGTTTCTGTAGGGCATGAAGCTGAATCACCTATAAATGCTCAAAATCTTGTGTGAAAGTACTGGAGCACAGAGAACGCTCCCAGATCCACTGGCAGGTTACTAATGACCTGCCAACGCCTGCGCTGCAGAAGACACAGATACTAAATTATCACTCTATTTATTGTGCACTCACACTTAATACCCTAAAGATGCAGATCTAGAAATTGCATTTCCAGGTGTTTGGCACAATACCTAGGAAAGGAAAGAATAATGCTGGAAGGATCTGAAAACTGGCACAAAGGAGGGCTGACCTTTTTCAACCAAGCAGAAAGGAAATATTCAGTTAATCACCACAGATTCCTTCAATGGCTTAAGCTGTGTTTTAGAATCAAAGTCCTGAACAACTCACAGTAACATATTTAGCATCCAAGCCGAATGTTCTTTGGAAAAGTCTGGAATGTGTCACTGAAATACAAAGTCTGCAAAAAGTGCTGGCTTTCAAAATCAGTGCAAGGCTTTGATTCACTGAAAAACCCTGTAATAAATGGTATTACCTATGCAAGGATCAGTGCTAAAACACTGTCGAACTGCAGCTGACAGAGAAAGCCAGCCAGGTGAGCTGGATGCAGCAAACACTTTGGAATCATAACCACAAGTCATGCAGGGAGAGGCCACCACAAAGCAGCCAGAGCAGCCTGGGAAGCTGTGGCCAAAAAAGGTGGTGCTCTGCCAGCCACTGCCACTCATGTCAAATAATCATTTTCGTATCATCTCCATTTCCAAAGGAAAACAGAAGAAAAAGCTGCTGTTTGGGTTTTTTTAAGGAAATATGAGCTCTTTAAGCATCAATGTCCAATAAACCCATGACAGGCACAGTCTGAGTGGAGCACGTTGGATGCACTTCTGCAGGTACAGGTTTTCTGGATGAAGGATGACAACAGCAGCACCACTGATGGAGAAAATTGATGATGTTAAAAGCCTGAGCATCTCCAAAAGCCCCAAAGAGGCTGAGCTGCAGTCGCTGAACAAGGAGGAGCAGCCCATTAAAGTGGCACCAGTACTGATGGGCTTTATTACAGCCATCCCTCCCTGCATGATCATCCCCTAGGCTGAGCCCCCTCACTGGCCATGGGATGTGCCCCCTGCAATGTCCTTGGGGTCACAGAGGAGGGAATGGCCCCTCAGGATGCAGAGCTCTTACAGGGATACAGGGACCTGCTGCTGACAGGTCATGCTCCTTCCCACTTTGAAAAATACTTTTAAAAAATAAAACAGCAAATTCAGTTAAAAATAGAGAGGGGGAAATAATGATTATTCCAAAATGGAAGGAGAAAAGGATTCAACTTCTAATTGGTAGCTGTTTACCATCCTAAAAAGGCTTTGTAAGAAATAAACCTAAAAATAACATTTTCATAATTGCCTCTTAGAGGTGGGGTTTTTTCCCCTATTTCTGAGTCTCACCTGGAACCCACCAGAGGAACCCAGCCCCGTTCCCTGCTGAATCACCAGGAACTGGCAGGGAGGGACTCGGTGTGCTGGGTTTAATTTCTAGAGGATTATCAGTGACTGAGGCTCGATGGCACTGCCAGGTCAGAGACACTTGTGCAACCCCCCCTGCCCTGCTCTGTGAGCGGGAGGGAAGGAGGACACAGAGTCTGCGTGGCCGCAGCAGCAGGTCAGCGTTACTGACACCGGCAGTACCGTTCCATCCTGGTAAGAATTCTGCAGTTACAGCCACTCTCAGGTGTTACAGAAACCTCCATTTCTATCCTTCATTATGCAATGCACTGGGGTTTTTTCTCTGTTTTCGTGTTTGTTTGTTTGGGATTTTCTTCCCTGATGGGCAGTGAAGGCCCAAAGCCAGAAATAAAGCATTTTCAGTGTTTTGGGTATATTACATTTTCTAGCTTGTGCTAAATAATGAATCTTTTAAGAACTTCTACCAGGTAGATCAATAAACAAACCTGCAACTGCTGCATGGAAATATTCTTATTTATTCTATCCTGATGAATTATTCATTCTTTTTCCACAGTCCCATAGCAAACCATGGCCTCCTTCTGCATGCCTTACAAGTTGTTCATCATTTATACTTCCATTAGTTTGACATTTTAAATATTTGCAAATTGCTTTCCCTGCTTTTCATAAAAAGATGAAATCAGAAAATTTAGATGGTAGAAACTCTTTGTACAGTATCTTACCTCCTTAAAAATGGAAAACTGTATTTGCTGTTGTAGCTAAAATAATGAATTTATACTAATGAATTTATAATAATTTACAATTATTAATTAAAACGATATACTTGAGTGAAAGTTATTATGGTCATTCCTTCTCTATCCAAGCTACTCTTGGCAATACAAAAATAGATTATTGTAGTAACTAACAAAAATAGCGATGGTTTAGGATGGATTTTATAATAAAGAAATCACAAACTAAATAAAATGTAAAATAAAACCATTTAGCTATTCCACTAGTACAGTATCTGAAGTATAAAAATCCAGAGATAAACCTGCAGTGCTCATTTTTGGAGGCCATCCCAAGAAGTGCCTAATGAGGGAAGCTTATAAAGAATTTCATTTGAAACCCAAGAATGCTACAAAGAAATGACTTGACTTTATAAAAATCCTCACCTGGCTCTTTCTTTCACCAAGTCATTCAATTTCAGGTGTTTTGCTTACAGTAAGATTTCCTTATTTTTATCCAAAGTAAGCAGTTTACCACATGTTACTAAATTTGTCCACTCAAGGGAGACTTCTGTTTTTAGGAGGTGTCACTGATGGCAAACGATGAAATCTACTGGATGATGGAGGGGAGGAGCTGGACCCTACAAATAAAAGTGTGGGACACCCAATTCCCTCATCACCCCACCCTCCTCCACATCAGCCCTAAATCTACTCCCATCATTAAAGAATATAATGTTTTCATATAATCATACCAGCAACCACAACACGCAGTCTCCAGACAAAGATATTCTGCCATGGATGGCACAAACACAGTCAGCTGAACCAGAACCAGAGCAGAAACCATCAACATCTCAGGATATTTTTGTATCCACTGGTATTGGGTTAACGAAACAAACTGAACAGCGAACGTGGAATGTGAGGGACAGTGCAGGGAAACCACAACCACGTCTGAAATGCTGGTGAGAGCAGCACAGTCAGAAGGAAAAGTAGAAAATGTCAAAACTTAAACGATTGCTGTTTCTTTTTTTGGTTTTGGGTTTGTTTTTTTAATGTTTTCTCCTCTTCTTTTCTTTTCTAGGGACAGAGGATAAATATCCAGTACATTAACTCAGGAAATTATGGTAAGTAAGAAATTTAAATGTAGTTGTTCATTCTTTTTTTTTTTTTCCTGGAAAGACAAACGATGGATGATTGCTATTTCCAGTCATATTTACCACGTTTAATTTCTGGTCATTGATAGCTCTGAAGTGCCAGACATACTGCAGCCAATATGGTAAGAAAATATCAAATTTCCTTTTGTAAACACTTCAACTTGTAACGTATCAAGTGTTTCTAAGACATCAGCTGGTTACTGTAACAGACCTTCCCTATTTGTACCCATCACAAATTGGAGAAGTATTAAAGGAATTATATTGATTAACCACTAGCAACCTTCTAGCTTTCTCCAAGACAGAATATAAAACTACTCCTCACTCTGAACAGTAAGATAAATAAAACTAAAAAAACTCCCAACACTTTGATTGAGTCTCTGTGCCTTTTACAAAGCCTTTGAACACTTGGCTGTACACAAAGAAGCCAAAACCCCCAGACTGAGCAGCCTTGGTTTACTCAACACAGATTGGAAGGTCATGCCCAAAAAAGGTGGATTCATCACACTGAAAGAGGCAGGTAATTTGAAAGATCTGGATCATGAGACCTAATTAAATCCTGGCATAGCTCCACTGATACATATTTGTCTAAACTGCTTAATTTCTGTTGTGTAACAGGAAGGCATTCACGTGACAGCACAAGTCTGAGAAGTGTAATTGTGGAAGGTCATTCCTTGCAACTTCTCCGTTTTCCTCTAATCCCAGCTCCCTATGGTTTTATCTGGACTCTGTCATTTTAATTCTCTTCATTCTATCTCATTTATGGGTAATAAAGAATAATAAAAATAATTATGCCCTCAATGCAGATTAAAAAAATCACATTTAATCCTTTTCTTGGAAACACAAAAAGGGTTGCACCAGCAGATGTGGTCACTTCGGGAAGAGCAGACCTGTTGATGGTGATGATGATGATGATGATGATGATGATGATGATGATGATGATGATGATGATGATGAAGGTGCCCTCTGGACTCTACCCATCCTCCTTCCCCAAGAAATAATCCTACCCCCAAACCAACCTCATTTCAGCAAAGCTTCCCTATATCTGAAGTGGGATCCCAGTTTGTAACCCAGTGCCCAGTCTGGGGGTTTTACCCTGCTTAGCTGAGACAGAGAAACTGTATTACAGTGCTGAAAACCAGCCACTGGGTTGGAACAGAAATTAATTTTGAAGAAAGCTTTGTTATCACTGAATAAAAGGATTTCAAATTCTTGTCAAAAGAGAGCATTTCCATCCTGTCTCTCAGCTGCTGCTTCTTGGATTATTTAGAACGTAACTTCCAGACAAGATTTTCTCAAAATTATGGTTATAAAGAAAGTTACTTAAAAGAAACCGTCATTATTGCCAGAAGTTAATAAAATCAGTATTATGCATAGGTATCAATGGACTGTTCACTTATAAAAGGTGCAAAAGCAATTTGTGTTTTAGATATGTGAATAAACCTACAAAATTCTTTTGAATTTCTGCCCATTCTTCTGTTTTGTTGGGTTTTTTTCCAAAACAGAACGGTACTGAAAAGCGGAATACCCGGCTTCCTCCAGTTATTCATGAAGATTCAAAAATGATACTTCAAGTAATGCTTTCAGCCCATTTTCTGTGACGGCAAGGGCACTCCTGTGAGGTGAACTCCAGGCCTGTGTTACCCAGGCAGGGGTATCTGTGCAGGGCGAGGCACTGGGGTCCCAGCGCAGGACCCCGCGCTCCTGAGCTGCGGCAGCGCTGCCAGCCCCGTCAGGAACCACCGCGCTGCCGACAGCGAGAGGCACTTGAGGACACAAAACGCTGCTGTTGAAGCCTGGAGCCGAGTTGCAGTGATATTTCAACAAAATGACTTCTCTTCCAGAAGTGACACTTACACCCCTCCTCCAGACTCCCTGGAGACCGAGGCAGCTCCGATCGGCGCTCGCTCGGCAGCCGCAGAATCCTCCGCACATTGCACGCGCTGCTCTCCTCCTGGTTCCCTCCAGGATTGTCTCTGTCGAGCAAGGGCCGCTGCAGACCACGGGTTTAGCTCCCTGCCTGCCCCAGGAAGATGCTACTCCTCACACGGGGAACGGTTCAACCTCCACACGTTCTGTGTCTCCAGCTGGATTTTTAAATTCCAGATATTCCCTGTGCTCTAGACATGACTTGCTGCACAAAGGGGGCTGATCGCTGCTCATCCTTTCCTCCTTCTTCCCCAACACACTCTGCCATTTTTCTCCATGCTCTACAGATAATTCATGGTTGGTACAATTGTGCTAATTGGACTAGTATGACAAGACTATCTCATACCCTGACTTCCCCTAGCAATTAAGTGGTTGGCACAGTGTCTTTTAATCATTTAATTAATCTAATTGTTAAACCCACTTTATTTTCCAAAGATTTTAAGATTGCCAGAGTATTGTATCCCAGTTCTCATGGCCCAGCACTCCACACAAGTCAAGTGCTTTCCCATTTTAGGAATATAGTGATTATTAAGATGAAAGTTTTTCTGTATCTCTCTGTCCTTTCCAAGTTATGAAACAAATGAACAAATATGCTGTGAGCTGAAAGACTAAAATTTGATTATGAAATGCAAAGTAGCTTGGTTTGGGGTTATCCTCAGGTCACCAGGGAGTGATTCAGCAATGCTGGCAATATATGCACAACTTCAGAAAGGAAAATACACCAAAAACCCCTCAGTAATTCTCTCACAATTCAAAATGGATTTTTGTCTCTGTATGTAGCCGACTGGAAAAGTCATATGCACAAAAAGCTAAATTTTACTTCAGAGGGACCTGAACTGCAGAATTTACTTCATGATGAAAATGCTTTTCTGCTTCTCCAGAGCCTGAAAAATTGTTCATTTGGGTGTTCTTGTCTGGACCTTCACGTCACGACATTACCCTTTAATAATCATTTACTAACATACCAACCATGGATACATCTCTGCTTTCCATGTCTGTGCTCCATAAGTTATTACTCTGTCCTAAAATGTGAAAACATGTGACTCCACAACACTGCAATTCTGACAGCACATTTTCATAGAGAAAACTTACTGAAGCATGCATTTGGGGGTTTTATTTGAACATTAGCTCCATTATCAATGGAATTAGTGGTACATAACACATCACACAATACACACTTTAGAGTCTCTAGACTGAATTTCATTGCTTTAAAACCAGTGGTATTTCTTGTATGTGCAGGTGCTGATAAATAAATACTTAATTCCCTAGCAATTACGTGTTCATTTGAAGAAAAATAGGATAAATTTAAAACTCATGGAAAGCTAGCCTCTAAAGTATCTCATTTTTCTCATGTTGCCTGAATATCTATCTTTGGATAAATCTAACTTGTTGAGCAGGGAGTTAACACCTCTAAGTGCTAAACCAGAATTAGGCACTGTGCTTATGGAGACCTCACATTTTCATGCTGGTGATTATTTGCTATAAAGGAGTTATAGGGACTAGTCAAAGAGCAACAGAAGCCTCACAGCCCACCCCAGGGGGTACCAGAAGTCAAGGAATTTTCATATTTCCATCCATCCATCCATCCATCCACCCACCCACCCATCCATCCCTCCCTCCATCCCTCCTCCACAGACAGCAGAGGCAGAGCAGGGCTCAGTCCTCCAAGGACCTACTTTTTTGATGTCTTTCTGAAAAAAACCCCTAATTCCATTTCTTTGGGAATCTGATCCAAGAAAACCAAGCCTGTGAGGGCCCAGCACACACTCCAGGGCTGGTGAGGACTGGGGCAAGGAGAAACAGCCCTGCCAGGAAAAACCCTGGCTCCAAACATGACCAAACTCGCTGGTGCCCAAGTCACACAGCAGAGCAGGTGAACCTGTGTCAGGTGGCTCCTCCTCAGGGAACCAATTATTTTACACCCCGTGGTGTGAAAATCCATAGCAGTGATGATGAGAGCTGGAATCTTGCAGGGTTAACTACCTCCTACAGCTCTTAAACACACCTTAAAAATCTTATTCTTCTGCTTATTTTATTATTATTTGGGTTTTTAGGTGGTGCCCATACAGACACTGAGAGGATGCTGATCCATGCACAGCTATTCCACCTGGCTGGTCCATGGACTACTGGGTCACCCACGTGGAAAACAGCAACACTGACAGTGTATTTTTAAATACATTATGTTATACAAGGAACAAGATTCAAAATCCAGCTGATGCAAGAATGATTGCTGAAACTTCTGCTTCACCATGTAATTCTTCATTGCACTTCATTAAAAAAAAAGAAAGAAAAAAAAGAAAATCAGCTAAACCCAGGAATATGGTATGAAAAATTGCCTTCATAAACAGTTTTATACATGCACAGATTGCATATAGAAACAGGCTGGGTTTAAATGAGAATTATGTGTACATGTATCTTCACTAAAAATGCACATTTTGCAGTGAAGGAACTGTTACAAAGTACAGCAGGTATAAACCCCCTTGTTTATATAAATAAATCAGGTCACATTCCACTGATCCAAAACAAAAGCAAGCCTGTTTTCCCAAGGTCCCTGACTGAGTCTGTGAGTGCAGACCTGTCAGGGTCACCTTTACCTCAGCACCGTGTCCAAGATGGCCTAAAACACCAGAGATTAATGTGAGCACTTAGTGGTTGCAATAATCCATATTTCACTATATATAAAAAACTGGCTTCCTCCTCAGCTAACACAGGGAGGCTTACAGAAGGAAAAGTACAGACAGATCCAGTTTGGCTCTGTTCTTTAAAAAAATCATCTACAGGAGAGCAGCAGTCACCCATGTGCCACCTGAACACCCCCCGGCCCACAATGTCTTCAGAATTAAGTTTAAGCTCAGGTTAAAACACAGCAGAATGAGAACTGTGTAATGTACAGGCTGGAAACAAAAAGAAAATGAGACCTGAAGTCAATTGAAGCATTCTCCCCATCCTAAACTACATCAGAGGCATTTTCCAGGAAGAGGAAAACGCGGCTTTTATTGGGATTGCTCTAAGAGGCAGCTAAAGCATAGAAGTCTAAAGCTCCCCCATCCCACCATTTCCTCTTCTTCACTTCCACTTCTAAGCCTTCCAAGCCCTCAAAACAACTCCAGGCTTTTCACTCTCTAGGGACTGCAGCCCATCACACAAAAATAAGCAGTTTTCTGCAGGCAGAGGGTCCCAAGGGAGGGATATTCATGCTTCCTACAAAAGCTGACAAAACCTAAGTGTCAGGTAACAGTGGATAATTGTAGTACTTCATTTAACTGCTTCATCTACCCTAATAGCCTGCACAGAGCAAGTGCTGATGAAAGGGACTGCAGATTCCTGGGATGGTGAAGTTTCTTTCCTGCAATTACCTTAGAGCTGCTCACTTGTGTGCTTGATGTCCCTCATGCCTCCAGCTTCATGTGAATTGAACAGAACACACTTTTGATTTTCCCTGCAAGTACCACTCCATGGAAGGGACTTTCCAGGATCTGTTTTCCAGAAAACACCCTTTTTTCTCATTCCTTGTGATTACCACTTGCATGGATATTTTACTGATCAAGATCATACACAACAGAGGCTGTTCTTACTTTCTATGCACTCAACTTGGTACCTCTTTAAAATGTCTGGAGTATTTCATTCCTACTCAGGTCTATTTTATCTGCTGTCTGATTAAAATGTTACCACTCTAGCCTGAAAATCCAAGAGAAAGGTGCAAAGTTTGTATAGAAGAAAGACAATCAAGGGGTATTTTTTCCCTTAGTGCCCCCAGTTTGCTGCTATTCCTGTATGAACTCGTGTTTGCAGCACTCTTTGTGCTATTGTACACATAGCAAAATTCACAATTAGCACAACCACTTCAGATTGGTGAAAGTCTAGCTAGAGCAGACTGCATGAAACAACTCGTAATTTTCAGACTGAAAACCAGCCTAAAACACAGTACAATGTGTGAAAAGGTGAAAAATACCTGAGTTTAAATATATGCATTATGAAGCTTGGACAGAATTTTTTACTTCTCAGGTTAAGGTAATACTATCACAAACTGTTATCAAGCCACAGCAATGAACTTGTGCAACTTTTCCAATTATTTTTAAAATCCTTCTTTATGACAGTGTGTGCATTTTTAGCATGATAATGACAAAGGCACACTTGATAAAGCACTAAAATAAAAAAATACCTCCAAGCAGTATTTTTTTACTTTTCTCAGTATAATTGTTAAATCCTCCTCATCCTCAACAACCATCAACTCCACCAGTGTCAATTCCTGTGGTATTCCTCAAGCACTCAAGTTTTGAGTGTATTGGTTATTCTGGAGCAGGAAACAAGGTTTTAAAATAAAATAAAAAGAGTTTTTGATGCAATACAGTGCCAAGACAAAATTACAGGAGGCAAGGAAAGGCTCCTCTGTGTTTTCCAATTTAAGTTGTGCCACGGTTGGGACGAGAAGAGAAGGATGTGTGGTACCTGCAGGGAGACTCAGGGCACCCCCAAAACTGGCCAGGCTCTGACCCAACAGGTCCCACCAACGCCTGGAGCCAAAAGGAGGCTTTTTGGGGTGACCTTCGCGGGTCTCGGGAGGATGGGAGGATGGGGAAGGTAAATGCAAATGCTCCCATTAGTGCAGTTCTGAGTCACCTCCATCCCCACAATTAAAGAAGAAAGGGCAGAAAGTTCAAAATCCGACTGCAAAGGGCATCTTAAAACTGCCCACGGGTCTCAAAATCCTTGTAACCAGCATTTCACTCCAGAGGTGGGAACGTTTTGCACAGGCAACCCTCCTCCATGCACTTTTTAGGCTGTTGCTTTTGGCTGAGGCTGCTGCTACAACAGGAAATAAAAATTATATTACTCAGGAAGGAAGCTAATGAGTTTCCCCTCCCCCCAACGCCATTAGACACTTCCTGAATAAAGGAGAAGCACATTAATATAAAGAACAGCCCTACGTGAGCAACCAGGGGCTGAGCAGCTCTGGGATTAAAGCTGAATTCCACCTCTGGATGGACCAGGAATACCAGGGCAGCTGCCCTGAGGCACCATCTCACTGCCTGTGCTTCATCCATTCTGTGCTCAAACCACCCAAAATCAGCCACAATTTCATCACTTCCTCTGGGAAAACATGCCAGGAGATCAAACAGCTCCTTGTAAGGAGTGTTTTCCATGTGCTTACCCTGTTCATTTTGCTCTATTGTTCTGAATTTAAGAGGCCGCTTCATAAAACCCCAAATCTGGGCTTTTATTGTTTCGTTTGTTTTGGGAGTTCTTTAGGCTGAGGGATTTCCCAATCTGGGAAATATCCAGAGCCCGAAAAATAAACAAAATACCCAACGCTGAATTCATGGAAGCTTAGTGACTGACCCTGCTGTGTTATTAACATTCAGCACTATTTTAAAAATGCGGTAACTTTTTTTAGTGATCAGAATATAAATATTTTTGTGTCGATATTAAGACTTGTGGCAAAATCATCAAGCTTTCCATGTAGTTCATCTGTATTAGGTACTTTGGACTGTAGCTACCTCAATTCATTCTTGGCATGTTGTTGTTTGTTTTTTTTAAATCCATTTACAGTAAGTAATTTAAGGGGCAACACTGCAAAAATTTAATTGAGGACCATCTGAAGTTAAAAAAAAATACAGGAGTGAAGTTTTGCACCCGTTTTCAATCTTCACAAGAGCAAACCTTCCCAGCAAAGGAGCACCAGACACACAAACTAAGTGAGTTTAGAGCTATTCAGCACCAGTTGGGCTTTTCTGACCACCCCAGCACGAGCAACAGTGATAGATACAGCACTCGGAAAATCCACTTTTTTGCTTTGGCTAATTCTGTTCTCACTTCCTTTTCTTTCCTGTCCAATAAATATCTTGTTTTCTTGCCTTCTTTAGGCTCCTCCCAATTCCTTGATCCACCAGTCCTTTTTACCTCTTTTGATTTACTTCAGTTGCTAAGGCTTACTGAAATGCTGGAAAAACAAACCACATTTTTGAGTTTAACTTTTACTGGCAAAAATGAATGGGGAATAAAAGTGTCCCTCCTGGTGCCCGTCTCTGCCACCAGCACAGTCCTCATCCAAAAAGATAAAACTCATGAGAACAGAGGGATTTGTTGCCAAAGCTTCTCTAGCTTTTGTATTCTGTAACATCTTCCATATCCAAACCATGGCTCAGAATTATTTTACGTGCCATTCAGAGAGTTTTACTTTCAGACAAGACCTAAAGGTGTAGAAAACAAAAGAAAAGGCGTAACTGACATAATTTTAACTTTACACATCCTCTTCCTAGGGTTACACTGCATGTGTTTTTTTACTGTGATTATATGATAAAACAGGACCATTTCATAATCGCACTGAGACATTTCAGAGTGTGTCTTACGCTGGATCGTCGCTTTCCACCAGGAGCTGAGACACTTGGATTTTTGTCTTCCAAGGAAATCGAGATGTGGCAAGAAGCCACAGTGACACGGGGCATGTGGAGCCTCAGGATTTAATTACAGGATCCTGTTTTTAAAGAGAAACCACACAAGTCCTCACACCACGTTTAGAAGCAACAGAAATGTGTGATTTAACCTGTGTGGATTAAATTCCTTTGCTCCTCACTGCGGACAAACACAGCGTTAGAGACACTCACATACAACACCTAAAAGGCAAAAAAAAAAAAAGGGGGGGAAAAAAAGAAAAGAACCCCAAATATTTCTTTCCAATTTGTTTAACCATTTAAGAAGCAGAGCTATTATTTCCAGCCAAAACTAGCAGCCTTTGGCCACGATTCTGAACATGCCTACAGAGTGTTGTGAACAACAAAACAAGTTTAAATTATTGAAGAGGAATTCTCCAGGAAGTAGGAGGATCAGCTGGACAGAGGCCAGCACCACCAGCCAGGTTTTGTCATGGGGACCCTACCTAAGCTGGAGCCCTGCACACCACAACGCGTGGACAAAAACAATAAAGCACTCTCAGCAAAATAAAAAGTGCACACAAAACTGCACAAAACCTTCCATGTCTCTTCCTCCCTGAACCTAAATGTTACTGAAGGGTTAAATTTCAGCTCATGTTAATTCCACAGAAAAGCCGGATAGCTCTGTGAGGAATGAACGCTAAATGAACCAAAATTCCCCCCCCAAAAATAAGGGATTGGGGTTTTTTAAAATGTTTGCCACATTCAAAACGTTACGTACTCTAGATTTGTGCACAAATTTATCTGTTAGAGTGTGTTTTTTCACACTCCTCACAGAGCCTGTCATTAATCACCTGCCAAACATGCAACAGTTCCCAGCTTCTCCCGGCACAGCCCCTCTGCATCTGTGGCTCCTGATACCAGCACATTGCCCCAATACCAGGCCAAACTGTAAACTCACAGAACGTTTACCCACAGTTTTTCTTATCAGTTGCAGCTAAGCAAGAACAAAATCTAACCTTCACACAACCCCCCAAATCATGCTCTAGTACTCAACAACCACATTTTTCTTCATTTAGAAGGCAATGAACATTATATTAAGAAATGAAGGTACTAAACCATTCAATTTCTCTGTTTTGGTTTGATTTATTTGGGGTTTTTCTTCAGATAACATATTGCAAAGACAGTAAAAGGGACTAAAGATCATCCCAAGATAAAAAAGGCTTTTTAAGTAGCACAGGAATTTTTAAACTCTGGCACTCCCCTGGGCACAGCCCTGTATCTGGCCTGCAGGTGATGCTCTCAGCCTGCCAGCCCCAGCCTAAAACACAAACTCTGCATCCCTAGCTATAGATAAACTATGAGTATTATAAAAGGTGAGGACAAAGACAACAAGAAAACTTTATTCTAGGGTTTTTTTCCCACCCTGGAAAGAAAGGACTTTCAAATAATGAAGCAATAATTACTCTCACACCCGTATATTATCATTCATTTCACACACCTTGTCGTGCTTTTTGTTCAGAAAATTGCTCCAGTAGGCTAAAAAAAAAAAAAAATCAAAACTGCTTCAAATCTATTGGGAATTCAGTAAGGTTTTTCATTTTTGGCCTATCATACTGACATTGTCATTAAATATCCATATGAAGAGCAAGCTCCCTTTCACCTGGAGATCTCCAAAGTGCTGGGCACAGAAATCTGTTTATCTTGATGGTATTCAACATCTTTGAAATTAAGATACGAATATTCAAAGAATGCCTCCCACACCAAGCCTAAAGATAGAAATTTCTCATTCCCATTGTATATTCTGAACTCCAGAGCTGGCAGTTTCGGAGTTTGGAATTTCTGAGTGCACCGCTTTTGCTTCAGAAGAGGGAAAACACTGAACAATGATTTCATCAGAGCTCAGAAAATATTTTAACCCTTATTTAAAATGAGGTTCATTTTGTCCTCACTCCTCCTCAGGGAGAGACCCACCTGTTCTGCACCACTGTGACTGCTTTATAAGGAGTAAGCACAGCATTTATGTAGCACTAAATCACTGTTTCAGAGGCACATGATACAGCAAAAACCTTCTGAACTGAATTTCCAGAAGTAAGACATATTGGTTCTGAAAAATGGAGTCAAGTTCTGCTTCACTGCTGCAGTTAAGACTTTAAATAATACCACCGAAACAGAAATATTAACATTTACAGCTAATACAGGCATTGCACAGGGTTGTTTTGAAGCTAAATCCAACACTTTGAGGCACTGGTACTTAATAGTAACGACTTTTTCAGCTTTTATACCAATGGCTATCCAAAATTTAAATAATTAAATAAATAAGGAAGGAAGGGGAAACTATTATCAAAGTAAAATTAAGTCCTTTCTTGACATATATTTTCAAAAACAGCAAATGAAGCTTCCCTGAAAAGTCACCTTGTTATTTAGTGATTCCTGACAGCTACAACCTCGCACATCCATTAAATATATTTAAATAAATAACAGTTTCTTTGGTGTAGTAAAAACAATGTGGAGTATCTTAATAGAAATCAGCAGTCTGTACTTGGGGGGGAAACCCAGACCAAGCAGGATATAACTTCTCTGGGGACTGAGGAGACCTTGTGTGTAAACTGTCAACTCCTTCCTCTTCCCTCAGCAGCAGGAAAGGAAACATTAAGGGTGGGACATCACTTGCTTCTCTTACAAAGAAATGCCAGGGATCACAGATACCACAGAAAAAAAGAAAAAATACCTGTATCATGAACAGAAGTGATTCATTTTATTCAGCAGGGAGAAAAACAAAAGCCCTGTAATTACAGTATTGCTAGCTAACACTGGAGGAGAGAGGTGGAGTAAATATAAAACAAGTACAGCTGGACTCTTTTTACTGCCTGGTAGCAAAGAAGGAAATAAACCCCTAGGATAAAGGTCTTTTTGAGCAATGGAGCAAGTTGAACAGTTAAAACCTTCCCAGAATTTAAGGGAAGAGACTGCACTTACAGCCATCTACAGTGCTTACATCTGTCCCAGCTAAATCTCACTTAATGAGATTTAAGTCAATTTCATTCAAAATTAAGTTATGTTGGAAGAAGAACTTCTTACTCCAAAATTATTTAATTTATGACTTACAAGCAGGTACTGAGGTCAGACAAAACTGAGAGCAGAGAACATCTGATCCTTCTTACTGCAGTGAGTGACTGAAATTAAGAGGTTTGAGGGATGACTTTAGAACGGCCCAAGGAACAACTCGACATTGTCTTAAGAGAAATTCTCACTTTGTCTCCTGGCGCAACCTTTTCCTTTATTTTTCACAAATGTTAATCAGCCTGTGACAGACCCCCACAGGCCCCCAGCAGCAGCTCCTGCCTGGGGTGGTTTCATACCCATTTCAGAGATTCCCTCTCACAACGGGGTCTCGAGAAGAGCTTTAAAGAATGCATTTGTTTCAAACATTTGCTTGAAGACTCTGTTGGTGGGAGGAATAAAAGGGCTGTGGCACGAGCCTTTGCACCATGAAAGCCTGTCCAGCTGGACCTCTGACCCCCGCGGCCGTGCCCAGGTGCTGGCCCTGAGGGGCTCTCTGCAAAATCAATGAGCACATGAGGGTCTTGGTCAGCAGTAAAAGATGCTACACCTCCCACTGAGGCATTTCCAGATTTCTTTTTTTGTTCCAGAAACTTGGAAGTAGCCTTAATTTGAGGGAATTAAAGGATAAACTTCAAGGATTATGATGAAAAGATAGAAAGACAAGGCAGGATTTTACCCACATTTGGCTCTGGTTGATCACCACAACCAGAAGAAGGCACCACTTTTCTTCTGGGAGAAGCAGCTGAAGTCACATTTGATTTTTACTGCTGCCACAGTAAAACAGCTTTTTTTGATGCCCAAATGGAATTATCTGTATCTCAGTCTGTGCATTGTGTATTAACTCATCTCAGTTAGCAAGATCTTGTATTAATTTTGCTCAATATTCGATTTACAGTAAAAACACTTTAAAAGGAACTAAGCACTGTACATGACTCCTGTTAATTTCTAAAGGTATTTCCAATTAAATACGTGGTAACACCTTAAAAAAAAAGAAAAAAAAAGCTAAATTCTACATGAATAGCTGTCATCTGATGCAGAAGAGTAAAACTGTGGCCAGTGTTAGTAAAATACACAGTCCTTAAAGAGCTTCCTTGGGTAATGGGTACAATCCAAGCAGAGTTTGAAAAGAGATGTTTTTTCACCACACTTGGAACAGAAAGATATCAAATAGATGTATGTGTTGGCCTCACAAAGACATTCCAGGGCTGGTTGTGCAGCTCAGAAGTCTGTAAATCCAAGCTCAAAACCAAAGTGAGGCTCTTTGTTTGATAAAGATTATTTTTCATGTTGCTTCCTAAAGATTCTCTTATTTCAGTATTTCTTTTTTGAAGGAATTCAGTGAAACTCCACTCACTTCAAAATTGAAGATACCAAGATGACCAGGGCTCAAAACTTAAATAATTAAATACTAAACAATCCATTTTTAAGAAGAATCCTCTTGAGCCAAGTGCCAATTCAATGGTATGATGTGTTCTGAGGATCTAAACACAGAGGAAAGAAACCAGCTGGTAAATAAAAATATTTTTTCAGGAAAGTATTGTGAAGGTATGAAGTTTATATAGGCTTGAAAATAACGAGAAATAGTAAGCTCTTCTCCAATTCCAAAGAAAGGAAGGCAAAAAGAACTCCCTGGAAATGTAAAATACCAAGGAAAGTATAAACATGCCCATGATTATTAAATTATCAATAATGCCTTTTCTTCATAATTAAACCTAATTTAGTTTGAAGACATGTTTAAGTCTTTAACTGAACAAGTATGAAGTTATACAAAGCAAGTCCTAAAAACAAAATTATAAAACATTACATCATTTTTAGATTATTTTTTTAAATGAGCTTTTAATTATCACCTACTATTTGGATTTCTCAAAGGCTGCAGAACTATTTGAGAGCACAGGAATCCCTGACAAATAACTGAAGCCAGAGTCTCATCTGGTGCTAAAACATTATCACATTCTGCTAAGGTGCTGTGCTAATGGCTGCATGGGAAAAGTACAAAAATCAATGAAAATCTATTAAATCTAAATGGTGCTCTTTTTTTTTCCTCTGAAGAAGCAATATTAAAAGCATGTCTGCAATTCACACCCTCCATGATCAGATTAAAAAAAGAAAAGAAACTGAAATCTTACAACTCTTGACAACATCTGAAGAGCCTTCATAATGAGAAGAGATACACCCCAAAAAATTGGTTTTTACACAAGAAATCTTGCACAGTGACAGTCTGCAGAGTCATAGGTGGTGAACACCTTCTGCAGCTGTAGAAATTATGGATTTGTAACAAAACTAAAGCAGGTGGAAGTCTTCTTCTGAAATATGACAAATCAGTTCTCCACCTCTAAACTGATTTAGAAAATTAGCATCCTCCCCTCATCAAACGAAGTCACTTGCATCATTATATTTAATTTATTTTACAGCTATATAAGAAAAAACTTAGTATCATTATATTATATATGGGAACCTCATTAACAACAACAGGAATTTCACATCCATGGGGAGAAATACACCAATGGAGTCACGAGGATTTGGGAGAATTCATTGTGGGACCTTATGTTTTTGCAATATGTGTGTGTGCACAGGATATGACCACAATTTACAGTAGATTAGCAAAGATTTAAAAAAAATTAGAAGGCCAAAGATTAAAAATAAGTCTGGGTCATTAGGATATTTGAAATTAAAAGCCCAGGCTCACACTACTTTAAGGCACCCACGGCACTCAAAGCACCTTGATCTTGACTGGTGATTGGAAAGATTGATTAGAGGAGAACAGAACTGGAAAAAGAAAGATTATCCATTTGTTTCCACGCTGAACAATAATCAGTGTAAAACAATTACCAATATTTAGCCAATTCCCCTTAGGACTGGGCCCTTCCAATCTATTTCTCTGCTGCGGCCAGGTTACATGGAGGCCACAAGACAAGCGATTTTGGGTATTCTGGCATTGTTTAATTAACCAAAACCAAAGACTGACCTAACCACTGCTGAATAAAACTGCTTCTGCCCATCATTTCTAGCCTAAAAAATACAAAAGAAAATGTTGTCATGGAAACCAGTCTATCCCAAAGGTATACTGCATTTTTCTAGATCCAAATTATACCAGTATCTGTATTTCACTTATTAGCAGAGATAAAATCTTTGTCACATCACACTGAGCATGGCCACCATTCAGCACAACTAAAACAAATTACTAAGTAATGGTAAGAAGTATATATAAACTGTGATTTTGCAAATATGCAAAGTTATAAAATCTCTAGACAAAAATGACAATGAAAGGCAAATCACACAAGAAGACCAAAAACACCAAGTAACTGAAAGTAAAAAAAAAGAAAATCACACAAGAAGACAAAACCCGCCAACAGTAACTGAAAATCAAGACATGAAAATCATGAAGTCTCAAAAAACTGAGAAGAATCTGAGTGTTGATGTCAGTCTTGGGCTACTTTTCCAGGACTTTCAAATGTACACATTACTCTGGTTCATGTCTGGACCTCAATGATTATATTTATTTCATTTATTTGCTGCACCAAGGTCAAAATCTTTACATAAAGGGAAACAAAACCTGAAGAGTGTCCAAGTATGTTTTGCCCAAACACCGAAGTTTACTGAAGTTTACACACTGAAGTTTAATTCAAAATGGCAAAAATCTTGCTCAAATCCTGCAGTTTTAAAGAAAAAATAAAGCTTTTTCTTTGCACTTTAGGAGGCACTGTGCAAAGCTGTGATAGAAACCCCCTGGATCCAGGTCAGTCGTGGATCAGCAGGAAGCCAGGCTGATGGAAAGGAACACCAGCCTGACTACTGAGCAGATAAAATAGGAGCTGTTAAGGGTTTTAGTTACAGACTGTCTCAAGGAGACTCCCACAGCAATGTGTTTATAGAGAACCTGATGAAAATGGGAAATGGAAGATGTCTGCTTGCTCTACTCCCAACTCCCGTAGACACAACCTCAAGAAATATTCCTCTGGAGGACCAGGATTTTCAGCCTCCACAAAGCAGGAGTAGAGCTACAAAAAACTGCCAAGCAACCAAAGGAGAGGCAGAAGAAGACTCTCAGGTCCCAGTTTCAACTCCTTCCAGTGATCATGTGGGTTTCTTGACTCCAGGACACTCAAAAAGTACACTTGGACTTGGTCAGCCTCTGCGTGGCATAGACCAATGCAAAAAGCTTCACAAAACCAGCCAAAATCCAAGAGGATTAGGTACAACAGAATCTTCTTGCTGCTAGAGGAGCAGTGGTGATGGGACTGGGGAGCTGTGCAAATCTCCGATGGTGGTGGAGAAATACCTATTAGTCATTGTGAAATATATGGGCAGACAAGCCTAGAAATTGATTTTTTTAAAAATTCAGCAGATAATAAGAATATCTTTAAATGCAATTTGTTCTGGTTGCCCATGCTGCATCTGGAGCTGTTCACAATGGTTTGAGTCTCTGCTGAAAATGACGCAGAGAGGGAAATCGACCTGGTGTTCTCAGCAGCTCCGTTCCCATGGCCACACAGAACCTCTCCTGTCTCACAAAAATAAAGCTACTAGGGAGTACAACTGGGGGAAAAATCCAGGCTCCCTCCTAGGGCACAAACATTTCACTCTGCTTTCCCAGGAGAAAAAAGGCAGTCGGTTGTTTTGCTGCACTGACAGGTATTTACCCAGAAATGAATAATCCAAAGGTGGTAACGGAGCTGCTGCTAATCTGGGGATTAATTTGGACCCCCATCTCAAACTCTAAATTGCTACACTTGGCTAGCAATCCAAGCCTGTGATTATTCCAAGCGTATTCCTTCCAAAACCACTTGGAGGGGCCCATGAGGCTGCCCACTGTTTTGGGAGGCCACCTCTTCTGAACTTCACTTTTAAGGTCAGAAAAAACCACAATTTATGGAAGGGGCTAATGAGACACAGACACTCAGTACAATTTTTTTTTTTTTTACAATAACTGTAATTGTCAAAATGAATAACCATAATGGTAGTTTTCTGCTCCACAATCTTCTCCTCTCTCTACAGACTCAAGAAATCCCAAATGATGCTATAAATGCAATAGCAGACTTCTGTGGGCGTGGTTTAGCTTTTTGGTTAAATAGCATTTTGGTTGCTCAGTGAGAACATGAACAGAAATCTCATTTTAAATAACTTAAAAGATGAAAACCTGACACAGTTCACTGTCAACAGCTGAATTCTGTGAGACTAATAAAAATTTTAAAATGTAAGATACATCATGCCCAAATAACACAGATTCTATCCAAGTCTTGCTTACAATGCTTCAAAATTAACAAAATAAAACTTCAATTTATTTGTAATTTCACAAGCCTGTCATGGAGCAATTTGTAAGTGGAGAAAATTTTACTTAAGATTTCTGCTGAGTTTTCTAAAGTCTGTAAAGTCCACTCATGGGAGTTTCCACCCTAAGACTCAAGATACTGCAAGTAACAAAACATTATGTATTTGTTGTTGCTAACCATCCAAACTGGATGTTCTTTAGGTCATATTTAAACAAATTACATTTTTTTTCTAACCCCTTGTCATAATTGTTCATTGGTTTCTAATTAATGGCTACTAACATAACGTAAATAACCCATAATCTGAAGTTCTTGGAGTTATGGAAAACAAAGTTCCAACGTGGGATTTTGGAGTCATAAATCACTATAATCTTTTGTAAAAGGAGAAGACAGATAACCTAGTTTATTTTCTTTCCTGAATTTCAGCATGCACACTCTGAGGCATGTGAAACCATTAATCACGTATGGAAAATCCATGTCTTCATTCATACAAACAAGACTTGAACACAAGCAGTGTGTGGAACTTGTTACATAGATTAAAGCCTATACACTGCTGGTATTCAAGGTTCTACGTGCACATTACTGGCCTTGGAATAACGTTTTATTGGGGAATTCAGAGTCAATTGGTTTTCTATTGCTGCCAAACCAAATCAGTGTCACTGCTCAACAATACTCAAAACTCTGGTCTTCAACAGCTCCACACTGAGCACTGCAGTATGACAGGGAAAGGAGAACTCAGACATTTCCCCACAAATCCATCAGAAGCACTGAATAAAAGAGAGTAACAGTGAGAAAAGAAGCCAATTATCTGGAGCAAAGAAGTGTTGATGGCAATTAGATACACTGAGACTCCTCTGACTCCATCCTTACTTTATGTAAACGGTTGAAACGTCTCAGCTCGTATTAATTTTTCTGCCTTCTGCATTTGACTCCATCTATATTTTCAACTTTCTTCCCCGCACTTTTGTTTTTTGTTCCAGGCCAATTGTGTTTCCATACCACACCATGCCTAGTGTACTCCTTGTACAATTTATAACATTAAGATAAAATTTCATTATTTTATGCAAGTATTGAAACCAAACCTCCTTGTGCCTTTACCCAACAATCCAAAGAACAAATTTAAGCCCAAAATCCAGCATCTAAACCTCTTCTTGTCAGAATCTTTGTGATTTTTTTTTTCCATAGTGGTAAAGCAACAGCTGTTGCTGAGTATTTTTAAACACAGGAGGATTTCTTTTAGTGCTGCTGGATAAGATAGCCAAAATTTAAAGTGACAATAAATTAAAGCTCATTATTGTCATAGTAATGGCAGTATAATGTGTTTAAATGGTACCTAGAGACTGTGTCTTCTGAAGTTAAAATTAATTACACCTGTGCTACCTATCACTGATTTATTCGAAAAATTACAGCCCTTGATGAGGCCTAAGAAAATCCTGAGTTGATCTCATCTGTAACCTCTGTATTTTTAAATAAAGGACATATCTAGAGACAAAATATAATGAAAATAATGTAAACCATCACCCAAAATAACAGAACATGTGACAGGGTGGCAGCAATGTTACAGCAACTCACTTTACAACTCCTGTTTTCAGGGAATTTGGTTTATTTCTGTAATAAATGATTACTTAAAAGATTTATAACTCTGTTTCAAGGTAAGTATGGTAGGAGTAGTTCCCCTCAGGAAGGACTGCAAGATTACATCAATAAGCAGGTCCCTGCTGATTCTTTTAACCACTTAGGACTTGATGTTCTGATATCCAAGATGATTTCATATCAAACTCAGCAGATACGCTTTTTTGGTGTGACCCCAGAGAGATTTCAGCAGCCAGGCAGCAGAGCAGGGAGCAGGGAGGCAGAAATGTCTGAGTCCTGGTCATACAAACAGCATTTGGATGCTGTTCCTTCTGCTCCCTCTAAATTTTCATGGATGTGATTTGGAGGAAAAATCTCCAACAGTAGCTAAATGTAAGATTCTCACAAATACACACACTTCCAAGGACTCTAAAAAAATTCTACTACCCACACTCAATAAAGCAGCTGTAATTTTACAGGAGTACAAGAGAACATTTCGTGGTTACAACCCTGCAGATCCACCACATACTGATATGTTCCCTGAAATGTGCTACCTAAGTAGATGAAACATCACTGGTTCTCTTTTTTTTTTTAAAAAACCCCCACGAATCTTTAATGCAGCCAAGGTGTCCCAGTACTTTTGTCACCCTTTGCCAAATTTAAGATTCCTATAAGTAGCTATTGAGTCGATGAAATGGTTGAGGTTTTTGATCATGACATTATTTTATGTCTTTCACATTCAAAAAAAGTTGAACCTAAGAATCGTAACTGTGTAGAACACAGGTGAGCAGCACTGTAACTAAAGCAGAATGGTTTAGAGAGCTGGAGATCATAAGCAAGAAGTACTAATACTTCTTTATTGCTAATAATCCTAATTGAGATTGCTGCAAATATTTGCAGCAATCTCAATTAGGATTTGTCATTCTGACATAAAACATTACTGTATGAATGGTGTGGTTTTCATTCAATCCAGCTGTGGTTTATGATGCATACCTTTATACTTGTATTTTAATTTGTACATTCATTTTAACATTCACATATAATTATATTTATATCTGTGTGTAACACACAGTTCAACATGACATTGTGCTTTACTCCTAGTAAGACACTACATTGAAAACTTCAGTAATTGCCTGTGAATTCTTCAGAGGTACAATTTTACTGAACTAGTTGTTCTTAATGCCCAATATTAACTGTAGAAGTGTCCACTTCAAGAGCTACCACTTTCAACTCTTGCTACTGCCCAGTCAGAGCTTTCCTTACACACGTAAAATCATGTAATATCCCTCAAAATCAGGCAAGCAATCCCAGAATCATCAGTTTGGTCAGTGTGGGGCAGCCTGAGACAACAGGTCAAGATGCAGTGAACTAAAAGTAATTCTTTCAAGGTGTCCCACAGAAGGAAATAAGCCAAATGAAGCTAATATTACATGGATTCCTTTTTTTTTTTTTTTGGAAAAAGAAAGGCACTCAGAACAAATATCCCCATTTTTACAAAGTACTGTAGGATTACCAAGTAATTTAGGTTGGACAAGACTTCTGGAACTCCTCAACTCCAGCCTTCCCAAAGCTGGTTCAACTGAGCAGAGACTTTACCAGACAAGCTCTGAGTATCCCAAAAAGTGACACCACAGCTTCTCTGGGCAACCTGTGCCACAGTTTCGTCACAGTTGCTGTAAAAAAGGTTTTCCTTATATTTACCTGGAATTTCCTACATTCTGCTCAAACCTTGTTTAGGTCAAATCACCCAGCAGAACTGATTTCTCAAATAATTTGCCCATTTAATTTTCACTATTCATACAACCTGAAAATATACAAAACATGTTCTCTGTGCATTTCATTTACACTGTCATTTTCTTTTTAAATTAGAGGAGGAAATGAATTGTTATATGAGTAACAGTCTTTAGACTCACTGAACACGTGCATTTGAGAGGCAAGAATATGATCAAAGACCTGGGGGGAGAGTTTCAGGCTGCAAAGTGTAACAAATCCATTCATATATTTCAGGTTTCTCATGGAACTAACAGTTCCAGAAGAAGGCTTCAACTGCACCAATCCCACCCAAGGTACAGCAAGTGGAATTTAAAATCCCATTTCATTGGGAAGAAAGGACCCAGGTAAAAACATTGTAATAAAATTTATAGCTCCAAATGAAATAATTAACAGATTTCTTAGGGTAACTTACTTTTGAACCAAAGCTTCTTATTTTTTTTTACAAACATAAAGGAATAGAATTAATGGCTATTTTATGTGGTGGGAAAAAAAATGCTGAAGCATATAGAAGTTGCGTAAGTTAAAACTGATGCAGAAAAATCAAGTGCACACCAGAATCTCCAGTGGTTCTGCTCCCAAGCAGCTTTTATGCTCCATAATGACCCCTCTTGTCCCACCATATGCCAGTTTTGGCAGGGGTTCCCTGACAACCACTGTCAGTGCAGCTGATCTGACCCAGGACCTCACCGGCCACTCCACTCCCACAGCCTGCCAGCAGTAACTGGAATTTTTTTTTTATCGTCTTCAAAGGCACGTTTATGGGTTGTTTTTGTGGGTCTTGGGGTTGTTTTTTTTTGTTTTGAGACCGTTAGATGAAAGGAACTGATTCAATGGCGCTGACATGAAAATATCTCGTAAAGAAGAGCTTTAAAACCTTATCTTACTGAATTTAAGGACTCTGATACCCAAGGACAGGGCTGTAAGAATTCAGTATGAAACCCTTGTAAATTCTGAACTTAGGGATGTAAGGAGAAGTTTGGATGTGAACCTGGCCAAGATTTCATCTCTTGATTTTGTGCTAAAATCTACTTTGAGTGAAGAACTTGGAGGTGGACATTATAAACCAGATTAAAGTACAGTGTAAGCATGTGGACAGATGGACATGTCAGAACCTGCAAATGTTACCATTTGAGTAGGACTAAAACTAAATTAATTATGTGTGGCACCCTTATTTTGTTGTCATTTGTAAATACTAGGCATAACTGAATTAAAAATAAAATTCACAGTAATACTCTCTTTGTCTGGCAACAGATGTAAATATGTAGATTATTAAGGCCTTACTATTCAGACACTCCTAGTATACACACCAAACTATTTATTATTTGTTATTATTAAGAAAATAAACAACTCATGCTTTGAAATCTGTCATTTACTGAGATACCAGGAGCCAGTCTGATTTATGGCTGAGGCTTTTAAAGGAGTAGGGTGTCAGCAATTTTAAGGAAGAAGAACTTTTGCCTCTGTCCGAATTATATTGCCTTTTATTCATTACACCTTTCAGTTTGGGAAAACACTGAGTAATTTCTCTATTCTGCTCAATTTAAAGTTATTTTCTAACTAAAAGCTCAAAAATCTGTCACAACTCTTCCTAGCACAAGCCTATCTGTGACCGAAGGAGGTCGATCTCATCATGACCTGTGCAAACCCTTCATGGAACACTGGGAAACACAGGGGAGGTGAAAGACATTTGTACATTTATGGGCATTGGAGGAGTGCTACCAATAAAATTTGGCAATTCCATGAAGTTGGAGGTCTCAGTAGTGAAGGAACAGAAAATCACACTGGTGAGGAAACAGATGGACAGGATGACCCTCAAAGGGATAAAATTTTTCAAGTGTTAACTGGGAAATGGATAGCACACCTACAAATTAACAGAATATATTTTTAATCAATCTGTGGCAGAATAAATATATAACAATAAAGGGTGATTATGAGACCATGAAAGCAAACATAAATCTAAAATTTGAAGTAATTTTGGTAAAGCACAGGAAAACACTAAGGTCAGTCCAGAAATGATCGGTGACATCACAGCTGGGACATGGAAAACTGTGACCATGAAGTAAAATTAATGTAAACTGTACCAGAATTAAAGAAACACAGTGTCAAGGGGTTTGATCATTAATGGTGGTTGAGAGCCCATCAGGCTTATATGGCCATTTATTAACCATAACTGATTTCACAATGGACATTCAGAAAACTGCCAGAACCAATTGAAGATGAAGCATTTTCATATTGAATATATTCTTTCTAATCTGATAACTTTTGAAGCAAAATTTTACACATCTACATAAAATTAACCAAAAATTAACAAATGCAAACCCCTTTGTGGTTTTGGATGCTACGACTGGGGTTGTGACAACAGGTTTACCCAAATTGTAATAAAAAATCATCAATTAAAACAAAAACAAAAATACATATATATTAATACAAAGTTTGTTCCAGCTTCTGGCTTTTTTTGCATGAAAGTCTCTTTTATATCTGCCACTCTCCTAAAAGTTGAAAAAAATGCTAAAGATGCTCATGCCTGTGTTCCCACACCACAGTATTTTGTAACACTCTTGTGCAACATGGTCATAGGCTCTTGTGACCAAAATAACTCCAGATAAATTCCTAGCAAACAGAACTGTAAATATTGTTGTACTCCTTTTGACTTTGATCAGGCTACACTGTACTGCCCTGGCTGAAAACCTGCCCCAAAATATTAATGTCAAACTCTGGTTCCAGCAGCACAGAACAAGGGGGGAAAAAACCCAGAAGACTGAGAAAACTAAGGTAAAGTGGTTTTTGAAAATTTGGCCAGAGGAAAGTTAGTACTCAAATTAGATTGTTTCCATCAATTTCTATAAATAATGCTAATAATGTACATTCTTTAACACCATTAAAAAATTTTGGAGATGGCAATATTCACTTCCCCCATCCCATTTTACAGTTCAGCAGGTTTGGGGAAAAATGTTAACAGGGCAGGACAATTGCAACAGGAGGTGCAGGCAGGGGAACCCCAGAGCTCCCAGCCTGACATCCAACCCTTTTAATCACACTATCTCTGTAGAGGCCACATGCTGTGCTCATGACTGGATCTAACTGCAGCAGGCCTGTGTGTAGGATTCTGTATTATTTTTAAGGTCCCAGAAAACTTCTGCTTGGTTTTAAAGATCCAAGAAAAAACACTTGAAGAAAAGTGGAAAGGAAAGGAAAAAAAAAATAAAGAAAGGGCAATCATGTTCAGCAATAAACAAACATTTTTTTGACATGTCATTTCAACCACAAGGTGAGGAGGTGGCATCTGGTCACCTTACCCTGCCCACTTGTAGTGCAGGTTAGGGGAACACAGTAGAGACAAAAGAGTTTTTCCTAATGCCCACCTAGAGAAGTGGAAAATTCCATTTCATCAAGAGGCACTTAAGAACTGTGAGGGTCCAAAACTGAGAGAATATCCTTGAATTTCAATATAAATCTGTGGTGCTGTTGTCTAAAATAAACAATTACAGCTGATGTGATGCCAGTAACTAATTGATTCTGTGTTAAATAGAAGCATCTTAAGGATCTTTAAGGAAGCCTTCCATAGAGTTCAAGAGCTAGTGATCCACAGGAGCAAGAACCTGGCAAGGAACGCAAGAGACCAAGGAGCAGAGACCTGCTGGGCAAAGTAAAGGCACAGAAGCAAATGCACAGGCAGTGGAAAAGGAGAGGTGACCTGGGAAGAGTCCGGAGGTGAGGGTGGGCTGTGTAGGGATGGGGTGAGGAAGGACAAGGCAAAGCTGGAGCTGAACCTCTCAAGGGACACACAGAATAACAGGAAAGTCTTCTACAAGTGTGTCAGAGAGAAAGTCAGAGTTGCCAAGCCACTCTCCAGAATACTCTCCAGAAAAGTCCTGGCAGTCAGGTGAAGTGCCAGACGACTGGAAAAAGGGAAGCATTGTCCCCTTCTTTAAAAAGGGTGGAAAGAGGACCCTTGGAACTCTGCCCTGTCAGCCTCTCTCTGTGCTTGGGGAGATCGTGGGACAGCCCCTCCTGGAAGCTCTGGTGAGGCAGGGGGAGGACAGGAGGTGACTCGGGACAGGCAGCATGGCCTCACCACGGCAAGTCCTGCCTGACCAACCCCGTGGCCTTCTCTGCTGGGGTGATGCCATCAGTGGACAAGGGAAGGGCTGCAGATGGCATTTACCTGGACTTCTGCAAAGCCTTTGACACAGTCCCCCACAACATCCTGCTCTTCATATTGGAGAGAGATGGATTTGACTGTTATGTGGATTAGGAATTGGCTGGATGGGCACATCCAGAGGGTGGTGGAAAACAAGTCAAAGTCCTGATGGACATCAGTGACCAATGGTGTCCCTCAGGGGTCCGTGCTGGCACCAGTGTCATTTAATTTCTGCATCAGTGGCACAGACAGAGGCATCCAGGGCACCCCCAGCAGTTTGCAGGTGACACCGAGCTGAGGGTGCAGTGACACCCCTGAGGGACAGGATGGCATCCAGAGGGACCTGGACATGCCCAGAAGTGGCCCATGGGGATCTCATGAGGTTTAACCAGGCCGGGTGCTGGTGCTGAGGCCCTGGCACAGGGTGCCCAGAGCAGCTGTGGCTGCCCCTGGATCCTGGGCAGTGTCCAAGGCCAGGCTGGACACTGGGGCTTGGAGCAGCCTGGGACAGTGGAAGATGTCCCTGCCATGGCAGGGGTGGGAACAGGAGGGGCTTTAAAGCCCCTCTCCTCCCAAACCACTTCGTGTGTGATTCTGTGATTCTATTTTACATAACAACAGAAAATAAACTCTAATGAAATAGTTACTTGTTTCTCAAAAATAGAAGTACAAACCACAAAATGATGCCTGCTTATTTTCTTCTTGTGAAAAGAACCCCAACCAACCATTCAAACCCCAAACACTAAAATTACTGTACAGTGGGTAAAGCAACAGCAAAAATACAATGCTGTGAACCTGCTATACAATCCTGTGAACTAATGTACTCGAGCTTGTACTGAATTACAATTTCCCATAAACGATCCAAACATCAATACTCTGAGATATTCACTCACTTTCTCTTCACTCTCACTGCATCACCTCACCTTTATTCTGGAGAAAACTCAGTCTTGAAGACACTTACCTGCAGTTGCCATTAAATATTACTTTATGCAAGGGGTTTTGTGCATTAGTGCTACCTTAAAGAAAAACTAAAAACATCCTTTCACTGACTAGAAATCTCACTATTTCTTTTCTACTGAAAGCCAGCTGCAAGTATCAAATAAAAAAGAACATTTTAAAACGTAAAAATATCTTGAAATAAGGGCATTTTCACGTGAAAACAAAATTATCAGACACTACTTTGTATAGTGAAGAAAAGTCTGGGCGCTGCTACACAGGAGTAAGTGCATCATGGGATGACTGGAAATATTATTGTATTTTATCTTTATAGAAGATAGGTTTCAAGAGGTGTCAACTGCTGGAACAAGCAACTCATCCGTTAAGGGGTTAAATGAAAAACTGTGGTACAGTAAAGCTATAAAACTTGTTTTCCCATACTGAAAATGAATCCCAGGCTAAGGTTATTTAGTTGTGCTCTGGTTCAGAACCTTTCCACACCTTCTGTGAGTTCAGCTCTCCACTGAAGATCTTCCCATTGTGTGCACACAGGCAGCTCCAACCCCGAGCACACCCCAGCCCTCCAACAGCAATAATTTAATGAGCTGAGCCACCACCAGCAACAGGCACTGCATGCAGAGTTTTGAGAACATTAACCTCCTCCCTCACCATTCAAAATCCAATTACGCACCCAGCCTACAAGCATCACAATTACTCTCCATTTTTTTTTTTTTAAAATGCAGTAACATCTAATATTATAAATCCAGCTCATTGTGCAATTATTTCCCATAACAAATGTACCATTTGAAATAATTGTTCAGAATCCTTTCTGGAAAGCAATCCCAAACCAAAGCTGGTTCCGTATGGCCCAAAAAGCACTTTTATCCTAAGAGTATGGGCAAGGGGTTGGAAGGAAGACAATCTCTAGTGGTTGCAGTGACCATTACTGTACACAGGAGCCAGATGAGGCCCTAACACACATTTTTCATTATGAGTTTATAAAATTTTCCATACTGATTCCCACCCTGTTTATTATGCAAGCCTTACACAAGCTTATGTTCCTATGTTATCATAAATAATTTGAAACTGAGTGATATGGGGGTTTCTTATAACTAAGGAGAGAACTTCCTCAAATTCCAGTTTCAGAAATACTTTTTGCAAAAAGAAGGTGAAAAAACTATCTCACAAATACAACACGAGAATGTTAAATACAAGAGGTTTGTGTCAGAAAAGCTGGTTAGTTTGAGCCCTGGATTTATACAACAGGTGAACAATAAAGCAGTGTTTTTTACAGATGGTGTGTTTTGTCAAAGTTTAAAACAATTATTTTCTGCATATATTAATTTATATAGCAATTATATTAATATATATAGTTTATATATAAGCGGGACTACACATTTCAGTGGTAGGAGTTCAAACCAAACAGCACTATGCCAACAATTAAAAACACTCCACTCAGCTCTGGGAAAACTGCAATCTTTCAAGGACAGTTTTAAGACGTGTGCAAGATGCTGAAGCACACAAGCTCTGAACCGAATATTTATGATACTCAACAGTCACTTCCTAACTGAGTTTGTTTGAAATTATTCCATCTGTGGATCTTTGATCATAAAGGGCTCACCAGCCTTACTGAAGCATCACAAGATCCAATAGCCAGAACTCACAGTTATATTGTTAAAACTGAGAATTATTCAGCACTTAAGTGCTGTTTCCAAGAAGTCAGGATTATTAAATACAGGACTCACCAAAAGAGGTCGTGGGCTTATTATTGCCCCGCAGATGTTCAGATAAGGCCTTTTTTAAAGTTATGCTCCTACCCACTTTGAGAAAAAATTATCTGCTGTGCCCAGAGCCCCATTTTGTCTGCTTCTTTCCTTCTTTTGCCCTGGGGAGAACAGAGACGCTCCCACTGACCCCAGCGTGCTTGGAACAGCTGTGACCCTGTGTGGTGGCACCAGTCAGGGCAAAATACCCTCCCTAATGAACCTGCCACGCTCCAGACCCTCTCCCCTGTGGTTACACCTGCTCTGACAGTGCAGCACTTCAGGGGTTGGTCCTGGTTTTTAACGAACGGACTGTTTATTTTCCAGGCTGTTTTTAATAAACTTTTAGAAAATTGCTATAGTTCTCTTTTCCCTTCTCATTTTCCCTTGAACACTCCTCGCTGAAATTTGCATTCCTTACTATTCACCTCATGAAAATATTTCAGACTTCCCTGTGTTTTTCTTTGAAGAGCATTTACACTTTACTGCTTGAACATCCCATCTTACCTGTCCTTGCTGTTCAGTGGAACAGTGACCCCTAAGAAACTGCTGTTTTCTTCTCAGACCATGCTTCCACTAGATCCTTTTCACTTTTAACCTCAGTGTCTCTCTGATTAACTATCTGATTTTACTTCCTCTAAAACTTAGTCTCCTCTGTGTTGCCTCTTGGTTCTCTATCTCCCCCTAGGATGTTGAATTTAATTAAACTGTAATTATATATTATATTGGTGGCTCAGCCATTCCATCAGAAATTAACTTCAGTTAGGTATTTAATATTAAACTGAGAATAATGTTGTCCCTCCAACTAACTGCTCTGCAGTAGTTCTTCAATGTGCTGAAAAAACATACCTGAAGTTTGGTGCTAGTCACCCACTTCAATCCTAACTGGAGTCTTCCATTATTGTAACAATTTAGACAAGATAGCACAGACTCTCCATCTCTCTCTGCTGGCACACCAGTATCCTTTCCTTGGCTCATGCCTGAATTATGCAGTTTATTTAGCTTCTTTCACTTGGGAATGAAAATCTGAGAGGCTTTAAATCCACCAGCTGACAGTGGCTGTGCAAAGAAATAAGCACAACTTGAATAAAATAAGCATTTCTTGAGCTATAGACTGACTGCCACTCCTCACTCCTCACTTCCACACACAAATACACACCCCATCTGAAAATATGGCCCCAAACCTCTATTCTTTGTGTAGCCTTGGCCTGCAGGTGCAAATAAATTTCAGCCTGTCTTAAGGTTTTTTTTTTTTATTTGCAGTGAGCTCCCCATGCCTATTATCAACTATCATTTGCACTTTGATAAAAGAAAAAGACTTGAGGCAAATCATAATTGATTATGGGGGACATTGCATAAAGAAAAAGAAATTCTTACTACAGATAATTATGCTTTAAACAGAGACAGGAGATCTGAGAAAAGGACAGTTATGCCCAGTTTACAGACAAGAACCTGAGGCAGAGAAATTATCTCCGTAGAGAATTCTGCCTCAAAGGTGGGCATTTTACTCAGTCCTCCCCACTTGACTCCCATGCGGAGATAAAGATACATAAATAACTACAAGGTTATCCTTTCCTTCTGCACTGTAAGGGAAGGAATAAAAGGAAACCACTGGAAGTCCTCCCTCTACTTCTGAACCAGCTGATGGAAAAGAAGTTCATCAAAATACACACGACCTGAAAACCACTCAACAACTTCTGAGTGCTCTCTTTTATGGCTTTTAACATTTACTGTTTTGCCATTTCAAGAACTTAGTGAAACTCTTATACCCAGACTACTTGAAAAGACCAGGAACAACATTCACTGTCTGTGTTTACTGTCTGAACTTATTTCCACATTCTTTGATTAAATAAATGTTGTAAGTGCAATCATACCCGTTCTTTATTCTGTATGCTGCCTGACAAATATAATTTCTGCAATATATGAAACACAGTGATTCTGATACTTAAAAGTCTGATGGTGAATTATGAAAGAAATCAGTTACACACACCGAAGAGACTGACTTTGAAACTGGAAACTTCAGTGTCATTGGCAATGCCAGAAATAGCTTCCCAGAGGACTTTATGAATTCCTGTATAATGTAGCTTTATCACTGCTTTTTCTTCTGTGGCAGAACAATAATTAGAATTATATTAGAATAAATAGAAGTTTATTTCCCTCTCCAGTGTAGCAACAGAAAACTTCTGTTGCTACTCAGGTGGGTCTCTCCTTTGGATAGGAAAGAGACAGAAAGCAATGCCCACAGAGTAGGAAAACCTAAAAATGTCTCACTAAAATACATTGATAATAAGATATTACCTGAGGTCTAATCTTTACAGCTGAATCTCTGAAAGTTTACTTTCAGGCTGTAAAGTTTACTTTCATGGCTAACTGAAGAGGTTATGGCTATGTTCAAACAACCTTATCTACCTTTTTTATCATTATGATTATCATTATTATTATTTAAAAGTTTGGATTTTCTATTATTACTGTGTCCCTATTTTACTCAGACAAACCCTTCCGAATCTGCATAGAGAGGGCAATGGCTCTTTTTTTTAATAATGCTGAGTGGAAAATATTTTCTCCTTTGTTTATTCTATTTTTCCTGTGCTGTACATGACGATGAACATCCAGAGTATTAAAATAACTCAATCATTGTTTTAAAAAACAAACATGTGCACCCGAGGGGAATAATCCTTCCTGAATTTCTTCCTCAGATCTATCCAGATCCAATTCTGAGAACTCTTTTCTCTTACAGATGAGAGAGGAAGAGATGGACACACTCTTGCTTCTTCATGTTTAAGGTTTTCTTTTTAATTTCTCTTTGATATTTCGAATTGCTTGAGGAGTTTCAACTATCATCTTAAAAAAATAGGCTTTCCAACTTCTCTTTTCTAAGCAAGGGGGATTACTCTTCCTGCCAATATCGCTGCTGGAAAGGACAGAAATCAAACTAATAATGTTAAGGTTTTGTGGAACCTCTCCGATGTTTGGGATGCACTGAAGTTGCACTTGAAGAGGGACATTAAAGGTTGCTTGGTTACAGGTTTGCATCCTTGGGAGATAAGGAACCACCTCACTTCGTCTGCATGGAACAGGTATAATAGTGGCAGAATTGGTACAAAAGTGTCAGGCAGAGACTCAGAGAAAAATAAAAAAGGAGAAAACCAGTTTGTCCCTCTACAGTCAGAGCAATGGATTCATAACCAGGGCACTTGAAGCTGCAAAGTATGAACTGAGAGAAGACTGCTGAATGCAAATGCAACCAATTTCAGGAAAAAAAAATCCTAATACATTTAATACTATCCTTTGTATTCTACAATGTTGTTAATGACACGAACAAGACTTTCTTGAGAAATCAGACCACTTGACAGTATTAAGAAAAGTTGCTATATCATGAACAGATATCAATGTAGAATTCCAAATCAATTCCATTACCATATTTGAACCCACAGCACACAGCAATGAATTGGTAAGCAAAAAACATACTAAGGAACAGCTAAAATTCTTCAAACTCAAGTTACATTGATATTTGGGAATTCAGTGATTTTTTTCAAAAAACATAGTAATATAATGGAGCGCATCTTTGACTCCTCTGATCTATTTTAATTCAGCTTCCTGGTTTAAACATTTTCCATGTACAATCTTGGGTCATAAGATCTTATTCACTCTCCAGCCTAAGCTGTGGCTGCCCCTGGATCCCTGGCAGTGCCCAAGGCCAGGCTGGACAGGGCTTGCAGCAGCCTGGGATAGAGGAAGGTGTCCCTGCCCATGGCAGGGGTGACACTGGATGGGCTTTAGGGTCCCTCCCACCCAAACCATTCCAGGATTCTGTGATTCTGAGGAGCTGCAACATTAAACTTCAAAAATCTCCCTTTGAGGAAATTGGTTTTTTTTTCTCCCCATTATTTCACCTATGAAATAATCACTTACAAGGCCTGAATATTTGCAACTAACAGAACCATGAACATCTAGAAAAATACATCCTTTTCTGCAAAAACTGCAAATGGTCTGTACTCCTCTGGTTTAAATATAAACAGAGCTTTTATTACTTACAGTTAAGTGCAATGGTCTTGGGTCTTGCTATTGACTTATTTGGTAACTGATATGTACAAAGGAAAGAGAGCAAAATGAATATTTTTGTAAAGACTGATGTGAGGGAAGGTTGAGGTGTCTGGACAAGGCTTGTCCCCAGGGTAGAGGGGCAGCAGCTCAGAGGCTGATGTGGAACAGATCCTCCTTAGATGGAAAATTCTGAGAAAAGAGGTTGTCCAAGCTCTGCAAATCAAGTCATCCTCATGTCATGTTAAGACCAGAATTATTTTTCACTCTGGCAAATATAATGAGGACTACATTGCACTGAACTGAATATATTCTTCTTAATGACTCTAAGCAGGACTGTTTCTGAAGAAATCCCTAATTGGTCTTCCTAAGACAAGGCAAAAATAATTACAATGTCAGATAAATACCCTGAATATTTCAGTTACCAGAACATCCAGGACTACAAACAGAAGGACACAGAGAAAGTGGACAAATCAAGAAAGAAAGAGAAAATACTGACCACCACATAGGCAGCCAGACAAACCATATTAACAGTGCACTTCCCTGACTTTTAATGTATAAAAAATATTGAAAACAAACAAAAAACCCCAATTAAGACACTAAATTCAAGTTTAAGGATTAATCTGGAGAATAGTAACAAGTAAAGCCTGAGAATATTGAGATAGCTTCTCTTCAACAGAAAGGAAAAGCACAAGACTGGAATGATGGTTTGAAAATCTATGCAGGAAGGGCAAAATTAGTATTATGGCAGGTTATTAACTTTTTATTAGTAACTGGTAACAGTAGAGCGTGATCTCTGAAGCACAAAATCAACCAGCAGTGGAAAATGCAAGGAAAGTGAGTACCAAGTTAGAGGCAGGATTTCTATAGAGGGTGGTAGAGCAACCCCAAATTTTTGAGGGCCAGAGAAAAGCACAATTCCATGATCAATATATTGGTCAAGCACAGAGACAGTAATTTCAGCTCTATAGAAAGACTGGAAAAGACTGGAATGAATATCTATATCTATATAGTAACTGGGAAATACCTGCAGATCTCAAAGCATTCCTGGCTATGGTAAGAACAAGAGATAGGAGATACCAAATTTAAAAGCCTGAGGGCCAGGCAGTCAAACAACAGAAATCTTAATTATCCCATTTCCTTCAAAACGAAAGGTGCAAAAGAAAGGCTAGGATGCTGATTTGGAGAAAATAAATTTTTGAGGATGTGAATAGTTATAAAGACAGTAGCTGTGTTTGTGTTTGGAACTGACCAAAGAGTGAATATACTCAGAGGAAAAGGGGCAGAAAGATGAAAGAGGTTAAAAGATGAGGAAAAGTCACTGTAGGAAACACTGTAGGAACATCTGGCAAGCTGGGAGGTGGACACACAGCCAAGCCATCAATGGCACTGAAGGAAGGATGGGCTGAATCAAGTCAAGAATGGTTCAGATTTTTCACTTGAACAGAACAGGTAGAATCTGGGTTGGAGGATTTTTCTCCCTCATGCCTGTGAAGGAAAGGTACCCCAAACACACACAGTGAGGGGTGAAAGCTGATGACAGACAGTGATGTGGCTCAAGGAAAAGGGAATCAGAATATTTTGTGTGTGCGTGTGTTCTTATGGAAAAGAAGGAATAAAAACCTTTAGTTATACATCAGGGGGGAACAGCAATTCATAAGAAAGGTGAAGAACCATGCAAAGAATGCAAGAGAAGGAAGCTGAACAACTGGAACAAGCAGCAGGAGAGCTACAACCCCTTCCTGAACCTGTGATGGAACAGAACTGAGCAGGGAGAGGGGAGAAGAAAAACCAAAGGAGGGGAAAGGTCACACTACATATGTTACTGTGCTCTGATTTTATTATCTGTAAGACATCAGTGAGATTATACAGGGAGAAGGATGGCAGGGTGACGGCCAAGAGTTCAGCAGGGATGCAGAACCAGGGGAGAGCCAAGGGAGCTGCTGGGGGATGTGGAGATGTGAAGCTGCTTGGTGCAAGGATGGCAGAGCTGGGGAAAGAGAGGAGCTGGATCTGTGTCCAGAGGAAGCGGGGCTGGCCGCAGGATTTCCGCAGGGATCCGGCGCTGCCGCAGCCGCGCGGGAGGAAGCGGATGCTGGGAGTCTGCCAGGGACAGCAGTTGGTAGGGGGGGAAAAGAGAGAGGACAGCACAGTTTACCCAAGAGCTCTGTTCAAATATGTGGTTAGAGGAGGACAAACCCAGGAGTTAGAGCAAACAGGGTGAGGACCTGCAGTGTTTGCTCCTGCAGAGCTGGGCTGGCTGGGGATTTCACATCTTGCTGTCAGACAGAGCAGGGGGGGAAGCAAATGATGGATGTGCAAGCAGAAAACCACAATGTTAATTACCTTAAAATATCAATTATCTCCAGAAAATCTCCCCTTTGATCTGGGGAATCTCAGTTTCTCAGTGGTATAAACATGCAGAGCTGCAGGCTCACAAGCTATTCCTGCAAGTCTGAGCCCCCTTGATCTAGAAACGGTTTTGATCCCAGTCTCGCTACCACAAGCTCTCAACAGGAACAGTGAATTTTCCATCTCCAGTTTCACATTGCAGCAGGTCAACATTCAAGCAGTTCCTGTTCCCATCTACCACACAGTTGCAGGCTTAAATACCCTCCTCCTCCTTCAGTCTCTGTGAGGAGCAGCAATATTAAACAAATTCTGGAACATGGGATTGCTTTCAACACCAGTGCTGCTGAAAGACATGGGTGGGGCTGACATTATTTCACCAATTGAAAACTGAAATTAGGGACAGTTCTGCTGTGAGACATATGGATTGTAATGCCTGTATTCATCAGATATGTTTATATATGTATGTTTATGTATGTTGCAGACATAATTTCAATTTCATTGCAGTGCAATCCAGCAATCAATGCTATATGTATTGGGGGCAAAAAAAAAAAAAAAAAAATTAGGAAAAGGTTCCCTAAAACTACCTCCAAAAATTACTTTTTTGATAATCACCTGGAAGATTCAACCTCAGGTGCAGCAACACTGATTTTTTTTGTGAGGGGAACTATATATCATTCTGTGGAAAACATTATCTTGGGTCTTGATCAATTATTCTGGGAGTTTAAACTGCAGGTTTTTCTAAATACTCCAAATCCTGAACAACCTTGCAGCAAACTCTCCCAATCTCCAATACAGTGGCACTGAAGTAGCAGACTTACAAATCAGGCCCTGACAATTTAGGTCCTTGGTTTTTTTCCCAATCCTCCTGAAATTCCCAAGAACTTTGCTATAGTACAGGAAATCAGATTGTGCTGGAGAGAAATGAATTCACAAATTTTTATGTATTAAACTTCTTGCTGGGAGCAGTGTTTGAGGGCCACGTACAGACACAGTGCAAGTTCATAAGAAAAAAGGGGTTTTATACTAATCAGCAAATGAAAGCCTGGTTCCAGCACACAGTACAAAAGTACCACAGCACATGAATTACTCAATATAGTTCAGCATTTCACTTTGCATCTACAAAAATAAAAGTACTACAGTGACACAGCGTGTGCTGATTGCCTGTCTTCAGAAATAAAAGGGAAAGAAAACCCCACTGGAAAAACTGAAATACAGAAAAGAATGTCAGCTACTTTAGGCAGCAGATCTAACTTTCTGAATATAATAACAAACTGGTTAATTTTGGGGGTGCTGCTTAATTAAAAAGCTACCAAGAAGACCACAGATACAAGCACTATTGGTTGGTTTTGGTCAATGCCTAGCATAGAAATAAAAATAAAAACCTTTTCCACAGTCTGACACTGGATATGGGGCCCATTTCACAATTTCTTCCATTCCATAACAAGTTTTGACTTCAGCAGCTGCCTCAGTACAAAAACCCCTTGACAATATTAAGCTGCAAACTGCTGAGCAACTGGAACAAAGAATATTGACAGCACTGCTTGGGTCCCCAAAGAGAACATTTAGAAACCAAGTAACTGGAAACGAGACTTGAACCAATTCTATGGTTCATCAAACATCTGCAATAATATTTGATTCTAGTGCAGTTACAGGGAGTGAATCTGAATGTCTGTCAGGCTGGGATTAAAAATTAAAGCAGAGGCCTTGGCTTGTCAGGAATTCATGTTGTTAAGGGGAAAAAAAAAAAGGAGAAGCATATTTTAAAAGCAAAATCACTGAACAGTGGAGGATCACCACTACAATGGTGACAGTGGGTTGAGAAAAGGAGGAGAAAATGTGTATATTTTGTCAAGGCTGATAGCCAGTTTGAAGTCTGACATTTCAGCATGCTTGAATGCAATACTTGAGACTTTTTTTACTGTTTTTATAAAGATACAGGTGGTTTGTTACATCACTAACCTGTATGATGCGATAAAATAAAAGCATCAACCAACTTACCTTAAACAGCTTCCGAGAAGTCAGGACTGAGCTCTCAAACAAAGGGACATAAAGCACAGGTCTAGAATGGTGAGTTATGCAAGGAAAACACAGGTAAAAGAAGAATCTGTGCCTTGGCTTATTTACCACAGGCAAACACCAACAAGGGTGTTTAGAGTGGTCACCGCATCTGTGTGAATATTATTTAAGTTTAAATAAATCAAAATAATAAATTGTAAAATAATAAATAATTTTAAAATAGTAGTTTAAATAATGTTTTCTCCTGATCCGTAGAGGAAGTCATGTTGTTTCAGTACTTCATGGGGAAGGGGCAACCAAAAGCAACTGCCATAACCTGTGCCCGTTATTTAAAACAGAATTACAGCTCAATTCTGGCAATTTGTGCAAAACCGATTAACCAGTATGGAAATGCCTTTTTATGGAGCAGCCAAATGCTTCTCAGAGTTCATGAGCCACAGCACTACCAGAAGCAGTAGGTTCAAAACCTCCTTCTCTTTTATACTAAGGAAATACCCCCAAATGCAAGAAGCACTCGCATTTCAGAGAAAATTATGGGGAAAACTTGAGGAGGCTCTAGGACACATCTTCCGTGTCATGAAAAGAACTTGCAAGAAACTCTTGTATTTTTAATTCTTTATAAATAAATACATTCAAAGACTTCCAAGTTTAATTTACTATAGGTTGGTCCCTGGAAAATAAGACAAATCAGCAATGGCACTTTAAAAACATTGTCCTGTCACTGTTTTTTCCTTTTTGTACTGAACTTCACTCTGTTTCATGACCAGCTCTGTAAATTATAATAATTCACAAAGAGTCTAGAATACCAAGTATTTCAGCGCTATCCTCACATATTGTGATTTCTGAATCAGCACCAGTGAGGGTTTGCTAAGCCTTTTTCTTTCCATGGAAATCACACTTTAGGATAAACAATTCCAACAGTATTTTGCATTTTGGGGCATCTGAAGTTTGCCTGAAGACAACCAGAGGAACCAAATGTCACCATCATGACCTCCAAAGAAAATTAAGAGACAATTAAATAAGGATTAGAAACCCAAGGGTGAAGTAAAGCTCCGAGCAATGGCACAAGAGTTAAAATGTTCAAGGGAATGTGTTGCCCACAGGACAAAAATGGACACATTCTACTTCTGCAGCTCCAACAGCTCCATGGTTTGCCTACCCAGCAAAAGTGCAACACAGAAATTACTACCAAAAAAAGACAATTCTTACTTACAAAATTCTTCTCCCATTTAGGCAATGGTTGTGCAGAACTGCTTACACCACCACAAACAATAATTCAGTTTCTGCTACTAGGCAATATCTCAACAAATGCAGCATTTTCTAGGCCTGTTTAATAAAGCTGGAACACATTTTCTAAGGTGGCTTCCAGTCACTAATAAATCTAGTATGTAAATGCACGTATATTTCTCTCAGTATTTCCTTTGACCTCAACCTGAAATTCTGAAAACTGTGAGCAATCTAGTTTGAATTACTGTGTTTTACTGTAACTTTTCTACACTAAGAAGTTCCTGACAAAACCAGCATGTACCACCTCCTTTATGTGACTGGTTTAGAGAGTCTGGCTAATCCAGTACCAGGCCTGTATAAAAAAAAACCCTCTTTGTTAAGAAAAGAGATTATTACCACAGATAAATACCCTAACTCAGCCTCTTGAACAGGCAGCCTGATTTATGGCAGCTGGAGCACCTCTGGAGCTCATCTCATGTCAGGAACAGCTGCTGCAGACTCCACATTTTTATGTTAAAAAAATAAAAGAAGCAAAGAAAAAAAACAGCAAACATGGTACTTATATTAACATGAACTGCTAGCTAAAATTTAGGCAGGCATAGCTGAGATTTAATTCATTATGTCAGAATCATCAGAACACAAATTACTACCTGTTTCAGCTCTTGCTCTCTTTAACCATATTTTTAAGGCACAGAACAAACCCAGAGGTTTTACCTCCTTTCAAACCTTATGATTGATGTTAATAATGTTAACTGGGCCATTTCCAGTTGACACTATGAACAAATCATCACTGTTCTGCAACTGGGTAGTGGGAAAATTAAGAAGAAAGCAGAAAATAAACATACCAAGGTGATAATTTTTTCTTTTATATTTTTTTTAAGTCACAGGCTGCTCAGAAGTGAGTAATAAACTGTTTGTTGAGGGCTTTCTAACCCAGAAACACGGACTAACCAAAAAATTGTCACTGACAAACACTACAAAGACTGAGGTGGGGTCAAAGAGACTCCTCTGGAAGGATGTGATGGTTCCGCACAACGAAATTTGTGTGTCTACATGGGATTTAAACACAACACGGCTGAACACAGGTATTTAATAAAAAAACCACCTCCATAAAACCCCCAGGTAGCTCAAGAGGTGCCTCAGTGCCACAGCAGCATCACAGAGACATTTCATGGAGGGATATTTTGGACAGACAACTCAGCTACAACTCCTGAAGTTTAGGAAAACTTAAAGCAACCAAAAATAGGCTCTTAAAAAGAATCTTAAACTACAGGTTACCCTTTGTAAACTTATTAACCATAATGGACAAAAATGGAAAGTTACATGTGTTTGTGTGTTTTAGTGTCAATAGAAAAAAGTAGCTTTATTAATGATAAACATTCTAGAACTACCCCTATGGGGTGAAATGGCATCTGGTAACAGGGTAGAACATTAAAAATCTATTCAAACCCTCTTCTGCAATCACCCCCTTGGATACCTTAGCCTTCAATATCATTTTCTTGTGCTAATTTGGAATTCAGGAAACTGAATAGAAGCAATGTCAGCTTTACTGAGGAAGTTTCTTTCTTTTGGTAAGTAATTATTTTCCACCATTCACTCAGGTCGCGCTTTCTAAATAATAAGGCTAAAAAAGGTTTTTTTTTTAACTTTAATAATGAAAGCTTAGTTCCTTGTACAATTTAAGGAACATGATTTAGGGAACAGGAGCTTCAACAAAAACCCCTCACATACTATAATGCTGCAACAATAAGTAACAATACCCATCTCGTTCCAGGAAGAAGAAATCCTGCACATTATCAGGACAAGATAGCAAAGATGTCAAGGAGCTACATTTCTTCCTATTAAGAGGAAATCCAACACATGTTCTCCATACAGCAATGGGGAGGAAAGCAGCTGGAGCAAGAAAAATAAAGCAACTGGCAGTAAGAGTCACAAAACACCCTGTCTACACAGAGTAACACAAAACTATGAAAATACAGGGAAAATAAACAAAATATTATAAATTAAATGATAGGATGGAGTAAAAAGCTTTCTGCAGGGGTATCTAAGGGTTGTCCAGCAACCACCCTTGAACACTTTTGTCCTTGTAAATAAGAAAATTTGATATTTTCTTCACAATACAGAAAACTGGAAGAGTCTCTTTGCCTCAAATACACAGAAAAAACTCAGATCAAATAAATAGTGTCAGTACAGAGAAATAACTCTGAAATTGAACAGTAAACAGGAATGACCCACTGCATTTGTACTGTTTTCTGTGACCCTGCTACTGCAAACATGTGTGACTCTAATCAAGAGTATTCACACATAAAATGCTACTCGACCATGAAATTGTTTGCCAGACGAGGGCCAGAGTCCCTGATCCTGCTGTCGGACCTGTCCAGGCACATCCCAACATCTGTGCAGAGCTGGGATCAAGCCAACAAGGTCGTGCTCCACAGGGATTCAGTGCCTGCTATTACAAATCTCACTGAAATCCTACTCACGTAAAACTGATTTATTAAGTGAAGTGTCATACTTAACTGTATGTGTATGCACAGTCTGCATTTTTCTGCCACTCTTTTGAAACAGAAAAGACATTAAAACTCACCTCAGGGGTTAAATTATTCCCTTAATTATCTACTACTTAAGAACTTAGAACACTTCAGACTAAAATTTAGGTTTGCAATAGGGAAATTGGATCTGAAAGCAGAACTGGAAAATGTTTTCCAGATCCTTTATTTCTCAGAACATATTTATTATATACCTGATAAAGAACTTTGTCTTCCACTTCCTATGTCAGAGAAAACCAGACAGGTCGTGCACCTCTTCTGGCGTGAATTATGCACAGAACTACTTTCTTGGGTGAATGAGCCTCTGATGGGTTACAGACTGCTGCATCTGAATTTTGTTACAGGTATCCTCCCTAAGTGGCATAAATCCAGTCTGTGGATGTTGCTGTGATAGCACTTTGCAGATGTACACTTAAGTTAAGGAGAGGTCACAATAAAACAGCCTACAAGGACAAAGTGCAGTGCAGACTTTCACCTTAAGTCAAGTTTAATATTTTTTATTCTCCTTGACTATGCCACAACCTCCACTTTTCTCTAGAGGGGAGAAAATGGAGATGAAATGTTGTATTTTCTCTATCTGTATACGCTCCAGGTTTACTGTTTTCTCTGGTTATCATGTTTAGAATGCAGAGATCTCAAAATAAGAAACAGTATTTCCAAATATTTCCAATTTTCCAAATTTCCAGTACTTCCCTCTAAATGTATCCCAGTCTTCAGATCTGCATGTTTCTTCCCAATCACCACATCCCGTGCAGGCCTGAGGACCCATGTAAACCCAGTAGCCTGTAACATCCAGGCCTTAATTCTGCAGAAAATTCAAAAAGACCATTATCTTCTCCCTGCGACTCGTGTTATGTAATGCGCATCTCATATTTAGAGCGGTGTTTGGATGTGACAGTTCTAGTCAGCCATGGATATCCATGTTCCCTCCAGAGGCCTCCCTGCCTTTCCTCCTCATTACTTCACTTTTCACCACCTCTCATAAGGCATTTGCTGTTCAGCTGTTCTTATTAAGAGCCGCACGTCTCCTGCAATTTGTGATCTTCAGGATTCATCTTTCATCATATTAGAGAGCAGATGGAAGTTGTAAGTCCTGGGATTTTCCAGAAATGTGCTAAGCAAGTCTGAAATGAGTCACTTAGACGTATTAACGGAGCAGTCGAGCTGATAACAAAATCTGTGTTTGGCATATTGTGCAGAAATAAGACTCTCACTTTTGCTTTTCATGAGACTAAAGAAGATTGCATTTAGGCAGAGTGCCTCCAGCCTAGGCAAACAGAAAAAGGAAAACGCTTCCCATCAGGGCAGCTGTGCTTAACCTGGTGCAGACAAAGGCATGGCCACGCACCAGGGGCACAGCTCTGCAGAGCCACAGAATGCCCTGTCCTCAGCCCAGAGCAATCTCACCAGCTGAAGTGGGACTGCTCAGTGCAAACACCTGAACCAGGGGCATCACCAGCATCAGGAGGGACCCTGGCATGGAAAATGAACCATCAGGAGGAAGAACACGAGAGGGAGGAAGAGCACACGGAGGAAGCAGGCCCTGCCAAGGATTAACCCAGCACTTGCTCCCTATTGATCAAATGTTTGTGCAGCACTCTATTGATGTAAGGCATTATATACAATCAGTGTTAAATATTAATGCCAGATAATCTCCAACTCTAAATTCAGAGTTAGTCCATTTAACATTTCCAGTGTCACTAAGCTACAACTTGACCTCCTTTAGTAACGTTCTGGAGCGCTATAAGAATTTATTGTGTGCACTATGCCATGAGTAAGGATGATCTGTATGTCAACAGTGACAAATAAAGTGTTTTTAAATACAACTACTTAGTTGTAAAAGCTTAAAAAGTGTAAACTAAAAGTTTAGAAACAGGGCATTTCTCAATGCTACTTAAACTCATGGTAGGCTGTATCTTCTCACTCTTAAAGGTGAAACCAATACAAAATAAACAAAGCAGCTACGACTTTTGAGGCAATGTCGAAAATCCAGAAGGTTTACACTTCTGCATATTGAATTATTAGATTATTAAACACACCCCATGAAGTGTGTATATGTATAAGTGCTTCCATTTGTAAAAGAAAAAATATCCTCTCTCCATTGAAACCTTGATTTTAAGTTCACTCCAAATGATAAAGTTTAAAATTTAAACTGTAATACAGCTTTGACTATGGTAGCATAAATAATCCATTAGAGCAAATGAAAAAATTAAAATTTGAATGAGCAGAGTTCATTCAATTGCAAGACATTTTACACAGGATACATTTAACAACTGTACTCTGAGAAATGGCTGAAGTTAACAGTTGTACATCAGGACAACCACACAGGAAAAGAAATCGCAGTACCCTGGGACTTCCACTGAGCTGGTCAGAAATTTCCTGTGGAGCCTTCTTCCAGGCGATGACACATGTCACAGCTTCAGAGCAGAAGTACCTCAGCTTTATTTTAATTATAAAGAAAGCCCTTGGCTTCAGAACTCAGAGAAACGAATCCATGGAGACACCTATCATGAACTGAAGTATCTAGTAAGGTAACAGTCTGTCTATCGACATTTAAAAAAAAACCCCAAACCTTTTTTTTAAAAAACTAAGCTACTCCAGAAGGCAGTGAAGCAGCCTGAGCATTCCAGCCACTTCCCTTTGTCTTTCAGCCTCTATCTCATCCTGCGAATTCCACATTATCTCTTCAACCACTCACTTCTCCCTTAACTTCCTGAGCCTTCACATCCCCCTCCTCTCCTCCAAGCAAAAGAAAACCAAATTTTGTCCCATTTCGTAAATTTGGCATGATTCTTCATATAGTGTATGTAAATCCTTTTAGTGCTCCACTCTAAATAAATACTATTTTTCACACAGAATGTTCCCCAAAGCCTCCCCTCATTAAAATGGCTGTTATCTCCCATTGGTTTCAATGAAAGTGAAGCTAAAATGGTTGTTAGAAAAGAGGCAAAAGAAAGAAATGTGTCCAGTGCCTCCCTCTGGGAACCATGAAAGAGGAGCTAAATTACCTTTGGGGATATGGTGGTACCTTATCCTGTCTGAGGCTTCCACTGAGCTCAAACTAATTAACTATTTTACTTCTAAATTCCAAGAAAATTAAATACTCACTAAAAGAAGAGCCATTTAAATTTTGGGGAGGAAATGCTTTTTGTTCTCTCTGAAACAAGTGGCTGAGTTCTCACATTAAAAGAGAAGCAAAGCACAAAATTACCTGGGAAATTACCTCTATAAAGAGAAAAAATATGTTGGCTGTAAGAAACAACACATTTCTGTATCAGAGCTTACAATTAACATTTGTGACACAGAGCAGTTCAAATCCAAGCATTGTATTTTCCACTAATTTATGGAAAGGAATGATGAAGGAGGATGGTATGAGCAGAACAAGCACATCTTCCCTCTTCATGAAAATGTGAGAACGAGAATTCAGCTGGGGGATTTCTTAGCAGGAAACAGGAAATTAATTCTGATTTTCCTGCAAAAAGAGTCTCTGCAATCCAAGGGAAGTACCAATTTCTCAACTTCAAGAAATTTCTGATGTGCAAATAAAAAGAGTTTCATCCTCCTGGAGAAACAGTGCAACATTCTGATATTCACCTATAAATACATGAGACCAGTCAATGCTGTTGGCAGACTTTGGGAGCTGGAGCACGCTTTTAACTAATCCTTTCCACACAATTGCATTACAGAACAGCTACTGAGCAATAAAACTAAGGAGCTGGGAGACTGAAGAAGCTCAGCTCGCCTGTGTAAATTCTGGTCAAGACCCTAGGGTGGTGACCCACCCTGTCCTCCCCAAACCTCCCAGTGAGCACTGGCCTCCATGCAGACGAAACACTGCTCCTATACCAAGGACAAGAATCCTAAACATTTATTCAGTTTTTCACATTCATGGCGTTTTTGGCGGCACACATGAGAAAGTCAAGGACCTACCACCTTGTGAGATTACACCAAACAGTGTTCTGCAAAAAAGTTTATTTGTTAAAAGTTTATTGTTGCTCAATCTTTAACCACGTGGATTTTCTTAATGTGTTCAGATATGGAAGTTCAAGGCAAATGCAAACTCCTTGGTTTTCTTCTGGCTTCCATATCTAAGAACACATTTTACAGCACACATATCTGAACAGTGTGAGACATGATCTCCACAGAGTGAAAAGAGCAGTAAAGAAAGGCACTTCATTCAAAATTAAATAAGAATGCTATTTACACAAAAGGAAAGAATACAATTTTAACAATGAATGTATGAGAGGAAATGCTTTTCACTTCCCTATCAACTACAAAAAGAATGCTATGGCCACTTAATAAATTTCTTCTACTTTTAAGAAATAACCTGTTCTCTGCCTGGACACAGGAGCTATCTACAGAGTAGACAAATCAATTGTCTGAAGAACATATTTTGAAGGTGAAATCACTGACTTAGTGATGATCAGTAAACATGTAAAGGGCCTTCCAGAACTTTGTAACCCTCAGGTCACAAAGAACTCAGGTAAGGAATTAACAAGTAACTCAGATCTGCAGCACTGCCCGTGGTACAAAAGCCCTGGAGAAAAGCAGGACAATTTGTTATCATTTGCCCTTCCATGTGAGGATGAGAATGATGGGGAGCTTTTTTTTCTTAATTTCTGTTTTAAGCAGAAGGAGTTTAACATACATTTTCCAAAGAAGCTGACAACTGGAAACCAGACCTATAATTCCATTTTCAGCAATAAACCTAGAAGCAAAAGCTGCTCTAGCTAGGCTGCCTGCAGAAGGTCACAGTAGCAAGAGATGGATCAGGCAATCAAGAACAAAAACAAGTTCCTCCATCCCTGATACACAAAAAGCAGAGAAAGAGGACAGCAGTTTAACGAAACTAGAAACAAAACAGTCCTTGTGGGAGAACAGTCTCACAGGCTTTTCATGGTAATCTTTAGTCAACAATGGACATAAAAATATCCATAACTCCTCAAATACTGAGTATTGATAATGATTAATTGAGGGGGCTGGGGGCATTTGGGGTGTGCAAGTGCCTCTTAGTTCTACTGGAGGGAGATGGGTTCAGAGAAGAAAATGGTAATTTCTCTCCCCATAAAACATAGCACTAAATGCAGAGACTCAACTTTTCTGAAGAGAGATGCACAGAGATTGATCAGCCATCTCAAATGTCCAAACACTCTGCTCATTAACTTCTAGCAAAATTTGATTTCTACAGTTATGACCTTTAAAAGGAATAATCTGGACAAAACTGCAGCATTGTCTTTGGTACATTCTACAACCCTTACATGACCCGAGCACTGTCACAGAGCCCAGCATTGAACTGTGCCAACAGGGCAGAGGGGATGTGGTACCAGCTCATGAGGCTGCTCAGTCTCTGGGACAAGGAATGTCTCTGGTTTGTTACCCTGTACATTACCTGGAATTCTTCTGGGAGACACAAACACAAACCAGAGACCTTTGCCCGTATCTTTCAAAGAGCTGGGGAGAAGAACTAATCAAACCTTACCTGGGAAATAGTCAAGATTTCCATACAGCTATGTGTGAGAAATAGTAAATCCCTTCTTTGCACCAGCACCACGTGGAAAAACTTCCAATGCCAGGAGAGTGAGATAAAAGGAGCACAGGAATTTCTGGACAGTAAAAATATCTTAGCCACTATGTACAGAAATCATCTTGTAAGGAAGGACTTTTCAGGTACCACTCCTTCACACCCAGAGGTGGGGATGAATGGCCAGGCCTGAGGATGAGCAGGATGGTCATTTGTGGCCATCAGAAATGTGCTAAAAATCCAGTTTTTAATTCCCTTTTTGATCCACTTTTCAGCTTGGAAAGAAGTGGAAAGAGAAACATGTTGGAAGTTGCTTCTCTCAGCAGAAGATCTCAAAATGTGGACAAATGAGCTCTTAACTAGAGAGGTGAAGAGATCTCCTCAGGACAACATCAAGAAACACAAATCATTCTACACTGAGGACTGAATTTTGCCTCAGACCATCCATGTACATGATTTCTCACAAGACTTCAAAGCACACAGAAGTTTTCCTGCAAGAAAAGTAAAGTAACAGGTACCCGTAAAAGAATCACAGGGATTTTTCTGCTTCAAATGAAGCTACTCCTACTGAAATGCCTGCAGTATTAACAGGCTGGGTGAGCAAGCAACAGTTTTCTTTACTGAGTCACCTGAAACAATTTCCAATTCTACATCATATATCTCAAAACTCCAGGCCAGGACCTATTTCCCTGATCCAGCACACGCATGTTCATGACATGCATCTTTTCAAGCCTAAAAAAATGATACAAATGTACATAATGAGTTCAGAACCTTGTTCACTCAGAAGAAAACATATCCAGTGGCAAATCTTGACAGAAAGTAAACATAAATTCCATTTTAAATACGGAGGACCTGCAAATACCTAAACTCAGGATGAGCATGGAAAATCTTTATAAAGCCAGAATAGGTCTTTGCTTTTCTATTTAGTGGATTTTTAGCAAGATGAGCATTGTAGTGCTGTAAGCAAAAATGCTGAGGGCGAGGAGAAATCAAACAGCATTACTCCTACAATCGCAATTAAGATAACGTAAAACTCATAAGTAAACTTAAAGAAACTCAGTCTTTCTGTGTATTCATTTTATGAGTCAACCTGTATGTTCCTGCCTGACTCGCAGCTATGTCAAGTGAGGCAGCAATATTTCCAAATCATTAAATCATCTGCAAGTGCTTTCCTCCTCCATCAAGGATTCCTAAGCCTTTCTTTCCCCACAAAAGCAAAGACAAGATTATTTCCTCTCCAAACACAGCCCACTCAGCTACAGCTGCCATGTCTGCAGCAGCCAGACCACGCACCCCTTCAGCAGGAATGGCTTTTCTTAGGCCAAGTGGAACACGTGCCTCATAAAAAATTCTGAATTGCTCGTATGAATTAATAAACAAGCCTTCTGTGCTGTTTTGTACTTACAATAATAGTTTTCAGATAAGACAGCACAGCTACAAATGCTCTACTACTTGACCTGCAACGTGGCAGCAGAGTTTTGATTTACTGGCCCCTCAGCCTTGGCAGGAGCCAGAATCCTCAGCAGCTTCTGATGGTCCCCACTGATGGTGAGATTTTGACTCCTCTACAGTCAATGGCAAGACACTACATGGATCAGGATCTCACTTAATACATGTTCATCTTCCTCTGCTGTGAAATCTGCTTGGCTGTATCCTATAACCATTTTCTTGTTCTTTGACATGAGCTTACAATGCTCCCTTAAAACACCAGACGCAAAAACCATGATGAAGACTGTCCTAAGCAAAATTCATGTGATGACAAAGAGCATCGTGAGTCTTGTGAGGGATTAAATGAGTTTATCCCAACTATGACCAAAAAAAATGCAAAGCTTTTCCTGCCACCTTAAAATACAGAGAGAACTGGTTTTACAAACACCAGGTGAATTAATTGCTAAAATAAATCAAATTGTTTCTAAAATAAGCATTCATCCTGTCTTGATGTGCAAATAGAATCATACCATGATTTTATCTTTCCTTCATCAAACACAACTTTGTACAATAACTTAATCATTCAATCACAGAATTGTAGGACACACAGAACTCACATTTTCTCACTTTCCTTGAATTATGACAATACACATCATAAATGAAGCCAGAACTGAGCAACAAGGCCATATTAATATTCCAAGACCTGCAGAAATTAGAAATGCTGAAGGATGTTTCTAAATACTTTGATTCACCCACTCAGATTCTTAGTATACCTCTAAATTTAGACTCAATAATGAACTTACTGATCAGTTAAACTCCTCTGAGCTTAAAGGTTTGTGGACTCCCTTCAGACTCCAAATACTTTTTCACTGAAAATTTCCTCTTGCTGATAGTTTTGTTTCACAATTTTGTTGCACAACAGTATTTACATTTTTCGGATTTTTGGCTTTCGTTACACACACTTTATTTTGAGAACACAATGTCCCCCACTGAAGTCAACTGTTGTGCTTTGGATCTCCCCCGATTTAAATCTCTAACGTCATTCCTCATGGTCTTACACTATTCCTGTGAAATTACTGCTCCTTCAGTGGGGAATTAAACCTTACTCTAATAACAAAGATTCAAATACTAAGTAGCTAATACTAATAGCTAAATGTTCTATTTTTCCAACAACTTTATATTTAAAACAGATTAGGCCAAAATGACCACAGCTTTTGTACTTGCAACAGATACTTCATTTTTAATTTGAGGAATGTGCCTTACTAAGTTGGCTGACCTTAACAACTATGTGGGTACAAAATGTCCTTAAACTTTATTCCTCTCTCTGATGATTATTTCTTTCACTAATTAGGTTTAGTGTTCAGCACAGCCTGGACATGACTGTGCAACATTGTCCAAGCTCCTTAACCAGTTACCCTCACAATTTAACCACCATTACAGGGTGTTAAAGAGACATTGGTGAAAGATGCTAAACAGCTCTGACTGTGCTGATGGTACATTTACAGTCTAAGACGTCGTTTTCTGCAAATAAGGCAAGATCACCATTGGGTCATACGTCGTAGGATGCCAAGCCATTACCAGATTTTGACAACAGAAAATGGAAAATGGTCACTTTGCTGAATCATTTCTGTTGTTCCCAATCTGTGTTTCTAAGACACTGGGCTAGGGCAGTCTAATTTCAGTTTTATCTGTGGAAATATTTTTTGGCAGTAACTAGACACTATTTGTGAGACAGAACTGGAAAAGACTCAAGGAAAGAGGTTTCACAGTTGTACTGTGAGAATTACTCTCACTCAAGACCCTCCCTGTTGTGCTTTGAACTAAGCCTCAAAGGCAGCAAAACCGTCATGAAACTTCTGCCCTTTATTCCTCCTGTTCTCTTGGACAAGCTGATTTTGCACTTAACTTATTCTATGATGCTTGGTCGTTTATTGGGATGAAAAATACTTACTTCAGGATACAAAAATATATGAATTACCCCAGTTTCAGCCAGGGGGGTCCTGACAGAAGCCAGGGATCAATGCCATCTACAGAACAGCCTTTTCTTTAGCACTGACAGAGCACAGATATTTGGACAGGTCACATCCATCTGTCCTGTGCCTTTGTGACCAGCCTCATGTGTCCATGGCATGGGGAACAGAAGGACACTCTTTATTCTGCATGAACACATGGGACAGCACCTTGATCACTCGGACAGCTTCCAGGAGTCACCCATATTGTGCTGGCAATTAAAGAATTAGGAACTCCTAATTCTAAGGTAACCCCAGAAAATCGCAAGTTACATATGACCAAACCTGTGTTTTTGAGCCACTGCAGTGCAGAAATACTTCTCTATCACATTTACACATGCAATTAATGAAGCCGTGGTAAAGACACAGAAAACTTACATAGTCATGAAAGGCTTTTGCTTCACTCGAGTGTTCACATGTTTCTCGTCTTTCGGGAGCTGCACAGTAGAGATCCCAAAATACACTGCAAGGGAAGAGGTTACAGGGACGGTGAGAGTGTCACTGTGATGCTCATGTGGATTTCATGGTGAACTCATCCCCCACACAGATGTTCCTATGCAGAAACATCACTTTCTCTCCAAAGGATGGGAACACTCACCTCTAAGAAAGAATTTAGCTTTGTTAATCATCTACGAGGAACCAAGTCCTGCCACCTGATCTCTGAAGCAAGCAGTCCTCTACTCCTTTAATACCACTGCATTACAGACCAAGAATCTGGTCTAATATACAAGAATATAATTTGTATTACTGTGCATTTAACCTTATCCCTCTGGCAACTGCTGCAAATGACTTCCACAAAGCATGGGAAGGAATGAAATCATAATAATACAGAAAGAAAAGAAACTAGAGACAAAACTGGGAGTCCTTCCATGGTCAAGGTTCATGGAATCACAGAATGGTTTGGATTGCAAAGACTTTACAGCCCATTCAGTCCCCACCACCTTCCACTATCTCAGCTTACTCCAAGCCTCATCCAGCCTGGCCTTGGACACTTCCAGGGATGGGGCAGACACAGCTTCTGTGGACAAATGCCCAGTCCTGTGCTTAGACCAAAGTTTGCTGAGGATCTGGTGCCTGGGCAAGCACAGAAAATGAATGGATGGGCATGTTCTTAGGTCATAAAGAGTGAAAGGAAGGGTATTATGGTACATAACCCCACTGGTCTTCCCCCACAGACTCCTTCAACTAGAGTTATACACCAATCAGTTCTACCACAAAGTTTCTGGAATGAAACTGTGTGTATGCTAGAATGACTTAGTAAAAAATTTGATAATAAAATTTGTTGGAGTTTCATAGCAGTTTTTTACTGGTTTAGACTTAATCCTCTATAACTTAATCCAGCACTATAATAGGGATTTATGGGCAATTTGAACACTCTGCTGCAGACAATCAAAATTAAGGATAATGCAGACATTAGAGATAAAAGGTACACAGGCTTCCATCACACAGCAAAAGTTGTGAAAGAATGGTTAAAGAAGGATATCCCACTTCCCATGCAGCTGTGCAAATCACTTGGGTTCAAATGGGATCGTTTCAAAACTTGTGAATTCTTGTACTCCTGACAGCTGGGCATATTCTCTGCACTTCTGCATTCCTTCAAACACAGGCTTGTTGAATATATTAAAATAATAATTAAATACCATGGCTACACAGCAGTGCCTATGAGCACTCTTCTCCCCGGGGGAATTCTACATACACAGCTATGGACTGCAGACTGAGCAAGCTCACATCTACAGAGTCTCTGTAGTTACTGCGTTTTCTTTTCAAATGCAAGTATTTCTGATATGTAGAATGATCCCTTAACTGCTGAATGTGCAGGAAGGTGGTGAAGAAGGAAAGCCAGGCCATCTTCTTTCTTATGAATGCACTATGCACCTTTTTCTTTTTTTCTGTATCCAATACCCTTATCTTTTCCTGTATCTGATTTTCTGTTATTTTATTCCTCAACAAGAGAATGCTTCTTAATCTTCATCCTCTCATTCTTTTTACACTGTTCACCTGAATTTCTTGCCTCCAGCAGCTGGAAATGGCCATCAACATATTCTAAAAAAATCAGAGGAAAAGAAAACTGGTACTTACCACCACCAGGAATGCAAGAATCCTGGGGGCTCCCCCAGTGTGATGTTTTTTTCCCATCTTATCTAAAACAAAACGATAAGAACAGAGGTGTACATTCTCGTGAGCATTGTGACTAAAAAGCATTACATAATTCAGACAGAGAAAGGATGAAGATGAGAAGATTTCATGGTTATGAAACGCTTTATGGTCATCAATTTGGATGCCCTATTTACTCACTTTTTTACACTTACTGATACAGCTGATACTTAAAATTAGCTCTTCTTATGCTAGGGAAGCATATTTTAGAATTTTATTCCTTGTGGTTTTTTTTTTAATTCTGAATATATTGTATATTATTTTAAGGTCAAAAATGCATGATTTTAAAAAGTGATTATAAAGTACCCTTAAAACCTGAAATCCTTTCCCGTTTGCCCAGGACTGATGCTGTGGATTCAGCAGGTGGCACTCTTCCTCCCGCAGCCATGGCCAGCAGTGTTTTATAATCCTCAAGGAGTGCTTCAGTCAGAGGTAATGAGGCAAAAGCAAGGCAGCACCACGGCCATAACCCAGCCTCCCACCACCCAGGGAAGATGCACAGCTACTCTGGCTTGGTTTCCTGTCTGGCAAGCTCTCCTCAATGCCTGTACTGGCTGGGACTTCCTTCCCACCAAGGAAACTTGGTTTGCTTGACACTGTTGTCAAAGGAAATGCAGTTTAAGAACTCTCAACCCCTGAATTCAAACTTCTGTTGTTGATCAGGGAACCCATCAGACAACACCAATCACAGCAACAGCAGCTGTCTCTCTGCAAAACTTCCCAAATGTTGTACTTTAACTATAATCACACAACCACCTTTCCAATGCCAGTCATTAGCTTGTCCTTAACTCCAAAATTAAATAGTTTGGGCTATAATAAAGCCCACATAGCACAGTGCAGAAGAAATGTCTCATGTTAGAACTTGGTGGATCAAAGGCATTGTGTGCACTCCAAACCCCTCCAGTTATGACACACAGTATCATTTCCTGTCCAACTCAGTTAAAAAAGGAGCTGTTAAAAGCACAAGCGTTCTACAGAGACAGAATTAATGGCAGACAAGAAGGGAATTATTTTAATTATATGCTTTAGCAGCCTTAATATGAAAGGAATGTAAAGAGATAGATGCATATGCATATATGTAAAAGTACATAAAAGCTTAATATTAAAGGTAGATATAGTATTCACACTGCCAGGGACCCTCCTAAAGCTGGCATTATTCTAAGAGACTTAGGATTCTCAACTCCAACTTGATTTCCACATACAATTCTTAAGAAATTTAAACACATACAAGTTTTGTCAACAGCAGAAGAATATGTAGCTCATACAGCCAAAAATGTTGTTTGCACTTACATGAAAATCCACACAGAAAATCTCAACATGAAGAAACCTAATGCAATTTTGATGTATTATATGAACACAACAATTCAAAAATAATTTTGCTATTTTAAATTGTTTTTAAAAGATTACCTTGAGCCACTATCACCTTAGTTGGTAAAGGTGGCAGAATGAACCAACATCCCTCACACAGTAGTTAATACACAAAAACCCATATTTTACAAAGTGCCTGCTTAAGTGCTGGCAGAAAAAAGTAATGAACATTTGAAAGTCAAAGCTACTACAAAGTTATTACACACTCTTCAAATACACTTCTGTGAGGCACAGCTGCTCCTCCTGTGCCCCGGGAATGTCTTGGAAAGACTTGCATTAATAATCAGGAGCACACAGTACCTCTGAGAAGGTTCAAAATAATGTAATGAAGAGATGCAATGTACAATCAGAATGAGAAAGGGGTTCCTGAAGGAGAAAAGTCATTCACCTAAGAGTAAAAATTATGTCAGTGTAGAACACCCACATTATCTCTAAGCAGTGTTTTGTTTTCTTCAAAGCAGGGCCTGGTGAGGAAAGTACCCAGTTCAGGTCTTTTGTGGGTCCTGGGACATATTTCATCTTGTGAAACTGATTTGGAGAAGGAGACTGAAGGGAATCTGGAAGTTTGGGGCTCTTTCCAAGGATTTTTGTTTTGTTTTTTCAAATTATCCATACTTGTGTCTCATATGGCAGATGCGGTCTGTCTGATCGATGAGACTTACCAAGAATTATTAATAATAGAAAATAAAAAGCTTCATTGTCAAGTGTACTGGTCAAGCTCATAGCCAGGGAAGGATTAACTGGGAAATGCCCACCAGCCTCGTCCGGCCAGGCTAATGGAATTATCCCTCCAAGGCTGGAATCTGACTTCCAGGATAGAAAATACGTGGGATAAGGATCAGCTCTTCAAGGGAAGTGTACAAAAGTCAAACTAGACACAAAGCATGACAGAAACACAGGGATGCTCAGGACAACCATCCCTAAGCTATAGAGTATCACAGTGGGAAACTGATGCTCACAGATATCCAACTTATATTTCCCTTTAATTTGGTTCCATTCCTCTGAGCCACAGCCCCTGGCAGATCTGTGAGAAGGCTCTTAACCTTTAGACACCACTGGCTGCCCTACAGCTCAGACAATCTGTGTGCTCTTCTTTCAAGCCCCAACACTCAGCTTTAGAGTTACTCTGAACCGTTTAACTTTTAAATGAAATCCACCCAAACTGAGAGAGCATCCAGCCCAACAGTCACAGAACCATGCACAAGAATTGTCAGCACATTTACCCCTCTGCACTGCTAATTAGTGAGGGAAATAAAATCACAGCTCGTAACTCATACCCACTCTATGCACTATTAATTGTCCCTGACCCTACTGACCACCTCTTCATGAGTATAAGCTTAAATTTGGAAGATTTGATACATCCTTATGTTTCCTTGTTCAGACCTGAGAACTTCTCTGTAACTCAAGACTGAATTAGTTTTAAAAGCTGAGTTTCAAGACACTGTATTAATATTTTCTGGAAATCCACATGTTGTACCAGCTACGCTTCCGCCAACTGCTCATTTTGCAAATACATCATAAAAACAAAGTGAGCAAAATTTATCTTGTGCAATGCATTATTTACAAATGACAGGTGTTTTGGGAAAGCCAAGATGATACTCTACATTATTTTATCTCTTATTTTTCCATTGTTTTACCACAGAGATAAAACAATTGTCAAAAACATGCTTTACTATAAACATAAACTGATCCTACTACAATTTTACCCTTTTCCCTTATCTCTGCTTTGTCAGTTTTGTGTAAACATCACAAACAACACTCTGGATTTTCATTTTCCCCTCTCCCATCTCCAAAATGTCATCACTAGCATAATAATTTTATTAGCTTTTGGAGGAGGATCAGCTAAAGCAGCAAATTTTCCTAAGACAATATCTTGCCTATTTTTTCCCAACTTCTGCTCACTATTCCTATTATTACTACTGCTACATTATTATTATTATTATATTATATCATTATCATATCATCATTATATCATTACTATATCATTCTTATGATGATAATAATATCATCATCATCTTACATGTTCTTGTGAAAGATTAAAAACAACAGTAAACCCAGAAGACTTCAATGTGTTTAGCATACATTTGTATCCCAGGACAAAAGTAAAATGCTAAGGAGACATAATTTAATTCAACGTTCACAAGAGGCATACAAAGTCTTTGAAAAGACTCTTTAAAAAAATAAACTGTTGTGTAAAGGTAAAAATTCCATTAGCAGTTGAAAGTGTTTAAAAAAGCAGGACCTAAGTGGTTGTAGCCGTCATTGATTCAACAGATGAAAAGAAGTGAAGTGGTTAAAAGCATGGTGAGAGCATAGAGAGATCAGCAGTGCTTCAGAAAAGGAGAAGTGATAGTGTATGACAGTGGGATGTAAAATATATTTAGAAGGGCCCATCATTCACAATTGGAGATATCAATAGTAAGTTAAAAGGTCATCAAAAATGAGTACCATTGAAGTGTTCTCCAACATGCCCACTTTTTAGAGAAAACAGATTAATCTTCCCCAGTGTAGAATGGGGATAACAAACCACAGCAAAAGCAGTTACACAAAGTCACGTAAAATGACATGGTAAACTGGATTCCAGAGGATGAGGAACTGCTGATTGAGGCAAACCGATACCCAAGGTTCTCACTGCTGTTATTCTAGACCAAATCATATTTATTTCACTTGCAGGCCCTCGGAAGTCACGTAAGAAAACTCACCTCTGATAAAAATGTCTGGGCTGATTTCTGTGCTCCTACATGGAGCAGATATTCATATACGTACAGTGCTAATCTGAAACATAAACAGAAAGGACAATATTTAGTATTGTGCATTTGTTTGCTCCTCTTCTTCAGAAACAAAGGCCTATCACAAGTTTGAGGTGCGCCCCACTGCCTTCCACAAACCACAATGTACTGAACGTGCCAAATCTATTACCTCTACCAGAATTTTTCAGCTAGACACGTAGGTCAATATGACCAGAGGTGTTTAAATAGTCATTAATTAAAACATTATTAAGCCCCCAAATTAGTTAATGTCAACATTTTTCATATTTGGCCAAGTGCCCAGTGAGCTAACAAGTGACCCAGTGCTGCTCTGCGTGAGTGTGCTTACTGTAAATACAATATATTCATACAGCATCACTGATTGTTTTTCCAGGTCAACATTTTTAACATGTGGAATGTGTCAAGCTGTTAGCACACTTGAAAAATAGCCCTGTGGTTTTTCCAAAGAACATGGAAACTTCAGGCTGCATCAGGAGAAGCGATGGCAGCCTCACTGCACAGCACGGCAGAACAACCACAGCTCCGCAGCGAAGGGAAAACGGATCCTGAGATTCATCCAGACCTGAGCTCTGATGGCAGTAGAGCTACAAATGACTGCCACAGCTCCAGTGACTCCCCAGAGCCTCCTGTCTGTCTGTCTGTGAGCCTCCAGTCTTTCCAGATGGAAAAGGAGAAGGAGGAGAAGGAGAAGGAGAAGGAGAAGGAGAAGGAGAAGGAGAAGGAGAAGGAGAAGGAGAAGGAGAAGGAGAAGGAGAAGAAGGAGAAGGAGAAGGAGAAGGAGAAGGAGAAGGTCTTTTACATTTGCTACCTGTGCTGTTTCTAAGAAGTAAAATGTATTTGAATGCACCTAGTGATACACATCTATTCTTATTTGAAACATTCTTACTATTCATTTTCAAAAACCTGCAGATAGCTACACAAAGAAGAGAGGGAGAGGATCTGTCTTCCTGTTGCTGTTCAAAACCCCGTGCCATGGTCTGTGTGATCACTGTCACCGTGGCGCTGATGGAGCAGTAATTATGGCAGTGACCTATCAAGATAGCGTGAAATTTTAAAATCTCAGAGAGGCATTCCCCAAAAATGTTTTTCACTAGTTGTTGTACTTTGTATATGCAATACATACACATATTACTTTACTCTCTGCAAAGAGATCTCAACTTCAAAAGCAAAGAGGTACTTTTTTCTCAAATTAAATATATATAATTCAAACATGTGACCAGTTTTAGTTTGAACTCTCTGTGCTGTGGGGAGAGAGGATCTCTTAAGAGTTGACTTAATTCTTCCCAGTTCAACTACCATCCAAATTTTAAGCAATAAATGTTGTAGACAAAATCTAAGACAGATGTGAAAAACAGAACACTTTTCTGCCACAGCCAATACATCCTGAATACCCAGTAATGCTTTAAAGCACCTCGTTTGTCTTATGAGAGTCCCTTTCTTGTTCTTATCAAAACATGAAGTCTGCAGTCCAGATAAAAGGATTTATGCGATCACATCCTTCCTGTCCCGCAAAGGAAAGCAAAGCAGCACAACCCCCAGGTTTGCTGCAGAGGGTTCACAGCACTGCCCCGGGTCTGTACCTCGACTGAAAGCTTTGGCAGACAGGGCACCGTGATGCCCACACTGACAGCACAAGACTTTAATGCCCCGAGAGATCTGTGACTCCTCTCAGGACACCTGGGGTTACCTGCAGAGTGCTCCAGCACAGCCCAACACCGCTGCCTGTCCCTACTGTCTCTGCCCCAAAACCACGAGATATTTCAACACTCCTACAAAAAGACAACCCTAAAACTTTTGACCTAAACACACAGAATGTGCTAATTAAGCACGACGATAACTATTAACATCTCCAGCTCTGTGCAAGTGCTGTTACCTCTTGGGCTAAATGAACCAGCAGTGCAATGAAAGGGTGTTTAATGAGTGTGTGGAGGGCAAACACGGCACATTTCAGTAAAAGAATAGCCAGGCTTTAGGCTTCCAGGTTGATCCACCTATGGTAAACCCCAGGCTGGCAAGGGGACTGGCTGCCTCCTGTGCCAGGACAGCTGAGACCGCCTTCCACCGACAGATGTGGGACAGGAGCACAACACAGAATAACCCGCTCAGGTCTCATTAGGTCTGTACCGCTGGCCCAGCCCTTGTCATTGTGCTGTCAGGAAGTCTTTACAGAATGGAACATGTTACAGGTTCATTCGGAAATAAATGCATTCGCCGCCGAGATCAAAAGAGAGATACTAATGTTTCACTGTGTCACAGCCAAAGGATCAATGGGAAACTGATGCTCTGGGGAAAGACAGCAGAGACGCCCCAAAATGTGGAACACTGTGTAACAAGGAGGAATACTGAATATACAAACTACAACTACAGGCTAAGAACAGAATAAGATAAAAACCAGGCCACAGTTCAAATGTGTAAAATGAACAAATTAACAAACTATTTCACATCCTGGCACAAGACTAAGAAAGTAATAGCGAGGTGGTCTTCGACACCAAAAGACTTGGGTTTGAAGTGACATTTTAAAAAGACAGTTTTTACTCATTAAACTGGTGTGAGAAACTGTGCAGAAGCAGCAAGCAAACATATGCTGAATTTTCACATTTGCATACTTGTTGACATCCCATGAGTAATGTGAGGAAAAAATATTTCCAATCAATTTATGACAATGCTGCAGTAATTTCTGTTAAAGACATGACACAGGCCAGAGCTCCCCACTCCCTGTCAAGACAATTAGAGTACACATTCATCTGTACCCTGATGACACATTCACTCCATGAACAAACAAAAAAGGTTTCTGTCTGACTCATGTTGCTAACCTGGTGCACTTTGCCTGAAGTTTCTGCTTTAATTGGACAAGGCATTCTTACATCCCACAAGCAGCTACCAAATTCCAAAGAAAAGAACCATTTCAGTCGTTCAAGTCAAACAATTATCAAAATATTACCAGGAAAGAAACGGTAATCCTCTAACTGTGCTGTGGAAATTACATTGCTACATTTTAAAGATGGGGAGATGCCATTAGCTTAATGAGAACTTAAAACTCAAGCCTTGCAGTGGTATTTCCATTGACAAAAACATGGTGAACTCACCCAATTCCAAACCAAAATATTGCGCATCAGAGAAGCGTTCCCACCACTTCCTCCGTCACCAAGAGCCATTATGCTGCTAACATCTGATGCTGGATGTAAAAAAATAAACTGTCTATAATGGGAATGTTCCAGATCTGAGCAACACCAAGATACATTTATAGCATTTTTAGATTGTTAAGACGTAATTTTTTGAAAACTCTTCCTGTATGGGAAGTTCAGCATATGGCACACCATCCATTTAACTTTTGGTGGGTTCAAAACAGTAATTAAAGAACTAGAAAATCAATATCCATACATAATTGTAAGTCTGAGTGAAGCAGCTGAGCAAGAATTAAAAGCATCTCCATAGAAGAGATCTTAAATGTTACTCTCCATGTTTCAGAAGACCTCATGTATTCCAAAATTACTACTCTGAACTATACAGAGAAGTAGCTTTTTTGTTGTTTTCAAAAATGTTTATAGACTTCAGTTCAAATCCATATTTCATTTCAAAGCCTAGGAATCTCACTCATCTCACATGCAAATTACAAACCTCATTCTCTAAAACAAGAGCAATTAGCACTGAATCTTAGCACATGTCTTAGGTGGGGGTTTTCTGAACAAATTTACCTGAATCCATCAATTCAGTGCTTTAAAACCTACTCCAAAGCTCCTGGTGGCGAGCTGGTTTTACCAAGTCTCAACAAACACTGGTAAACAACCCTTCTAAGGAAGTTTATTTAACCTGCCAAACCACGCTTTCTGGCCTATTTGGTCATACAGACAGCCATTTTTCCCCCTTTCTCTCCCCCCATTTTTAGCATATTTATATGGCAATATAATTTGTCCCTAAGTATTTATTTTTAATATATTTTTTACATACATACATATATAGGTATATGTATATGTGTGTGTATATATATATATATATATATATATATATAATCTTTTCTTACACATCTCACCTGAGATTTAGGGGATTCAGTCTGATGTCAACCACTCACCCCAGAGAGGACTGGACAAGAGACCAGATGAGCCATGGTTCTGGATCAAATTCAAGCACTACCCGAGAAGTTAATGAAGCTTTTTCCCTGTGCTTAGGCAGGCCCGTGATGGGCCTCGAGGCTGCAGGGATCTCCCTGCACCCCCCAGCACATGCAGCAACCCCAGGGTCACCTCCACATCCCACACACCACTGACATCTTGGGCTGTTCAGCTCGAGCCAGCAGGCTGCCCTTGCCAAGAGGCTCCCCTCAGGCCACTCTACTGCTCCTTCTCCCAGCTCAAGATTTGGTCTGTGTCACTGTGAGTGCCCTGTGTCCCATCACAGCAATCTGAGAGGTGCTCTTAGGAACACCCAGGTACTGAATGGAACCCAAGCACTGGTCAAGGAAACAGTCCTGGGGGAGATCCTTGATGTTTGCCTGGCAGTGAAGCATCCTGAGAGCTCCTGCACTGCCCTGCAAACAGCCAGTGTAAAAGTGAGTGTGTTCAACATGATTCATACCCAGGTATTTCTCCCTCTCTCTGCACACAGCAGAAAACACTTTCCTTGCATTCACCCAAACACGCGGGGACTGCACCCAGTGCTGTAAGGAATGGGGGCCTTGCATGAGGCTGGTGGTACTTCCCAAATACGCTGATCCTTCTCCTTGTCCATCCCAGTTTCACAGACAGGGAAAGCCTTCACCCAACACAGCTCTGGGCAGGCAGACACACCTCTGGTCTCTTTTCCACTTGACTCCTTGCAAGATGTCCCAAAAATTCACCTCCTGAAGTGTGGCCACCCTCCTCTTGGTTACTGCTCTAACAGCACCATAAACAACAGCAGGGTTTTCCAGTTCACCCACATACTTGCAGCTCGCGGGTTTTTTGCGTGTGTCCTAATTTCACACGCTTTTGCTACTTAAACTCCTGCAGACTTCAAGCACTGGCACAGCCATTCGCAACCACGTGTGAAGTTGAGCACCAGTGTGTAACTAAACACTGAATAGGCACCTGGTATGCACTGATCTTTTGGGAAAGATCACAGATGTGTGCCGTGGTAGTGGCTGCAGTCTCCCCTACAAGCATTTAATTGCATGGTTTTACGTATTTTCATCTAAGGATGCCTTGGTTTGTGCTGTCACATTGCAGCATTCCCCACTTTGCTTTTATCTGACTCTGACTGAATTTCATATTCATTTTTTGTCTCAGCTCGTAGAAATTACTACAGATTCAAACTACTGCAGAATCAAAACACTCTTCTGAAGGCTCCGTCCTGAATGGGACAATTCCCATCGATTTCCAAATACCTCATCAAAAGGCATGTTTTCTTGATGACCTCCAGCATTTCAAATAAAACACTGTCATTTTTGCACCTATGTTTGGCATATATTTTCCTCAAGATTTCCAATAGAGTTTCACAAGCCTCCTAGTCCATGGTTAGGAAATACAGTAACACATTTTATGAAAATATATGGATTTTTTTAAGGTAGTCTCAAAGTAGTCTTTTGGGCTTAACCTATATAAACTACACAATTTACCATAATTATAAAATATTCAAAATGGCAGCTAAGAAGTAGTTACCTGACAAAACACCTTTTAAAGTGTAAGCTGAGACTTTTATAAACATAATTAATGTTTCACCTCTTCCTAGTAGCAAAGGTGGCAACCTTGGTCTTCCCTGCTGCTTTCAATGGGATAGTAATGGGCTTTTACACGGTATTTTATCCCCAGTACATAATTTGCTGTATTTAATGAGTTTATACAGTGCATCCTGCCCTGGCAGTAAGAAGAGGCAGCAGCACAGAGCTGGAAAGAAACACCACCAGAGAGCAAAGCAGAGGCACAGTACTGATCAAAACGCAAACTTTAAAGCTTTAAAGTCACGGAATTACTGATTGGTATATGACATCTTAAAATATTACAGCTGTTCATGATGCAGCTGCCTGCTTTGAGTAGAAAAAAAACTGTCTACAGCATCCCTGGAGAAGGCTGAGGAGGAGGAGGAGGGAGCAGGAATGCACAGAGTAGCTCCCCAAGGATGAGCTGGATCAGCACTGACTGGACATGCAGTGCCTACCAGCCTCACCAAGCAAGCAGCACCTAACTTGATTTTCATGCATAGAAAGACATCAGTGTTTCTGAGCATCTGGCTCCTAGAAGGACCCATGGTTTTGCTAGTAGCTCTCCCAGCTCTTCTAAGAGAGTGTACATTTAATATCCTGTCCAAAGAATCCCACGATATTTGGGGCTGGACTGCTGGCCTCCCTTGTAAGTGTCATCAATAATGTTGGGCAAAAGAGTTTATTGCTTTTTCAGAGCAGATCCTGGTTAAACCCAGCTGCAGATGTTAAATACAGACTGTGCCATTACCCCTACTCACTGTGTGCTCCAGTTCAGACTCTGTAAAACGCAAGCTCTGCACTTAGAGACTGGTAGGACACCCTGAAGAGACAGTAACGAGTCACCTCATGAATTTTATGGGAATCATATCGGATGGTGACACACAAGATGAAATTCCCTGAGTATCTACCTAAAAAGTAATGGTGGAAAGTAATTTGTATGACTTATTATAAAGCAGTAAAATTTTCTTCAGGAGAGAGTAAGTTCTGAAAGGAGCAGAGTGAAGCTATCAGACCTCAGAAGCCAAAGAAATTCAGGGAGCTGGTAGAGAGGGCTTCTTCAGAAAAACAGATAACCTGGAGAAAAGATAGGCAAGACAAACACCAGGTGCTTCAGGCTTTATTAAAAAAAAGTGATGGCAAATATCAGTGGAAGACAGACAGGCAATAATAAGAGGTTGCCCTGGCTGCATCCAAAAATTCCTCAGTGATCCAAGAAAAGACAGCAACAACAATGAAGAAAATAAAATCATGTAACAACATTAACACCAATTAAGTATTTCGGTCAGGTAACAACTGAACCTCTGCCTGAACCATTAAGTTCCCCTCCCAAAACGGGGAGCTGTGATGCTGTTCCTGGGAGCAAACAACCACCCATGGCTTCGAGACTGCCACTCATGCGGGGTGACAAGTTCTGCACTGTGGACTGAGGCGAAGGAGCTCAAGGCATTTCCCTGCAGAACAGAAACAAAACAGCAGCAGCCACCCCAGCCAGCAGAAGTGCCTGTGTGTGAGCGCAAGCACACCTGAGGAAGTTCTCAGCACACCTCAAGTGGAGGTTGAAGGGCTTGAAGCGCTGACTCCTCCTCAAACCACTGCAGTTTGCACCCACAGGACAACTGCACACAGCCTGCTCTGACCAGGCCCACAGCTGCCTGCAGAGCTCTCCCACACACCTGGCTGAGCCCTCACCTGCAGGGGCCCCACACACCTGGCTGGGCGCTCACCTGCAGGGGCCCCACACACCTGGCTGGGCGCTCACCTGCAGAGCTCTCCCACACACCTGGCTGAGCCACCTGCAGGGGTCCCCCACACCTGGCTGAGCCCTCACCTGCAGAGCTCTCCCACACACCTGGCTGAGCCACCTGCAGGGGTCCCCCACACCTGGCTGAGCCCTCACCTGCAGAGCTCTCCCACACACCTGGCTGAGCCCTCACCTGCAGAGCTCTCCCACACACCTGGCTGGGCCCTCACCTGCAGGGGTCCCCCACATCTGGCTGAGCCCTCACCTGCAGGGATCTCACACATCTGGCTGGGCCCTCACCTGCAGGGGTCCCACACATCTGGCTGAGCTCTCACCTGCTGCGCTCCCCCACATCTGGCTGAGTTCTCACCTGCCAGGGTCACATACATCTATCTGAACTCTCACCTGCAGGGGTCCCACACATCTGGCTGAGCTCTCACCTGCTGCGCTCCCCCACATCTGGCTGAGTTCTCACCTGCCAGGGTCACATACATCTATCTGAACTCTCACCTGCAGGGGTCCCACACATCTGGCTGCACGCTCACCTACTGAGCTCCCACACATCTGGCCACCCTGCTCCACGGATTTATACTCTTGCCTGCTCCTCGTGCCCACCCCTGGCTGACAGAGGGAGCTGGAGGGAGTCTCCTGCTGCTCCCGCAGACTGGACCACGGCCCAGAAGGATCAGTCAAGACCCCCCAGTTACTCAACGTTTCCACTTGGCAACAGCTCCAGAAAACCTGGAGCAGCCAGGCCGAGCTACAGCTCACACATGACAAGTTTGCTGAGCCTACAGTCCTCTCAGGGGATGGTCTACTACCCAAATACGCGCATTTGACAACCTTACAGATAAATTGCTTAGACCCTGAACTAGTAATTACCAGAAATACCTTCCTTTTGAAATGTGGGTCATAAAGAAACCATAGCGGTTTCCATATCCTCCCACAATTTTTTAATTGTAAGAATACTTCCCAAACAAAGAATTCCAGCAAGAGGAGGAAGATATTTGAAAATCAGGCTCAGAAGAGTTGAGCCACACATTAAAAACCCCAAAACTTAAAAAAACCTCAGCAATAATAAAACCTTGCAGAAGTGAAGCTATACTGAACCAAATGTTTGACTATCAGTCTAGAAAATCTGAATGCTAACTCTCCAAATTGCTACCACTGGCTAGCGTTTGAAAGGAAGAAACCAGATACAAGAGAAAAGGGATGGGAAGTATTTGATTCTGCACTGACAGCTGATGTTTGGTAGAACAACTGACACTGTGCTGTATTTGCTTGTACGTGAAACAGGGTAAACAGGCAAACCACTTGTCACGCAATCTCTGGCTGTGCACTTACTGCTAAATCAAAATTTAAAGGGCATAAGCATCCCAAAGACTCCAGTTCTACCGTGTGCAGGACCCGACTCAGACTGGCAGTTCTGCTCTTAACAGTTATAAATGCATTTCCGTGTAGGACATATTCAATTAAAAAAGGGTTGCCTTACATTTGGTTTACAGAGGAAAAGAGAAAATTCTCTATTTTCTTAAGTATGTATTACTACAATACTCTAATCCACACTGGATTCAGTTAACATCATGGATAACTTCGCAGGCAGGGCAGGAAATATAGGATATAAGACAATGTCATGTTGTCAAGATGCAGTTTCTGCAGAAGGGCAGTAAACAGGCAAATGGGAGACTTCAACACGGCATGGACAGGTTTTAGGATGCCAGGAGTTGGCACTGAAAAGTAAAAATAAACATACAAATAAATAGATAAAGTTTAAAAAAAAGGTGGGGGAGGGGGGAATAAAAAGGAGAGGGAGAAAAAAAATGGAAAAAAGATTAAGGAAAAATAAATCCTGATGGGTTCTTCACAGCCAGACAATTTAAGGTTCCAGAAGTTTATGCTTCAGGGGCTGATGTGCCCCAGCACTGCAGCCCTATTAATGTACCTGACTGAGCCAACACCTGACCACAGCCATGGCAGAACAATTCCAAGCACCAAGTCCCTTGGGGGTCACCACCAGTGGCACTCCAAGCATAGCAAAGAAGTACTTAAAACTGTCAGCTTGTGACCGAAGGAAAAAGATAGTGAAGATGTCTTAATGGAGTCAAAGGTTTACAGATTAAAAATACTGGTGAGCTCTATGCAAAAACTTCAGGCAGTTTTGCTAAGGAGAGTATCAGAAAATATTTTCCAATACATCATGAGTGATAAACCATTTCATGTAAAAATCCTCTGTAATAATAGTGCAAAAAGAAAAAAATTAACCTTCAAAATTAATTCAAAAATGTTTTATTAAATATAAACACTAATTTGCTTATTGTTCATGTGCAAACTCTTGTCTGAGCACAATTTTTCATTTCTTCTCAGTGACATTTCAAAGAATTCTGATCAAACTGCTTGAGAACACAAAAAAGTTCATTAAAAAAAACTTACACAATTTTCATGTGTTTTTCACTTCTCAGTTAAATATTAATAGAATATTAAGATTCAGCAAATATTTGTATTTAGGATGCTGTTTACACACTACCTGAAATTGACTTGAGATATTTATGTGGTATTAAAGAGATTCTGATCTTGAGCCACAAAACTACACACACACACGCACACACATAGAATACCAGATTCATGGAACGGTTTGGGTTGGAAGAGACCTTAAAACTCATCCTGTCCCACCCCTGCCAGAAGCAGGGACAACTTCCACTATCCCAGGTTGCTCCAAGCCCTGTTCAACCTGGCCTTGGATACTTCCAAGCACATTGCAATAATTACACTGCTATTCCATGCTTCATTTACTGCCTTTATCCTCCTTTCTCCATTTTCCTTGTTTCTCAGCAGTAAAAGAGAAATTAATCTTGAATTACTCTGGAAACTCTCAAAAGCAGACTTCAGTGTAAGAAGTCGGCACATGGGAATTACAAATAGCAGAGAACAGGGATTTGCTTTGCTGATCCTTATCTTCAACAAGACTCTTACCTGCAGAAGGAAGGGGAAAGAGATTTTCTTTTAATGGCTGCTTTTTCTGCAGCCTGCCAGCATTATCTCTGCTGCATTGTAGGGAAGGGCTGGTCCTGCCAGGGGTGGGAGAGGGGAGGGAGATGTTCCGAGACTCCACCACAGATTTTGTACAAGCCACTTCCAGCACCAGCTGATGAACAAAAGCCTATTAAGATCCTTTTACTCTTTCTACCAACTATATATTTTTTACCAGCATACACAAATAAATCCATTTGTGCCTCCCTGTTTCACCTTTTATACACAGAAAGGCAGAAGATGGACTTTTACAGGCATGACCACGTCAGTTTTACAATGCATAACATTCAAATCATTATGAAACTATGTTTATGTCACATAAAGCTTTTATGAAGAAAAATTATGAATCAAAGTGTAGTATACACTTTTTCAAAAAGAGGTGTTGATGCAGGATTCTGACCAACTGCAAAAACTCTCAGTGAAGAAAACTATATTAAACTTGCAATGAATAGCACTAAAGTGAAAAGGAAGTCAACACTTGTGATTTACTAAGGAACTCTCCTGTTTCTGCATTAACTGTTCCCTTGATATTGAACAGAGTAAAAAAAACCACAAAAATTTCAGTTCTCAGCTAAGTGGTGAATGTCCTTCAGTCTTGTCTCACATTTAGTGGAGATAGATTGAAACAGAGAAAATCAGACTATACCTGAAATGAACAAAACCAACCAGCTACCATCAAAGAAAACAGGGCAAGGAAGGCACACCACAAAGACCCATTAATAAAAAAGCTTCACGATATCTCTGTCATATTCCTTCAGTATTATGTGAAATGTATCTGCAAAAGTTTCCCTCTTCAAAAGAAAAAGTAAAACTAGAAAGAGATCCCACAAGAAATTGTACATTTATACAGAAATCTGCATTAAATACAACATTTTTATTTGCATCAGCAGACAGCTACATTAAAACCAAAAATAAAGAAAATGTAACTGCCTGTTAAAACACAGAACTTCATTTTCATTAGGAATACCATTTCTTACTCTCAACATGGCTCAAAATGAGACTTGATTCTAAATCTTGTACTCAAGTTAAAATACCCTGCTTTATCTTCCAAATTACTGATGCTTGACTTGGTCCTGTGTCTATTTAGAAAACATACATTAGTTTTTTAAAATATCCTTTTATTAGTATATTACAAGAAGACAGCTTGTCAGCACAGCACCAGGCATTCACAGCTCTGTATTTCAATTTCACCTCAAAAAGGCATTCCCTCCTCAGCAGGGTTTTACTAGAAGGCTGGAGTCAAGTCCTGGAATTATATTTAGTACTAACTATAAAGTATTTATAAATCTGCATTGAGTAAATCAAATGTTTAATATATATTTTAACAAAGGGTCATTTGTTATGGATTTTAGGGCCTCAGTTAGACAAAACACTGTCTTTAACACCTTCTACTGTGTGCTTATTGCCATACATAATACACACTCTTCATGCCTGTAACCTGTTTAATAACAGACATTAATTATTTATTAGCCCTCTATAAACAATTTATAAATGTACTCTTACTATAAAGCATGACTGGACTGGCCTTTACTCCCACAACGAAGGCGTCTGCAGAATTTTAACTGCTGCATTAAGAAGCAAACCCCACTTATAAAGAACTTAACAGCAATACACATTTTGTGATGTAAAAATACAGCTCACCAGCACAGCCCGTCATTTATCCCAGAATTCAGTATTATGCAGGGGATTTCCCAGAAATTTATGTGAATTGGTTATGATGGCACTGTTAGTAAAACTAAAGTTGTGTTTAGTGCAATAGAAGAAGTTTTTTTATACCTCTGTCATGCATCTGTTGGAGAAGTTTAATTTTCTGCCTTGGGTAGGCTGGAGTGTCTTACAGGTACTCTTTTTAACAAGATCACCCCAGGCAGGGCTGCCTAGGGTGCCTTGCTTGCCCAGGAGAGAGTGAAAATTTTAGGAAAGCTGTGTACTTAGCCACTCTAGTTTTCAGCAGCTTTGGAAATAATGCTGTACGTTAACTGAGGGTCAGTCTTCTCTTTCAGACCAGCTGACGTTCTTTATATTTTTAGTATTAAAATCAGTTAATAGTTTTAGCATGTACAAGGCATTTTATGGCTCCTTCTGGCACTGCACTGGTTTGATTTTTTCTATAAATGTTAATTCTTCTTGCGTGAGAACTGCATTAAATTTAAAGCAAATACTTATACCATAGGAAAAATCAAGAAAAGTTCCTTAATGGCAAGACACAGGGAACAACACTTCCCTCTAAGTTTTCAAGTCTGCTGTTTGCACCTCTCCTCTCTGGGATTTTTCTCCAGCTCAGTGAGTAATCAACCACAGCTTTGTAACACTGCTTAAACTTGTGGCATTTTTCTGATTAAACTCAGAATTCTCCCTATGGAATTTTCCTTATGGGACACATCTTTCCTGAGCAGCACAAGATCCGAGCAAACTGGTGGAACATCAACCCCAAATATCAGTGGTGCTACATGTGTTGCCTGTGTTGCTCATCTCTGAGAGCATGCTCAGGAGAACCAACCGCAAGTAAGACCACATGCAAAAAAAAATTCATATTCAGGAACAAAACAGCAGAGACTGTTCAACTCTCATGTTCCCAGTAGTCTGGATTCATTCAGGAAAGAGACATTGCACCAGGGGAACATAAAATACAAAAAACACAAAGGCTCACAGTGTAAGATTAACTCATGCAGCTCAAAACTACTCATCTATTTAAAGTCAATGAGAAATATAAATCACAGTCAAGGCTGCTCTTTGTACATGTGAAAAATGCCTGTCCTTAACAATAAAAATGTCCTCTTCAGATCTAAATTATGCCTTCTATGTATCATCTCACTTAACATGAATGCACAAACAGAAACACAAACCCAGCAAGTTCTTGCCCATATGAAGCCCACGGGAAAGATGACAAGGGAATAACTGTGTAATTTGAATAAAAGAGAAAAGAAGCTTTGAGTGCATAAATGAAGACGGACTAATTGTTGCTTTTTAAGATGTGTAAAGAAAAAGTAAGCAGAGCTAACACAGAACATTCAGGTAAAAGAAAACATTAGGAAAGACAGAGAAGAATAACCACAGGATGACACACGTTATGTGGCATTTAAGACCCTTGGGGCCGGACAGCCTAGAGCTGGATGGATGGAGGTACCAGGTGGGAACTTGAGGAGCAGAGTTGGTGCTGAGAGCAGCAGGAAAGAAAACAGCTGTAGTGACAACACTGGGGTGCAGGAGCTTCAACATCCCCTGGAAGTGCCAACAAAGCAGAGAATTTCCTGGTGTTCCCATCATGCCTGTACAGGTGATGCAATCTTTCCCTTGCTTGGTCAACAAGCCAAGCCCGCTGGGATTTTCAGTCACTAAAAAGGTCACAAGCACCCTCCAGGGTGATGAACACAACCCTTCCAGGACTCTCATGCAGCTATCCAATCCTTTGAATATCAAGGCCCTGGAGATGCAGAGCTTCAAAAGTGTCCTCAGATAATAAAGCAGTAATCTTATACGGGGGGAAAAAAGGCATGTAGGGGAATAACAACTGAACAAGCAAACCTGAGGTAAAGATCTGTAAAGTCCAACGGGAACCTTCAGACAACCCTGGCAAGATCAGCACAGTTAAAAACTGCTCATTATTTCACAATGTGTTCCTTTCCCAGTGCTTCTGACCTAAAAAATGCCCTTGCTTTTCAGGAGGTGGCCACTCTGTGGTTCCTCACAGCTCTCCTCTCCAGGAGAGCACAAGCCTTACTGTGACTGAAACCTAAATGCAGGGACTCTGCTTCTTGTGCCCCAAAGGAAGTGGCAAAAACACCAAAATGAAATGCCCTTGAAAAGGGATAACAAGAGGTGGGTAAACCTCGAACTGCTTCAACCACGAGACCGCCAGAGATGGAGATACACTTGGAAATGTTAATCTCTATGGTGTCTGTCAGACTCTGTGGTCTCTCTTCATCGCTAGAAATGTGGGACTGCAGGAAAAAGCGAGCAGCATGAGGAGAAAAGGGAGTATCTGGAGGCACGCAGGCCTTGCTGCAGTGAAAGAAACAGAAATGTGATCCCCACGCAACCTACCTTTATAAACTATTTCTGTTGGGAATTCTGCAATTTCCTCAACCCTCCCTGAAGGTGCAACAGGCATGGAGAGATAATTTTTAATAAAATATATTTTCCAAAGGTAGCTTGTTATGGGCATCAACCATCAAAACAAATTTAAGCCTCATGGGAGCTCTGGGACTGATGGCAAGCAAAGTCAAGAGTGCTTACCATTTATTGAGCCTTTTACCCAGACCTCTTGGCAATCCAAAAAAACCCAAAACCAAACCTTTTACCAACCAGATCTGTTATGGTCAAGAAGGGAAAAGCAGCATCTCCTTACAATGCCCACTCCTCCCCTCCACACGCAGACAGCAGAGACCTGGCTGGTGCACAGGAAGAGAATCCAGGTGGTTGTCACACCTTTCTTGTGTTCTGGGTTTTTAGGAGGGGTACAGTCTCCTCCACAGGACATGGGAATGTGTCCAGGTGGGTTTGGAATGTCTCCAGAGAGGGGGATTCCAGGCCCTCCCTGGGCAGCTGTCGCAGGGCTCTGCCACCCCAAAAGAGAAGCCAGACCCTGCTCCGTCTCCCTTCCAGACCTGTGGGGACATCACGGACAAGCTGCTCACCAGCGCTGGCCAGAAACATTCCTCAGGAAACCCAGCCTTGCCCTTCCTGTCTTCAGCTCTCAATGCCACACTTGAAAATCTAAGTCAAAAAGAGTCACTGCCACCTCTTTATTTCACTGGGGGCCACTCACCGAAACAAGGGAAACTTTTCTCAGTACCTTTCACTGTTTAAGTAATCTTACCCCTTCACTTTATTAAAAATGAGCCATTACTTGCCTGTTTGTGAAAGCCTCACATGGAATTAATGAAGGCAACATTTGCTGCTTGTTCATGAGTTTGATCACACTTCTACAGTGATGATTTCATTAAACCATCCAAATATTAGAGTTTTGAGGGGGTTTTTTGTAAGGAAAATACCAGGACTAACAATGATTTCTTTTTATATTCATCCTTAGCCAACATTACTGAAATAATTATAAGGAATGCAGGAGTAAAGGTTATCAAGAGGCTGCAATTTTCCAGCATTTGCCTCAGACCTAAATGTGCTTCCCTGCTTTTTCCAGTCAAAAGCCTACAAAAGGATTTCATTTAAAACAGTAGGAAAAAATACTGCTCTCATTTCAAGATGTGTCAGCTGTTCCCACAACAAATGTTGATTAAGTATGTGATGTTTTGATTCAGAAAGTTACTAATCTCTGTTACAGACTTCATACATCTGCACTGTTCATATATGAGGCACCAAATGCCTGGATAGGATATAAAACTAATGTGGATTTCACCATGGCATGGAGGATCATCTTCCTCAAATCAAGCTAACACACACACCCCAAAAAACACTCAAAACAAGCAAAACCGCCCCCTCCCCCCCCGCAAACCAATCCCCCTCTGAACAAAAAAAAAACCGAAAAAAAAAACAAAAAAAAAAATCAACCCAAACAAACCAAAAAAAAAACCCAAAGAAACCAAAAAACCCAAAAAAACCAAAAAACAAAGCAATAGAAAACCCCCACAAAACCCAAAAAACCCATCCCAAGCTAAACCCAAACCCCAACCAAACAGAAAATGCCATCCTCGAACCCCCAAATCAGTGCTTGTGGCTTCAATCTCAAGCTGTAGCGCTCAGCACACACTACCCTAAACTAGGAATATGCTCCCCTGATGCTTCTATTCCAAGCATCTGTGTATTAATTCTAAAAACAGCTTTTCAGAGCAGCTCAGGAGGCTGGTGCTTTTACCTTTCTCATGCATCCCATGACCTTTGCAGGTGAGAGGGGGAACATCAGCCCCCTGAGGTGCTTTTCACACTTCCCTCAAGGTGAACAATGGGTGGGTGCAAACTTTACAACACCAGGACTAAATTTCAAACCAGCAACCGGGAGATGGGAAGATTAACGGGAGACGCGCCACAACGACTGGTTTGACAAAGCACTCCGAGTTCCCCAAATTCCAGTGCATCTTGCTCCACCTGGCCCCTGGGAGGGTGATTGTCTCCCATTTATCCCACCTGGGCTGAAGGGTTTTGCTGATGCCCGCGTGTCGTGTGCATTCTACATAAATACACATGTATCTGTTAAAATCTCTGCTGTTTTCCAGCGCCCAGGTTGCTCTGGAGGAGGGCACAGCTTCATTCCTGCTCCAGTTATTTCCCTCCCTAGGGCTGCCATGAAAACAGCAAATGAAATCACATGGATAAGGATCTTATTAGGTCTCATCAGCAAAGGAAGAGCCGGCCTGGTCATTATTAGAATAAGAGATTTAAAATACAAGCTTGAAACAAGACTACCAAACTGTTATAGATCGAGCTGAAATCGCTCGCTGCATCTTTTCTGTAACAAGTCCCTTTCCTGCAAGGATTTTACAGAACTTTTCATGTTCATGAAGGACGACTGGAAAAAATAATTGTACAAATGGCAAAAATAATGAGTCAGCTGCTCAGTTTATTTAGGAACCCTGCAACTTGCACGACAGTTTAAAACAAGTTGCACAGGAAATTCAGTCAGCAAAATACATTAAAAAAAAATTTAAAAACTTTATTAGGGCTGGATTTGCAAAGAGAAAGAAATTCCAACCAGGATGCCAACAGTGTAATTATATTAGCCTGCTACAAAACAATTAAAAGTAATGAAATTTTGACTTCTCACTAAGTGTTAAGAAGCTTAAGATTAGTATTTGGTTAATCCTTCCGTCCCACTGAGAAGCCTTCGCACGGACCAGACAGCATTCTGGAGGTGGTAGTGCTGCCCCACAGCTTCCCAGCAGCATCGCTCATCATGGAGCAGGAGGCTGACAGCTCCAAACAACAGCAGCTCGCCCAAAACCACATTTTATAATGTATATATGCACTCAGAGGTGCACAGAGACCCTCTGTGCAAAAAGGTGTGAGGTGACAGCTACGGTGCAACATGAACCTGTCTTTAAAAACAAGCAAAACTGGTGCACCTATATTGAACTGCATCCTCCAGCAGACATTTGTGTCTGAGGAGGGACTCATGACTGCCCACTCTCAGCGAGGAGCAGGGCAGGAAGGACTAAACAAACACTATTAACATTTTTTTGAAATACATAAAAACATTTTAAAAGCCCTTGGGCACACAGCCCCAGAAATAACTCCACCAGCCACAGTACTATTTTGGGTGCCAACTTCAAGGCTTTATTCAGCTTTGCCAGTGGCTCGCGGAAGGTTCAGGGTCCCTTCCAGTAAAGGAATCGCTGGGTGATGAGGAGCTGCTGCAGACTCGCCAGCACAGACGTGTGCCCAGCTGGTCCCAGTTAACGGGACACATCCCGGTGGCTGCTGCAGCCTTCCAGCTGCTCCCACTCCTGCTACAGAGCAGACTGGAACCAGAGCACTCAGACGAAGTCTCTGCAGAGAAGGCAGAGTCATCTCCTCACCTGCAGAGCAGGGGCCACTGGATGTATTGTCCCATATAAACAAACACCTTGGAGGGGACGCAGAGAAAAGGCACTATGGTCCATTTCTATTTAATAGCAAATGACATTTAATTCTCATTTTAAACTGAGCATGATTCCCACCACCCACCCCTCTCACCCCCACCTCCCCAGCCCCACAGGGACAATGCTGGAACAGTTGCTGGAATCACTACGTTTCACTGAGGCAAATCTATAGCTTTTCATCTTGAGTCTAAAACTTTGTTGGGAAAAGGGAAAAGAATTGATGATAGTAAGATCTGTGAAATTATGGTTAAAGAGGCTGAACTGGATCTTAAAGGCAAAAGGTCAACGTAAGTGATTTTTAATATTTTCTTTCAAAATAATGTTCACGTGGGTTTCAGGGAAAGGTAAGGTTATTCAGAAACTTTTATTCAGAAAATGCTGTAAGATGTGCCATCAAGTACAATATCTGGAATTTTGAAGAACTCCATCAAACCACAGACCAGACACCAAATAAAACAGTAACACTGGTAATAAGAGTGAGGATTCTGCTGCTTGGAAAAAAAAAGAGAAGGAAGGTATTTCCAAATAAATTGTATTTTGTAATGCAATATCCCATTTTATGATTCTCTGCTTTTTAGTTTATTTACTTCTTTGTGTTTTTAGGCAGAAATAAATTACATCTATTTTTTTATACAAACACCACCTTTTAAAATAAAAAAGAAGCTTCACTGAGAACACAACTATGGCAGCATCAGTCAGAGAATGGAGTAATGAAGCTGATGCAAATACTTCAGACCAAGACTCAAACTTCCCCCAGTTTTGAAGTGTTCAGTTTCCTGGGAGTCAGTGTGGGCAATTTGGCAGGCATGCTCATGAATATATTAACTGACAAGAACCATCCCCCCCATCCAGTTAATATATATCAGGGGGAAAACATGTAGAGAGGCTCAAATAGCTAAATATCTCAGGCTAAAAATATCAAGAACTCCCTCAGCTGGAAGTTGTTAGCAAGAGCTCTGATAAAAATAAGGAACCAGGACGGCATAAATTCTTTCCTTTCCCTGCAGAAAATAAACTACATTTGGGAGGAAAGTATTCAAAACATAATAAAAGAGGTGACTCACCCCTTTCAACATGCAGCACACAGTGCATGGAAGGAGGGGAGGGGGGACGGGGATGCAAACCCAATGGAGGAGTCCTGCTGGGAGAGCAGCAATTCCCAGCTCCAGCTCTGCTCCTGCAAGGGTCACCACAACAGCTCTGTCACACACACAGCCCCGCCCTGAGGGAGCCCCTGTGCCTCTTGAAGGGCTCCCGAGACAGTGAATGACCACACTGAGTAAATGACTGCTCCTGGAGTCTTCTCCGGAGGTTAGTGGCATGCTCCTCCAGAAGGCTCCTAACGCCTACAGCAGGAACTGGAAGGCTGAAGGTGTTTTAAATTCACCTCTTAGCCAACAATATTTCCAGACATGGGCTGCATTCCTTCTTTCTCACATACTTCTTAAACTTACCTTGACACAGTCCAGTGAGAAAACCCAGAACTAGCAGAGCCAGCTTGGCTTTGGTTTGCAAGCAGACACATGCACATCACCCAGTTCTTTCATTTTTGGGCAGGCAGGGTAGCAAAAAGCAAGCCCAAACCACCTACATTCAACAGCCTTTCACACTCAGAAGAAAAAAGAAGGTGAGCAGGATGGGCTTGTCTCAGCTACAGAGGAAACACAGCAAACATAGTGTCTTAGGACTACTAAACCAGCAAATAATTTTCAATGGCATCCCATTTCTTCACTCTGGATGGAGCTGGAGGAACGGCATAAAGAGAAATTATCTGGCTAAAGCACATCACAAGTCTTACCATTTCATAATCACATAATTGACACTTGTACACCACATTGGGTCACACACCAGAGACAATCAAAAGGGTTTGGACCTTTCAGAGTCATGTGCAGTGCCTCCTTCCCTGCAGTATCCCACAGCAGGGCAGGATGCTTCTGCACACCATCTCCATTTCTTGTAGAAATAAAAACTCAGGAAAGAAAGAGAATATTCGTTCAAGTCTGTATCTGAACATCACTTGAATGCCCAAGAGATTGACGAAATTTACCTAGTTTTACAAACTGCCTGAAATAAGTAAAAAAATATAACTCTCCCACAATGAAATGCTCAGATCCCAGCCACTTCAGGCAGAAATATTCTTGGACTCTTGAATACAAATACAGAACAGTAGGAGGGGGCTGGAAAATGATTGTTTACTGAATTTGAATCTTTGAACGTAAAGGAAAAAAACCTTGACTCTGATGTAAGGACACCACTAAAGAATGTCACAGCACAACCCATGGATTGTATCACATCCCAGAAAGATCTTTTTCTAACAGTTTGTAACAGTAATTTTTCACTTTTACATGCTGGATGAAGACACAGAGGTGCTGGGAAGCTTCCTGTGCTGAAGAGTGGGTTGAGGGAAGAGACAGGAAGGTTTGTCCCAGCAGCACATCTGAGTACCCAGGCACATCACATATTAGCTTAGAACACACAGAATTTTTATCTGTTACCATTATAGCCATGAGGCTGTGGGGCAAAGAGGGTTCAAACACACTTTGATCCTTGAGATGGCTTCTGTATTGTTTCAAACAGTGGTACACCTGTCCTGTCCTCTTCAAATGTTCACATTCAGCTAAAACACCTACCGCTAGCTTAAGAGCACCAGCTCTCCCCCCATCTGAGGTCCCACCACCACCACCAGGAGAGAAAGCAGAACAGAACCCTTCATCCTGGTTTTTATGCTGCTTTCAGAGTTCCCCCAAGCCCTGGAACCAGACTGTGAGGTTCTGTCATTCCGTAGGCAGAATCAACAAACCTGCAGGGGAAAAAACCCCACACAAACCAAAAAGTGGGCAAACGAAAAAGAATAAACTTTTGGAGCACAGAAGCTTCTTCAGGTCACTTGGGCTGTCAAAAGGTAAGAAAAAACTAATTTCTTTTTTGGATAAACTTGTGTCAGTTGCTGGGGGTGCTGTCCAGCAAGAAACATGGATGGAAGCTTGTCGGGGGAATCAAAAGCTTGTTCTGCCAGATTAGCACTAGGGGAGTAGTGCATTCCCAGGCAGGAAAATGTTACACATACGGCCTGCTCTTGCTGTTTTCAGGGGCTTTCATTCACACTGCTCTAAACAAATACTTTGCTTTAAGAAGCTGGGTTGTTGGGTACTCCTTTTGTTGGTCCTAAAGAGAAGTAAATACAGGTGTTGGATATTGATCCTAAAGACAAGTAAATACAGGTGTTGAACATAAAACCAGCCTTGATTAGGTAACTACAGTCACTACACAACCAACAGGCAGGACACAGTAAATTCTGTGTTTCCATACCAAGCAACATGCCAAGGGCGTAAGGCTGATACTGAACCAGCTCAAAAGTGGACCAAGAGTGCCATTACTCTATTAACTCTGAAAATGCCCCTTCTAATTTTATTCCATATTTGAATTAAAACTGTTTGTTGCTTATTTTGTCTTTTTTTTTCCACCAATCTGCTTCTGTGATTCAACACATGCAAGTGATGCCTGTTTGCCTGTTCTAAAGACAAAGATATCAACTTTTGATATATAAATATTATTATATACATTCACACATACACCTATAAACACACACAAACACAGGCAACACAGTGAGAAAAATTAGTGCTGGGAGAATGCAATGGTCATCTATCTTCAGCTGTGTTAACTCCTTAAATATGTTCCTGGACTGGGAAATGAGAAACACCAAGAAAGTTATGGGCTTGCTAAAAACTGCCTGTCACAGAACTGGACTGAAGTCTAGCTGAAATCCACAACTGAATCACAAAGGCAGGAAGAACATGAAAACATTTCCATTTTGAGGCTGCAGAATACACAGCAACTACTTTGCCAAGTTGCACTGTTGGTCCCTTTAATCTCATGTCTTGGTTCCTTTCACAACACCCTCGGAATGCCTCAGAATAAGGTGACAGGAAGCCCGAGGCACATCTGACACCGCCATGGGTTAGGTTTTCCTACACTTTCCTCAATTAGTTTTTCACTTGTGCCCTTAATTACTGAGGATTTCCAATGTTTGTGCTGAGCATTAAGTGCCTGTGTTCACTTCAGCCCACAACCATTTGCAGAAGGCAAAGCTCTCTAAAAACACACCACACCAGAGAGCCCCTCTAATTATGCTTTGCCCATTGAATGTGTACACTGTGCAAAGAGAAATGAAACAGAAAATAATGCCAAAACACTTCCACAAGCCCTGTGTGTTTCCCTGTGGCTGCCGCTGATCATCCCCGTGCCGCTCTATCAGGGAGCCCCTTCTGCACGACCTGCTCTCTGAAATATGGAACAGGTACTCCCACAAGCTGCTGCAGGCATGACCCTGCATTTTCAAATGCATTTATCTGGCTCACAGTCTAAGTATTGAAACCACAGAGTCCTTTTCTGACTTTCTGAAGTATTTTGTAAGAGCTTTACCAGATAGTGATATGAGTGAAAAACTGCTCAATCCACTTACATTGTTTTACAGGAAAAAATACTTACGGTTTTATGACAAGAAAACATTCTGTCTATTTTTTTTTCCTCCCCCTAAATAAGTAATCTCACCCAGAATTGTAGACTGACACTGGGCAACTTTTATCTTTTTTTTGTTTCTAGTTTGGAATTACTTACTACAGACTTACGGTCTGTTTGGGGAATATGGGTAACATTTTATAAATGACTTTTTTAAATTACTGTATTTAATTAATTAAGGAATACATCTGCATGCAGTACTCCAGTCTGCTTTTGTTTCTAATCATCTATTTAAAATAATCTGTGAAATCATTCAGAATATTTTTTCCATTCATTTTTTCTATGTTCCCCAACTACAGATGGACAAATTATTTAAGTCTTTCATCTTTGAAGCGTAAGACAGTTTTATTTGGGGTCAGGAATTGTTTGCTTATTTGGATTTTGCTGCATTCTAATACCTCATATTATTTCTAAAAATATTTTGAAGCATATATAACTAGGTTTGTGGATGCAACATAATGTTTGTCTACACATAATGGTCTTGTAAAAGTAAACATCTTTCTTTCATAAAGAATTAGATGTACATTTAGCAAAATTAGAAGTGACACTGGATTTGAGGAGCTGCATCAGAAGTCAGGAACATCAACGTGTTTTACCTTTCAGATCTGCCCGTCAAGCCCATTACCATCTCCAGAGGCACATTTCCAAACTTCCAACACTGCTCTTCATCTCCTGATCAGAAGCTCTCCTTCATCTTTTCCAGCTTTGTATTTTTGCTAACCAACTGTCCTGTGTGCAAGCGCTGTGTGTTTGTTTATTTGTTGATCATGTACTTCTACTCCAACCCAGAAAATCAACTTTCATTTGTATTGTTTTACAATGTGCATATAAACACACAGGAAAAACAAATGCTTCAGCCTGTATGTGCCTTTAAGTTTTTTAAACATCACCTTCACGTGCACATATCCTCTACAAATTCACATTTCAAGGAATATTAAACAATAAGCAATTAAAGGAGCCAAACAGTGCAAGAGACACACAATAGGAGTCATAACCTTCATTTCCAGGGCAGTTTCAGATTTGGCAAGGAAGCTTCATTATTCCTGATAGACCTGATGAAATTTCAGTAACTCACCCACACTCCAACCACAGAAAAAGCACCTGCACCTCCCCACCAGCACCTCAGCTCAAAGGCTGAGCCGAATAGGAGCCATCCAAAGCTGGCACTCACTCTTTGAGAGTTAGCTGGGAGAAGAACATAAATACATATTTAGCAATGAGAAATCAGGTGGGGCTTTGGTTTCTCAAATCCTGCGGTTGCTGTTACAGGGATCTGATAAAACACCATAGCTTCTGAGGAGCATCAGGTGGCAGCCTCACAAATCCCCTCATACTTGTGACACAATCACACACCCTGTCAGCCCCATGATCCACTCTGTCCCAACACCATCAAGAACAACTGTTTATTCAGGAATTACACTTTCATTTCTGCACTCCAGTATCTTCCTCAGAAAGCACAACCCCTCCCAAGGAAAGGAACACAGGCTACTTCAGGTTGCCACTGACGTTGCTGGAGTTTTTTTCTAACCTATAAAACCCTTTTTCAAGACTAAAACCCAAGATTTTTTTAAAAGCATTTAGGTGTTTACCACAGAAAACATAGATAGTATTTTACCTTCTTCTGACTACCTGTAAAAATGCTTAATTTCAGCAGTGGAACATTCTTATTAACTTTCCAAACTCATTATATCAATATAAAAATGCACCTGCTAGTAACAAGATGTTATCAACAGCAATATAAAAAGAAAATTTTGTGCACTGGAATTTACATATACTGGTAACTCATTAGTACTGATTACTTATTGCTTCTGTATTTTCAAAACACTGGATTCTTTCTATGAAAATTAGAGGGGCTGGGTTTGGTTTTAAGGTGGAATCTCTCCCAAGTATCAGAGGCATCAGAAATAAAATGGAAATTAATGTAAAGCGCAGGACATGCTGTAACTAGTAGCTTCTTAAATTTCTTCTTCATGATGGAAATTTCTTTCAAAGACAATATTTTATTAAGGAATAGGAGAAAGGAAGAAAAGAAACAGTCAAGCCTAAGTAGCAAGGTAGGAATTCATTGGCAATTTAGGCCTGATCAATCCCATCAAGAGTTTGGGGTTAACACCAAGGGTTGTACCTCAAGCAGACCCATACAAACTCAAAAAACCACCAAGACACAAGCCCAAAGGCAGATTTAAAGCCTAACAAGGATAGGATGAAGCAGCCTGTGAATTCAATGCATAGAGGAGCTAAACAACCCCCACTATCCACAACCACAGCTGACAAACTATACCTGCCATCAGAAATGTGATTTCTGAAACTCAAAATTTTCTCAAATCATAATTTTCAATTGATATTTGCACAGGAAAAGAGGTGAGGCAAAAAAAGTGTTGTGTCACAGTGTTCTTTCACAGGTGGCTCCAGCTTAAAAATAAACCCTAAAAAACTCCAGTACTCTTGCCCGAAGAAAAATTGAGAGAACTTTGCAAAGCCTAGAGAAAAAAAAATGGACAATAATAATTATATTAATTTCAAATTTTGGTCTTTTATCACAAACTAGGCTGGTTTTCCTAGAAAGAAGATGTGTATGTCAAAGCTGTGTGCAGCTGGGGCTTGGAGGAGCCAAAGGCTTCTCCACAAGAGGCTCAGGTCGCTCTGGGCACAGGGAATGGAGGGGCAAAGGGAAAGGAAAGGAAGGGCTTCAGGGATAGAAACACCTTCAGAACAGGAAGGCAAGAGGCCTACATCAACTGTCAGGAAAAAGAAATGTCAGCTCCCTTTGGTTTCCCTGAGAGAGTGGGCAGTGGGCAAGGAGGAACATGTGGAAAAGTTAAAATATTAAGTTTTGGGTCTTAGCCTATCACATGACGCTTGCATCAGCAAACATCTTCATGAAATGAAAAATCAGGGTACAACCACGTGAAATAAATGATGGAAGAGTCACTAACAGCGTGCTTCTACAGAAAAGAGAACGTCTCAAGAAAGGTCTTGCTACCCTAAGCCAACTCCAGTAAAAGACTTCCATTAATGAGTGGTACGTAGAAAAATACAGAAGTGTACATGACAAATCAGGAAAGACTACAAGCCCTTCTGGGGACAGGAAAAGAAAAGGGAAAGTTAATAACAGAAAATTCAATACAGGCAAATGTGGAGTACCATGCTCAGGACTAAAATCAAATACACAAATATGAAATAGGGAATAACTGGCAAGGCAGCTGTGTTGCAAAAAGAACCTGGAGGGTGTATGTGACTGCAATAATGGATTACTTAAAAAACAAAATAAAACAAAAACCCCCAAACAAACAAACAACCCCTCCCAACAACAACAATAAACATGCAAGTGTTCCAGGGAGTATTAGTAGGATTGTTATATATATATATATATATTATCTCAAATGAGAGCTAATTATCCCATTCTGCTCTGGACACGCTACTAATAATACGGAGAAAAACCAAAAACAGTCCAGAGGCAAGAACCACAGAAGGTGTGAAAGGGAAAAAAAATGATCCACCACAAAAATGTTCAGTTTATTTTTATATTTGATGGAAAGTGACAAGCTAGGACTCTATGGTCTTGACTACTGCCATATTTCAGCTTCTTAGAAAGGGACATTTTATGTTTTCACCTGTTCCCTTCCTGGCACTGGAAGTGAGAAATACCCCAAAGACTAGAGAAGCATGGACAGAGGTCATCAAGATTTCTGACTTTACACTTTTATTACTATTGGAGGATGATGATTTCCTCTCAGGAGCTGAAACAACACCTGCTCACTGCCTGAACAACCTGGACTTAGGGGTCAGTGGCTCAACGGAGCAGAAAAAACCCCTCAGGTGTGACTCAGCCTGGACCAGCACTCCTTCCTGGAATGTTTGTGCACCAAAAAAAGCAGGAAACAAGTGGTCCTAAGCCCAAGCAACACAGCTGGAAGGCTCTGTAGACGTAGCTCCTGAACATTCGTGGAGAAAAAACGTCATCTGGTTGTGCCCAAAGGACCTTTAGCAGAAAACTCTTAAAAACAAGGTGCTTTGAGCCATCGCTCATTGCCTGCAGAGTACCACACGGGGCTGTGCAGGGCAGTGACCCTTCCATGAAGTGGCTGTACTCAATCACAGTCACCCCAAACCACACAACCACGCAATTGTGAGTCTTCCTCCCTAAGCACGGCAGCCTGCAGAGGCCCTGCTGCAGGTAAGTGTGCAACTCTCCATCCTGGATAACTTTTGACTGCGTTTCCCAATTTAAAGTAGATCCAAAAGAGAGACGGTTTCAAAACGATACTACATTTCTACAAGTTCCTTTGGCATCTCATCCAGTGGCAAGGGAGACAGTGGAAGCTGTCCATATGCATTTCTGGTTTACGTGATAGTCCAAAAAAGAAGAAAAAAAAAAATTTCAGGGCTACATAGCTCAAATTGGGCACCAGTAGCCAATAAACATTTTTGCTTTTTGCTTTTCTGCACCTTAGTGCCACTTCCTAACTGGCTGTCGGTCAGGAGTGGCTTGATGCCTATTTTTAGAGGTGAAGCTCAGACACTGTGGAGCTGGGCACCAAAGAAACAACACAATCTTCCTGTAGGAACAGCCGTATTATGAAACACCAAGGCAGCCATAAGGCACATACCGCAAGACAGCAAAATAGCAAATTATCAAATAGCTGCTCATTACCAAAACAATGCTCTTCTCTGCACAATAAAAACCCCAGAGCTTTTTTTTCCAGAGGAAAAAAATTCAGTGAACATGCAAATGAGGGCAAAGTGAGAAATACGCTCAGTGTATATCAGCATTTTCCAAGTTAAGAGAACATTTTTGGGAATGCAAGTACAGCACCCAGACACTCCAGAGACACACTGTTCCAGCTGCTTCTGAATGGCAAATCCTACCCTCCCCTCCCAGGGCTCTGACATCCCTGAGACACAGCTCTCGGACTGCCACACACCCCTCAGGCAGCCGGCATCTCAGAGGTGTGGGTAGGTTTTACCTTTCAGACAACACATTTTACACCCCCGCTCTCTCGAGTCCTTCCTGGCAGCAAGGGAATGGTCATTTCCCAGCACCTGGAGGGACAGAATGTTCCTCCTAACTCAACAAAAGCCTCCCACTTCCTGACCTGCCCCCTGGCTGTGCTGGCTCTGCTCCCTCTCGCCAGCTCTGTGTCCCTGGTCCAGGTGCTGCAGCCCGCTCCCAGATCCCAGATCCCAGATCCCGGACCCCTGATCCCAGGGCCAGTTCTCTTAGGGAGCAATTCTCTGTCTCCCCTCTCCACACCGGCCGTTTCCACCCCGCCTCCTCCATGCTCCCTGTTATCTCTGTGTCCTGGCACCTCACAGCTGCAGGCTCCAGCTGCTCACATCGACACTTTCCTTCCCATCCAGCCCCAATTTTCCTCCCCTCTGATCCCAGGATCTGCTGCCTCCCAGCGAAGATGAAATATTCAGCGATTACAGTCAGTAAGCCCTAAGCACATGCAAATGCATCTTTTTGAAAAGGCTTGTATCCTGGCTAAATTCAGATGCTTTGTCATGCAAATGGGAGAAAGACACATCCCTGGAATCAAATCCCTCATCCTTTTCTTTTTCAACCAGATTCCAAGTGTTTCGAAGGAGAGGGGTATCATCGGTCTTCCACGTAAAAAGTTGTGAAAACTTTTAAAACATTGGAAAATGCGTTTTTTTTTTTTTTTTTTTCCCTGATTTTCAAAACGGGCACCATTTCCACTGAACTTTTACAGACAAAAAAGTTAAATAAATCAGCACAAGGCTTAAATATTGCATTATAACTTTTCCACCCAAACAGTGGAAGTTCGGCAGTCAGTAAAATCTTGGCTGCTTTAATACCTGTGACAGTATCATATGACTGTAATTTAAGCAGAATGAATTTCTTCTGTGTACCTGTTTAATCTGAATGGCAGCACATACATTACCTGAAACATTTTCATGTGCTCCCAAGACACCTGTGCCGAGTAAGGGAGCACCTGAAGCACATGGCCAACAATAAATAAAGATAAATAGCTACTATTTCCAGAGCCTTCCCTTCTGCACACTTTACTAAAAGATATATTCTTCTAAAAATGCCTGATATTCATAGACTCCCTGAGCAGCACAACTGCAACTTTTTACGTGTTAGACCTGATGGACAGAATCAGTGTATAAATGTCAAACCCAAACTTTCTAAAACAGGCAGGATGAAACTACCAGATTTGTCTTCAAAGGGGGAAAAAAAAATATTAATATATCTTTTACCATCATGAACTTAAAAAACTAGGTGGCCATTTCCCAGGAATGAGCAGCAAATTCATCACTGAAGCTAATTTTTATCTGAATCTTATTTTTACGTAGCTTACAAACATTGCGGTGGAAAAAGGTGACTTAACTACGTAAACTTGTCCAATGCAGTCTTTTCAAATCTGACAGGGGAAAAAAAAAAAAAAAAACATGAAAAAAGAAACCCAAACAACTCCACTCATACAAAGGAACTGTAGGTGCAAACAGACAACCGCTCAAAACAGACCTGAAGAGAAACAATATTTTGATAAGGCATCCTTTCATAACAAATTAAATCACAGTCTCTTGTCATCCAGTTAGGTTTTAACCAAAATCTGCATGTCTGCCAAGCCCCGAGAAGGTTAAGTGCTTCTTAGGAAGAGGACTAGTTTAGAAGACCACTGGAATATGAAGAAAACAATTCAAAACATGTATTCCCACCAGAACTTTGTTTTCCTTGTATGTTTTTTAAAACTGTTTCTCTACGTATATATTTTCAACTTGAAGTATTATTTATATATAAACAGATAGCTGCATTTGCAAATGAATGGTCTGGTACTTTTTTCCCAAAGATTAAAAGTTTACACAGTTGCACCATTCAGTGAAATGTTGGCAGGTCCAAGCTCCTAATCTGAAATAGCCCTATTTTAAGGAATAAGGGGGGAAAAAATTAAAAAAAGATTGTTCAGAGTTGCCGTGAAGAGATAACAATAGAGGATGTGTGGATACTTTTTAGTCTTTTTTTCCTTCGACAAAGTAGTCAGGTCTTAGGTGGAGCCGGCGCAGCGTTGTGGTGAAGAGCTACCATTTAACACAACTTTTCCATCCTTAAGCAACTGGGATGGACACAGCTCAAAATTAAGGCACAGCTGTTCCAGAGCGAGCGGAAGGGGCACAAAGGCTCTTGTGATTTTTCCCTCCCCACCTTCCTCACGGCTCACAGGCATCCTGTGCCCTCACTTTCAGTGTTTTACCCAGCTGCGCTGTGCTGCACCTCTCTGGCACAACATTCGGTATTGTTGCCCCCAAATTCATCTACCCACGATCCACATGTGTTATGAAGCTAAATAATACAGGCAGCTCACCCCCGAGGTCAAGCAGGAGGGACAAAGAGAGGGACCATAAAACAAATGCCATCTTGGAACTGAAAGTTTGCCAAGGGCTATTACAAACGGCTGGCAAAACTTGTTCATTTTTATAGTAATTACATAACCTCAAAGGACACAAATACTGAGGGCAGCACACAGCAAGACACCGTGCTACAAAACACACTTGGCACTGGACTGGTCTGTAAAATGTATCACAACAAACATCACCAACAGCAGCTGAACAACACACATCTTTTCCACACTTGGTAAATAAGCTTTTCACACCCTGCTCCCCTCACTGGCACACATCCTCATGGGGAAGAGACGTGGTTCACATAATCAGGCCATTAAAAAGTATGGGAGTGTAATTTTTAAAAAAAATTTATTTCCTCAATTATTACAAGTGTATTTTGGGGATTGGCTACTGGCTACAAATTTTAGGCACTTAAAATCTTGAGGAGACACGCCAGCATTCAGTTGAATATTCTCTTCTAAAAACTTTGAAATTAAACATAATTATAATCCCACTCTTCTTGATTAAATAAGTACTTATTGTATCAGTCAAACATATGTGTTTTTCTCCGTGGTTTCCAAATTAACACAGTCTCACATAGAAGTCAGAGCTGTATTTTTGTAGAGATATTTAATTGGACAGCCACTTTTTTTTGAGCAGAATAAAACCTCATGCATTACCTTGGGACAAGCATGCATTGCTGTAAAACAAAGTCCTAAGAGAAAAAAAAAATGCAGTCACAGTTTTTTTGGAAGTCAGAAAGAAAGAGAGCACATGCAAATGGCAAGGATGTGGTCTGATCAGAAAGAAGAAACTTTAACAGATGTAATACCAAAAAATCTGGAATGTAGACTATACATAATGGTATTCCACATCATAAAGCAAGTCTAAAAGCTTTTTTTCCTCTTTTTTTTTTTTTTTTTTTTTTTTCACTGAAGGAAGGAGGAGGGGGGAGAAAGAGCATGTTTCTAACTCCCAGCTGAGTTCATTTGTAAGTAGATGCAACCACGAAGTTTCTGACCCGTCAGGTCCACCGTGTAAAAAAAACCCGTTTCAATGTTTTGCATAAAATAATCTACACGTGAGGAGCCCACATTTCCAGCTGTTAGTGCTGAGTGGGAGACAACGTGTATTTAAATCGAACAGCACCATCTAGCAGGTCCTCACAACTTTACTTAGGAGGGCAGTTGCCACTTGGCAGTAAGTCGGTTTGGCAAGCTTGCCCCCAAAATTATTAAGCATTTTCAGACCAAACGAAATACTGTGTGCTTTACAACACCAAGAACCCCGAGGAAAAATCAGCTACAATGAAAGAATACGACTGAAAACTGTTCAAAGTTTCAGCCCCATGACCAGAGCACTTGTATGTGTGGCTTGTACCGGGGTAGCTTTTGCAAAGCAGAATTAAAACAACATGATCTTCATCTGACCCGACACACAGCAGCCCTATGGATTTGTTTTCAGTCCCACTGCGAGATCCCACTGTGCCCTTCAGTGATTTACCAAGTGTATTGACAAACACCAGCAACCATGTAGCACAAGGAAATGGTTTAACTCCCTAATTCTGCTAAGACAAATAAACAGTGCTTCCACTAGCCGGTTAAGCAATTATTTTTAAAATTATCCCTCCACTGGAACTAAGGAGTGCCACTAGTTGATCAGATTTCAGAGCCCAAGTTGTGTCTCCCGCTCCATCTCAGCAATTAACGCTTCCAGTCAGGGCTGCCTCTGTCTCCCTCCACTTTCCCGTGGCAAAGTTAGGTGTGAAATTGTCAAACGCCTTAAATTCCCCCTACCACCTCCCTCTCCTCTAGAAACAGAGATGCCTGGCCTGCTGCTGCTGCAGGAAGCGTGCATGCCAGCCTCTGGAATTAGGAAGTGTTTTAAAAAAAAAAAACCTAAAACAAAACCAAAAAAAAAAGCGCAAGAAAAGAACTAACCCAGCATTGGGGGAAAAAAAAAAAAAAAAAAGGCAAAAAACCCAAATAAAACCACCAAACCCAAAAAACCCAAACCTACACACACATAAAAAACAGGAAAACACACAACAAACAAACAAACAAAAAAAACTTTTAGGTGAAGGTTCAAGACAAGCTGCCTGAAAGGAAACTCTTCGGCCGTGCCCGGAGCGCGGATCCCGGTGCTGAACCAGCTCCGGAGCGATGCGATTTTCGGAACAGAGAGGTGCGAACCTGGGCTCTGGCCGCAGGTCTCCGCCTCCGGACCCCCTCAGCAGCCTTACCCCGACCTCCCACCTCCGACACACTTCGCCCCCCTCCTCCTCTTCCTCCTCGCACGGGCTTTTCCTCCCCCTCCACCCCCACCGTGCCAGACCGGCCTCGGTCACGCCAAGTCGCTGCCGCTACAGGACAACTCGAGGAGACGCCGTCCACTCCCAAAAACTGGGTTTTCCTCCCCGATTCCCCGGCGGTGCCCGGGGTTGGGGGCACCCCCCAGCCTTCCCCGCCGGGCTCTCCCCGCTCCGCTCCGCGGGCAGGCGAACCCAGGAGCGCGGCGAGCCCCGGCGGCTTGCGCTCAATTAGAAATAAAAAACAACGAAACCAGCGGGAGTTTGGGCAGGCAGCGGGAGCCCGGCCGGCCCCAGGCGGGGGGCGCGGTGCCCGCTCCCCTTTGTGCGGCGGGGCGGGCGCGGAGCCCCCCGAGAGCGAACAATGCGGGCCCGCGGCGGCGCCGGGCAAAAGTTGCGAGGCGGCGAGTTGGGACGCGGCCCCGGCCCCGGCCCCGTCCCCGGGCTCTTTGTTACCGGAGGGGTCCCGGCACCTTGCGGGGCCGGCCCGGGGCGCGGGCACCGCGGGGCAGCGTCCCGGGCGGGCCGGGGGGAACACCGCCCTGACCTCCCCCCGGCTCCCCGAGCGCGGGCACCGCGTCCCGGCGCGGGGACCTCCCCCCCC
>VZTE01001756.1:446369-464571 GCA_013397775.1 Eulacestoma nigropectus
AAATGTGCAGATTAGCATTTAGGGTTGTGTTGTTTTGGGGGTTTTTTTTGAGTTGGTTGGAATGTTTCCTCCAGGACCAGGGGCTGGGAGATTTTCCAGGGCGTGGAGTCCTGACCGGCCTGTGTGTTCCATCCTGCCCGTGTGATCTCCACGGGAGAGCATGGAGAGGGAGCAGGCACGGCGGATCAGAAGCAGTCAGGGAACATTAACTGCATACATGCATAATTATTGCCACAGTGACCTGATGGAAATTTTGCAGGGGTTTCAAAACGCGCGCGAGGAACGCGAGGAGCGAAACCTTCCCCGAGCCCTTTTGTGTTTCCCTGCGCACGCTGACAAAACAGGAATGGTAAATGGTGTTATGGATAGGTGTTGATTCACTGCAGCCCCTGGAACTGCGGCAGGGGTTTTCAAAAGAGGCTGACTGAGTGCTCTGAAAATGGTAGAAGGCTGCATCCACTGGGGTGCTATATCCATCCACTCCGTGCAGGAGTAACTACACAAGGAAGAATACGCCAGAGTGAGGGACTCTGGCTGCCACCGTCCATACAGCCCTCACAGTCTGCACCGTGGATCCATCTCTCTCTGTGTGTTGATTTTATGTGTTACGGAAGGATTATGATGATGTCAAGGTGGAAAAATTCAAATTTATCATGGCTTTTTTTTGGTGGGTTTTTGTTTTCTCGGGACGGCACAGTGGTGTTGAACACTGTGTGCTGACTTAGTCAGAGCTGGGGACTGTGGGCTGTGGAGTTCCAATACATGCTGGGATTAATGACACGGAATCCACCATTCCATGGTTTTGTACCAGCCTGTCTCAGTCTAAGGTCAAACTGGAAAAGTTTCCTGACAAGAGCTGTAGGTCTGACGATTTGCATCGCTGCTGACTGAGCTGGGTGGCTGCGTTAAGTATAATATAACGCGAAAAATCCTCCAACAGAGGTGTGTGGGGGGGTGGGATCCACAAATTTAGGTTAAAAACAAAAGTTATGGCAACGTAAGTGCCTCTAAGTTTTGCAATAATCCTCCAGTACTTTTTGCATCCCAAAAGGCTCCAGATGTGACCAGCCACTGCGAAGTGGCGAGTTGTTTATCAGCATCCTGCTCCGCAGACTGGCACCTGTAATTTCACTCGAGCTTTGCATCAGCAGAATTAAGATATCCAGAAAAAAAAAAAAAAAGGAGGGGGGGGGAAAAAGCTCTGCCAAGGCAGGTTTCTGCGTTTTAAGGCATAAGCAGGGACAGTGCAGAGCCTTACCTGTCACCCTCAAGGTGAGGTGGGCAGCACCCGGCTCCTCCCCCGGGTGTGGGTGTTTCTCTCTGCTGGGTGTTGAGGGTGGCTCTGCCCATAAAAAGAGTGAAAATTAATAAAAACCAGCTACTCTCAGCACTGTTGTTAAACACTTGGATTTTCTTGGGTTTTCTTCACGTCTTTCCACAGCATTTCCCAGCTGTCAGTAGTGGGGCTGGCCACCACCCACGGGCTTGCTGGATACCTGAACACTGTGTGTTTGAAAACTGCCTGATTTCGGTCATGTTCCCTTCCTGATCCAGTCTATTCACAGCTTCCTTTTGTTTTGGGGAGCAAAACTTCCTCTTGATTACTTCTTTCTAAAAATGAGTGCCACCTTCTTGTTCTTCATTTTTCCAGGTGGTGAATTCAGTTGTTGACAGAAGCCACCCGATAATATTCTTGTACTCCAGGGGCAGATCTGTATTTTCAGAAAGTCACCTCCATGTTTGTGTGAAGCACCTGCCAATTAATATGCTTAAAAATATCACTGGAGTTATGTAAGATCTTTAAAAATCCTTCTGCTTCTTGACTCTGCGGCACTTCACCTATGACTAAAAGTCATCAAGCTTCAATGTGCTTTAAAATAAACTCAAAAACCAAGCAGCCCTAATTTAATAGAAGCAAGAAATCATTAACTCCTTCCTCTTGTGCAGGATTATTCGAACCTGTCCGCATGGAACACAGCCTGATCTCGGAGTTGTGATCTTGTGAATCTGTGTCCCTGGTGTGGCACTCCCCCAGCTATGGTGCCTTATTATATGTCACTCTCTTATATATATAAAATTATGTATCATTCTCCATTAATGATATATAAAAACCATGACACTCAACATTTTATTGGCATTGGAGTGATGATGGCTGAGCGAGCTCCAAGCTCAACATGCCAAACCAACTGCCCAGGGTTGTTCTGATTCCCTCATCATTTACTTTTCTCATTTTTTTAAAAGAAAAGGAGATGGAAATGAACCTCCAGGGGCAAGCTGTGGCAAATGTACTTCTTTCTGGTGCGGTTTGGAAGGTGGGAGGCAAATGATTTTGGGTGACAAGGGTGTCTGTGAGGAGTTACAAACACGTCCAAGCCACAACGAGCATCAGGGCTGAGAAAACGTGCTGCTTATGGCACCTTCAAACACATTTAAACACAGTGGGATTTGTGTAATATAAATATTAAATCCTTCGTAGCACTGCTTAATATACAGGGTGTTAGAAGCCATACAGGTTTTCTGGTTCAAAATTATAGAAGATACTGAAGGTGATACGGGATGTTTTCTCTTTCAGGAGCTGATTTGGGCTGCTGACGTTAATGAGAATTTTTCCTTTGTGAGCTCTGGACGAGGCTCTGAGGCAAGACTTATAAATAAATAAACAAATAGATAGATAAAACCTCTCCCTCCTTTCTCATTTGCCACCCATTTAGAGATTTTTAGGGCCGGAGCTGTTTCTGTTCGCCAGGTACCAAGAGCTGGGCAGGGCCTGCTCTTCCTGCAGCCTTGCAACTCCAGTAACCCCAAATATATTTAGGCTGATGACTCGATTCCCTCATCAGAAAGATATGCGAGTAGGAATTGTTGTCTATCTTGTAAAAACAGTGCTGCACTTGTACATGCATGTGTGGGGCTGTTAAAGGTTTTACGAGAGGCACGGGGAACGCGCGGCTGCTTATCTGGGGCGAGGAGGGAGCCCCGCACCCCAAACCCTCCCTGGCCTGCCCAGTCCGAGCTCCGGGCTCCCTGCCTGGGGCACAGAACTCTCACATCCTGCACCCAGAGGTGAACGCTCTGTTCGGTTCAGAGGGAAGATTTAGGAGCAAACTCTGCTTCCATTTACATCATTAAAATCCTAATGAGGCTGTAAATCAGGGTAAGAGCATGGTCGAGGTCGATAGGGTTGGGTGGGTTTAAATGGCTGCAGAATTTGTCCGTTTTAGGTGGAAACACAGACCAGACGAGACAAAGCAGAGCTGAAAGAAAAAAGGCTTCACATTCTTACAAGGATCTGAAGGGAGTAACAACAACTATCAGTTTTGAGTCTGATTGTTTTGCTTCCTTCTGGCAAGAGGTAAGAGTGAAAATGTTTACCATCCTAAATGGCAGTGACCAATAAAAAATACGCTAAACTGGGCCAAAAAATATTTACAAAAGTTTGAAATTTTTGTTGTTGTTGTTGTTGACATATCCTTGATAGGGTAGTAATTAGAACTACTTTTGTATACTTCAGCTTACAATTTTCTTCAAACTGCCAACAAAATCTGACGTATTTCCCCAGATACACCAACGCAATTACACTTTCCATTACTTCCCTTTTTTAAGTAAGCTCCGATATTTCAAATTTTACACAATGTGGAACGATCTGGAAATGCATATATTCACTGAGAGCTTTGGTTTGAATTTGAAGTTTTAACTAATGTGTTTAATCAGGGGTTCAGTGTAAGAGGGCACAGTTCAGAAGCTGAAAAAGGCAGCCCATCCTGTACACCCAGTGCAGAGCACTGGTTTCAATGGAATTCTCCACCTAGCACAGCCCATGGAAGCAGCCTCTCCTCTGAGCTGCAGCCAACTTGTTTTTCTGTTCCTTAAACAGTCCTGCAGCACTTGCCAGGAAATGCAAGAAAATAAAATGACTCATTGAAACAGTAGTTGTTTCCATTGGAAATTATTAAAACAAATGGTAATGTTATCATATATTAACTTTAATATTAACATTCTGCAGCACCATTGTTTCTGATGATGAGTGGCAGCATCACAACAAGGACTATTTTTTCTTAAAAATAATATTACTGCTAGCTGATGCAAGTGGTGAGGTTGCCTAATGCAGTAGTGCTGACACAAGACATGGAATGACAATCTATGGACCATGGAAAAAACCCACTGTCTGCTGAGCCAAGCTCACATCTTCAACCTGCGCAGCAGCAAATCTGTGATTTAATTGTGAGGCTCTTTGCTCACAGGCAGCATTAATTCCATATACCACCAGCATTAATTGTGTTTATGCTACAGAAACACAGAGAGGATTATTATTTTTTTTCCAAAATGTGAAGGGAGGGGTTCTGAAAGACAAAATTCTAGATAAGATTTCAAGGCTGCAAGAGAATTTGCACATAAAGGATCGCACTAAGCAGGCTAACAATGAAATTAATATAGGTTTTTCCTCTGTCACGATCCGAGTTCGAATTTCTCCATTTTCTTTGAAAACTGTGAGGTATCTATTTTCTTGCATCGTTTGATCTGCCCAGTGATATCACACCACTTCCCAGCAGCTGGAATACTGACCTTGGGAGTGGCTACGGCAAAGGGCAGCGTCCCAGGGAATGGAAAGATCTGGGGATTCGTGCGTTGCTGGAGGTTTAATATCTGGAACTGCTGAGAGTGGCGGGGGTGATTTCTGGTGCCCTCTGAGCAGTTGTTGTTTAACCAGGAGCTGGTAGCTCCTAACTAAACATAAACCCACGTGTGCGTAGACGCCTGTCCTGACGTCACGATTGCATAATAAAACATACATAAAAAACAGCAAGGCTCATAATTAGGGTTCTAGTGGGAACATTTGCGTCTGACAGTCTGAAATACACATGAAAATTTTTGAATTATTTGCTTAAATTGTGCAGTTTCTGTAAGCAACCCTAACAGTAAACCTATTAGCTGAAATATTCACGCAAAGTAAACAAAAGGAGCACAAACACAGCCAAGTCAAACACAACTTTCTTTCTTAGTAAACACTTGTGGGAGCGTTTTTAAAAGCACATTTCTAGCTCTGCCTCAGTTCTTCAGACCTTCCAAATACTGGTCTTTACAGAATTAATAAAAGAGTATATAAAAGTACATTTGCTTCCACAAGACAACAGAAGAACTTTTATAAAATAAAATGACCCAAGGCAGCAAAGGCAAGCATGAGTCTTGCCCTTTGTACCTGGGCCCAAACTATCAGTTTTCAACCCCAGCCCCTTTTTGGCTGCTTTTTCCCCTAGAGATGCTGGCAGTAGAGAGAGGTGCACAAATACTCCTCGTGCAGTTTGCCTGAGCTGGTTTGCTCCTGGGTGTCCCTGGAAACCCACGCGTGCTGTGTCCACTCGGGCAGGCTGGCTGTGGCAGCGCTGCAGCCTGAATATCCCCTCACGTACCCTCACCCCTCTGTTTGGCATACCAGAAATCGGGATTATTGGGGAAACGCAAGACTGGAGTGCCAAGTTTCCCATCGCCGATCTGCCGTTTTACAGCAGCTTGTGGAGGACGGTGAAGGGATGGACGGGAGGGCACACGAAGAACTTGCCATGAGAGGCACCTTTTGGTGCCACACTGTCCCGGTATTCCCCGGCTCTGGTGCCGGAGGGAGGACACCTCCAATGGCAGGTTGCCTCCTAGTGCCACGCTCAGGAAATGACTGAGAGGCGAGAAACCACCGACACCAGGGCAGGTATTTCACCGTGGAGCCCGCGCTTCAGTCACGAGTAAATCCCTTACTGCGAAACTTAACGCCTGCCTTTACCAGTAGATCGTAATTTTCAAACAGAGAGTAAAATTAGCTTAAATCCACTTGAAAAAAGCACCCTAAAAACGTGGTTTCGTCCACGACAAAAAACATTGTTTCTGGTTTCTGTGACGAAACACCTTGTTTTAAGAAGTTTGTAGCAGGGACATTCTGCATGTTTTTTCCTTATTTCAAACTCTAGTTTAGCTCAATCCACCATTTGTTTTACTTTTTTGTGCAGCAAGCCATTACTGTCTCTTTACATACCGGGTGGGAATCAGATATAGGATGGGGAAAGAAAGAAGGAAAATGTTTGTCTTAGTTCCTTTCCTTTCTCTCCTGAGGACGTCTTTTGGAACCATAACTCCTCCATCCCCATCCCAGAGACGAGACACATAATCTCTTGCTTCTCCTTGCTCTCTTGGCAGAAGTAAAACCACTTTTTTTTTTATCTCCCACCCTTCAAATCTTCCAGTGAGAACAGTCGAGCGAATTTCACACCTCACACAATTGCAAAGACATCACGGGCACGCTGACAGCGCTCGCCTCAGTTTGCTTCCAGGACGATGTATTTTCGGTAGGGAGTAGAATTTACAGTATATAAAACGTATCTTTGGGAGCGAAATAGAGCACCAGAAGGGAACGTTTTCACACATTCCACTTCCAGCAGACACTCGAGGAAGCAGCAGAGGATGCCCAGGGTCTCCAGCAGCCTCGGACAGAGGATGGGGTGCCTGGGCAGGGCTGGGAGGCGGGCGAGCATCACAGGGGGCACGACCGAGCCATCGCCCACCCAACATCACCTCGGGTGACACAGGAGCGGCCTCACCTGGGGCAGCCTCACCTGGGGCAGCCTCACTCACCTGCTGCCCTCCCTCCCTCGCCCGCCCCGGGCACAGCAGCACCACAAGGACCGTGCGGGTCTCCGGCCAGGCGGAGGAGGAGGCAGCCCCGAGGGGAAAGGAAAGCGGGAATGTTAGACATTAAAGCCCCAACTGGGCTGACTGTGCCTGCAGAAGCCGCTGGAACAGCTGCTTGCCTTCTGCCCGCTCCGTGTGCCCAGACTCCCCCGAGGTCTCCCAGAAGCGGCGCTTCCTCCACGGGCTGCAGAGGAAAGGTCTGAGGAGGAGCACCACCAACAAAGGGCATTTTTACCAACAGCGCATTTTCGCTCTGGCCAGACCCTGAACAGACCAAACCCCTCTGTCTGCGAAGCCTGACACAACACCAGAAGCAACGGGAACCTCCAGTATCCGTAGGAATTCATGTTTATCTTTGGGAAGTCAAAACCTACCCCAGTTTCATTTTTCAGCTGAACGTGGGGAGGGAGTTGCTAAGGTTCATCTCTTAAAAAAAACTGTAATAAAACTGTCTGGAAGAAGAAGTTTGACTCGCTCCCGCAGGATTCATTACTTCCCCAATAAATGCAACATGGCATTTCAACATGTTTGTATTGTGACTTCACTAGCTTTTGTTATGTATTTGAAATATAATAATATTCGATAATAGTTCATGGCAGAGTTATTTTTAAAATGTATAATAGTGACAGCATTCAGACATATTACAGACTTCATTTGAATGAGAAAAAGTTTATGATTCACTTGCCTTACAGAAATTGTATTTTACTGTCATTATCAAAATCACATTATTTAAGTACTGCATGATTTTCATACCAAATTATCTTTTCACAGGGGAAAAAAAAATATCACTGCGGTCAATTACAGTGTATTAAAATTCTGAACACCATTTTCATATTACATTACAAACATTCTTTGTGCCTTGTTTCTTCGCTGTAGCTTTGCTCTTTCATCAGATACAACCCAACACGAGATGCACAAAACTGGCCTGAATTGGGAAGAATATGCAGGAGATGCTCGTGCTGGGATCTGTTATGCTAAATGTAAACGTTAATCGTCTGTGTTCCATTATGCTTATCTTTCCACGGATTTTTGGCTAATTTTCCAGGTCCAGGACATTAACAGTGGTTTTTGGTATGCATGGATTAGGTTATTGTGCTAGGGTTGGAATGGCTACGGGGGTGAAACCAAAGAAATGCAGTAAAGAGCTGTTGTTTGTGGAGTTGTAAATAGTTTCCAGCAGACATGTCTCTGCCTACTCTGCTCAGCCTCAGAGCCTGGGGAAGGGGATTGGTTTGTTTGCTTGAACTCAGGGGTGGCTCTGAGTGCTCCAGGTCAGGTATTAACGAGGAAAAGGAGGCTAATGGCAAGAGGAGGTGCTGACAGCCCAGCATTTATCCTGTGAAACCATGCAGTATCAGATAAAAACAGTACTCGTGTCACACTGACCGCAAAACCAGAGGTTTTTCTAACGTATCTGAATTCAGCCAGACATTTTTTTAGCGTATGTCACAAAAGACTGTGGTTGGAGTAAATAGTAGACGGTCACACAGCGGTTAATGCGACAGTCCGATTTCAGTGGCTGTAATTAATGATTAATTAATTAATTAATTACTTTAGCGATGACTCAACAGCCCAGCTGAACAAGCCACCTCTGCCCTCCTCACATGGGACATCCCAGCCCGAGGGGGGAATTTCACCCTCGTTCTCTTTCTTGGCTCTGTGCTGGACTCCGGGACAAGCATTTCTCCTTAAATGCTGATTGTTTGCCTCATTTGTTTTATGGGGAAGCCTGCCCCATCAGTCAAAGAAAGCTCAGGTGAATTAACCAGGGGCTGGGGTGGAAAAGACGCAGTCACAGGGGCACGACAGGACTGGTCTCTGAAACAGAGGACTGAAGCTATGACCCCATGAGAGCAGCACAAGGAGGGCTGATGTCCATACTGTGCTTTGGGGGGGTTTCACTGAAGAACAAACCCAAGTCTGGTCCCGTGGAGGGAATGCTGTATTGAAACAGGTTGGACGGGGTCGTAGGCTCTCGAATACACTGAACATCAGAGCAGCAATTCCACAACTGCTCAAACATCCGAGGGGTTTTGCTCTCTCATCCGAGGAGCAGCTCTGAAGTCACTGGAGAGCCAGAGCTGCGTTTGCCACAAGCCAGCACAACATTAGTGAGGGCAGGGCAAACCAGGGGATGGACACGGAGCACAGTGATGTCTTGCATTTTTAATCTTAATGTATGTGATGTCTGGGCAGGTACTGAGAAAGGAGTGTAACTGATAGCAAGGGGAATGCACAGGTAAACCCACAACGACTGATCACTGAGATGTGCTGAAAAAGCAGTGAAATCCAGTGTGTAGAGGAAAAAAAGTGGTTTGCCTTCAGGGACAGCCCTAAGTGGAAAAATCATGTCCTCACTAGGGAGGCCCACGTGTTCATGCTGGAGGAACTCATGCCATTTCTTCAGAACAGAGAGAGGGCAAGCACATGGTGTTGGGGGTGGGAACGTATTTTGGATTATTCTATATGTACTGTGTGGTGTCCATACACTCTTCCTCTTACCTTCTCTTGTTTTATTACTAAAATATTATAAATTAAATAAATTAAATAAATTTTATTTCTGGAAACACTATAAATTAAATTTCTAATTAAATAAACTAAATAAATTAAATAAAAGCGTTACTGTGCTGCCACAAAATCCCCGTCACTCCGTGCCCAGTGCTGTGAAATCACAGACAGAAACAGGACTCTTGTCCCAACACCGTGGGAAATATGTGATGTCTTGATTCTAAATAAAACCCAACCTTTAATACAATTCTGCAGGAAATACAAATTTTTAGCATGTATTAAAAACTTATTTAACTTCTGGTAATTTAGGACGCGTTCCAATCCAACCATCCAGAAAGGCCAAATTATACATAATAAATGATTGGTGAGAAAGAGGTATCACGTTATCTGTCTTGTCCATAGCAAATTATAAAGCCATTCTAAACCACAAACGTTGAGTTCTTAATCAAAGAAAACTACTTCCAATAATTTTGCTGCAGGTTTTCATATGGCTGTGAGGACGTACGTCAGTTGGAAAGATGATAAAATGTTTTTAGAAGATCAAATGTTGCTTAAAAATTCATATTGCTTCATGTCTTGGAATTGTACTGGCAGGTCTTTTCATTTTCCTTTAGTATGGCCATAGGCTGGGCTCTATGCTCTTTGCAGCCAGAAATAAAAACACAGAAATGTGTTTTCTGGCTGAATGATGACATCACGGGGGGCGTAGCAGCAGCCTCTGAACAGTGGAGGTGACGGTGAGATTCTGCTTCCTTCATCCAAGCCAAGGCAAGGCTGGCTCGGGTAAGGGGGTTAGGATTGGGTCCCTGGAAAAAGGAGATAACGAGCCGTAAGTAGGGATAATGGGGTGATCAGAAGACGTGGGAAACGTAGGCTGAATATCATTAAAATCTTCCTGACAGTGAGCTCTATTGTGCCAGGGAATAATCTCGCCGGCTTCAATGGGAGCTCTGCCAGGGGAAGGTCTCAGGAGCAGCCCTGGTGCCGATCCGAAGCCCACGGACCTGGGAGGGGACATTTCCCCACACTTCAGAGGGGTCTGGGCCCGGCCAGAGCAGTGAACTCGCCTGGACCCGCAGAATTCCCAGCTTTTCCCGTAATGGCTGTGAAGGGTTGTGAGGTGCTCCTCAACACGGGCAGCATGTGCTGCTCCTGCTCCATTGCAGCACAGCTGAGGCTTAAGAGGTGCCTTCCACATGGTGCAAGCGTAAAAAAGCTGTAAAAATCACTTATTGTGGCTGAGCAGCCTGGTAATTTTAGCCACGGAGGCCGCTGTGAAGAGCAGGGATGTGGAACAAGGCCACGCTGGATGTTCTCGCAGCCCAGGGATGGTGGAGGGGGCACTGGAAATCCCTGGGTTCTGTTTTCCTGCCTGTGGATGCCACGGGCAGAAAGTCAGGGGAGCTGTGAGCAAGGAAGCGCCAGGCACAGCGTCACATACTCAAAACAAGTGAGGAAACAGTATTTTTTTTTTTTTTTCCCCATGCGTCTTGTGTACACCCTTGGTAAATAAACTGGATCACGTGGGAGCTGACAGCCCCTGCGTCTGTTCTCTCCTGACAGACAAAACTTGCAGGATTATGAACTTTAGCTGCTACCTGGCTCCAGAAAGGCAGCAGACTAAATATTGGTGGGAAGTGCCTCTGCACGAATAATCTCAGTCTTACGTTGTAAATGCATCTTAATGCTGAACCTCAGTAAAGTATCACAAACACCGGACATTAAAAATCACATTTTCCCAGCAGCAAACATGCTTTTGCCCTTGCGTGAGTTCCCTGAACCTGGGTATTTTTTTCAGCACCTCGTGCAGCTCTCCCTCCAGCCTGCCCATATATTTTATGCTCTGCCACACACTGGCAGATGCTGATGTGAAAGTTTCTGTCTCCCAGTAAAGTTTCTGTAGCTCACTGGTTGAGTTGCTGGCGGGAGAGAGGAAGGGGTGAAGGGAGGGAGGCCTAAAGCTCATCCGTTTTTCATTCATTAATACATGTACCACGGGCAATGAGACGTAGAGATCTGCAGCACCCATCTGAGGCTAATAAAACCAGATTAAATAAAGTTCCTGCGGTTTTTCGGGTAAATTTATTAAAACCTCGAGATCTGTGTGTGGGGAAAAATGACTGCATGCCTCCTCAGTTTTTACCTTGCAGCACTCGCTGGTCTGTGGCAGGTCTGGAGAGGGTTTATCCATTTCCTGCAGAACTTTGTGATTACATCAGTTTAACCCAAAGCAGAATGACACAGTGAAAGCAGTTTCACAGCTACTTTTTGGCGTTTGAAGCCTTCTGCTGTGCTTCTCTGCATCATCTCCTCCGTATCCCTGAAGTGTCCACCTCTTCTTACAGTGCCCTGATGTTTCTGAGTTTTGTTTCACTTTGGGTTTTCCAGAGCTCCAGCACAAAATCTGTCCTCACCCTGTGTACATCCTCGGGGTGTAATTTTGAGGTTACGAATTGAATTTCCACCGGATTTTCAGAATTTTTCTGATTTTCGACAGGATTTTGAATTACCACCCTGCCCTTGAACACGACCTCCACTTGCTGTTATCTTCAGAGGAGAGCTGTTTGTATTCTATCAACTAAGCCATTGCTAAAAACTGCTGTACAGTGTTGGGCTAGAGAAGAACCCCCAGTGTGAAATCCCATTTGATAATCTGTTTCTACCTCGATAATGTGACACCTGTGCTCTCCAAACGCATTTTCAGTAAGCTGATTAGTAATTTCATGTTTCCCTGCCTTGCACACAAGGGCTGTGTGGCACAGTGACACAAACCCACTGAAGCCAAGGTTGCACCGTGTCCACGGCTTCCTCCTGCTCCTGATGGCTGTGACTCTGTCACGGAACAAAATTAGTTTGTTTTGACGTGATCTACTCTAGAGAAATTCATCTTGGCTGCTGCTTGTCTCTTTGTTGTCCTCTAGAAGACTATAAATATTTTAATTAATTGGTGCACAACTTTCTTCCTTGGTTTTCTTCTTCCTACTACAATGCCTTTAAAACACCTAGTTGTATTTAATACCTTTTTTGTTCTGGCCTACCCTTTTCTTCTTCTTCTTTTTTTTTTTTTTTTTTTTTGGTAGTTTGACCTAGTTTCCAGCTTTCTGTACTCTCTTCTTGTGTTTTAGGCCATTGAAACACTCCTGATTTAGCTACATTCATTTCTAGCATGATTCTGCATTGGCAGAGTTTATGGTTCTGCCTTTAATACAGTTTTTTAAAAGGAGTTGTCAAATCTATTGGATATCTCAGACCCGTTCCCCAGAAAATCTTCCAGTTCCTGTGTATTTATTGAACAACGACTTCTTGATGACCCCTGGCTTCGTTTCGGTTCAAACCTGAAGCCGAATTTTCTCCTTTTTTCCTGGTTTCCCACCTCACCTCTGGAGCAGTTGAAGTTCCGCCGGGTTCCAGCGTTTTCACACAATTCCATCAGTTTACAGAAGCATCGCTCAGCTCCAGCGGCGCACGGAAGCTGCGACGCTGCCCTCGGTTTCTCCTGTTACTTTCACCCACAAGCCCGTAACCCACCCATCTTCTTTCCCACCCGGGCCTTGGGGCAACTCTTGTACCACCTTGGTATTTCAGAAAACACTCTCTGCTGCCCTCCCCACCCTTCCAGGGAAAGTTATACCCTCATGTATTAATATTCCAGTCATGTAAATTGCTGGAAAAAGCGCCTGCTATGCTTATTAACTCGCAGTTCTGATCGTGCACCAAGACTTTCAGCCGTTCCTGTTAATTCCCCCACTTTTTTGTAAGACACTGAGTAGGTGGCTTCATCCTCCTGCTTGTCCCTCCACTAACCATAAATACCCACATAAATTTTATTCATATTATTCATAAATATCATAAACATCCCCAGATATTCCATGTGTAGCCCTTCGAGCTGAACTTCTCCAGCGCCACTGTTCTGACCTGCCACAACCATTGCCAGGCATGTGAAAAACCATGAATTCTGCCATTGCTTTTCTTTTCTACATTTCTGAAGATGGATGTTGCTTTTTTCCTTTACTTTTTTTTTTTTTTTCCTGGTATTTGCAAAGGGAAATAATCACAAAGACTCCTATAAAATAATGTGATGTTAGCAGAAGTCATCAAGAACTCTACTGAAAGAACTAAACTGGGGGCTAAATTGAAAGGTGGTTTTCCAAATGCTTTTTAAAATAAAGCCCAGTTTTGATGAAGTTATGCAAAATGTGAAATTTTCTGCTATTTAATAGTATTAAAATTCCCTGGGTTACTGAAGCTCCGGAGATACTTAGAGGAGCTATTAGGCAAAATTTGGCGGGATTTAGGAGAGTCTTTCAGCATCTTGTGAAAGCACATTTTCTACCAGATGTTTGTAAAGAAAGGAAAAAAAAAGCATATTTTGACTCCATTGAATCATCAGCTGCATGAGAATCTTTGTCTTCTGAAAGCCCCTTAAGCACTTTCTCTGGATCAAATATTAAGAGAAACTTTCATTAATTAATATAATTTTTTTTCAGTAGATGACAGAGATTGGGTTTGGAACTTCCTCAGGAAATTTTCTGATGATTTGGAAGACAGGTTCCTCTTTTCTGTTGTTTCTCAGCTTTTCCAGAACATTACTAGCTGGAGAGCGGCGGTGTTTTTGAGATTAGCAGAAGACGTTGTTTATAACGCAGAACTCTTCCTGTCACGAAACCACGTGAAAAAAAATATCAAAATAATCTATTTTAATGCCACTGATAATTACCATCACTTAATAAAAGCAAAAGCACATCGTATTCCTGCGGAGGAATTCGCTTTCTCCCCGCTCGGGCTCCACCGAAGCACGATTTTCCAACTCCCTGGGATGATCACATGCCTAATTGCTGCCGCCGCTGTTTTTCATCACTTCCAGTTTATTTCCCCGGCTCCTGATGAGAACCAATACCTGGCAGTGGCCACGACGAAGCCGATATTTACCTCCAGCGGCCGTGCAGTGGCACCTGCAGCAGCGCAGCCACCGCGGGTGGGTGTCTCGGGGAGGCCCTGGCAGCCGGAGGGTCTCTCCTGCGCAGCCCCCTCCTCGCACAGCAGCTCTCCCACCCCTCCAGCTGCTGCTCCCCACCCCGGGCCGCCCACGGCCCGGCACAGCTGTGCCAGCACAGTGCAGTGGGCGGCAGGGAACAAGGGCTGGCGATGAGCAGGGATGCTCGGAGCGCTGGAGGAGCGCTCGGGGTGGTGCTGAGCAGCGCGGGGGTTCCTCGGGTGGTGTAGAACTGCTCTCTGTTCTCTGTTCTCTGTTCTCTGTTCTCTGTTCACTCACCCAGCGCAGCTCCTCTGCCCCTTCTCCCCGTCCCTTCCAGGATGGGAGTGCGGGACTAAAGTGGCCGCTGGCTCCTGTGCCACTCTCGGCCCACGCTGAGGATTAATTAAAGCCCAAGAGTGCTGACGAGGCTTCGGCCGCTGGATGAGGCCACAGAGCCGAGGCCAGTGGGAGATAAACCTCCCATGGTGTGCTGGCCCCAGCTGGGGCTCGCAGAATTTCGTCCCCAGTGGCTGGGATGGGGCTGTGTTTGGGCCTGTGCTGAGCACAGGGCTGATAATTCAGAGATGTTTTTGTCATTGCTGAGCTCTCCCAGAGCCAAGGCCTCTCCTGCCCCTCTCGTGGCCACGCTGGGGAGCGGCTGGGGGAGGTTGGAGGGGACACAGCCAGGACAGGTGACCAAAACTGACCAAGGGGATATTCCAGACCGTTTGGCATCGTGCTCAGCGCGGAAAGGGGAGGGAAGAGGGAGGAAGGGGGAGGCTGGGAGCGGTGGTGTTTGTGTTCCCGAGTCGCTGTTACAGGTGAAGGGGCCCTGCTCTCCAGCAGGTGCTGAATGGGAGGCAGGGAATGAATTCCTTGTCTCGCTGTGCTTGTGTGCGTGGCTTTTGCCTTCCCTATGGAAGTGTCTGTATCTCAACCCACGAGTTCTCCTTGTTTTACCCACCCAATTCTCTCCCCAGTCCCACTGGTGGGGACTGAATGAGTGCTCATGAGAGGCTTGGCTGCTGGATGGGATGGACCCACGACACACAGACACCAGTGTCAGTTCTGAGGTGGTGGAAACCCAGAAACTGCGGCAAATTCACCGCTCAGCTCAACCCAGAGCCACTTGTCCACACCTCCTTATCCACAGGCATGCTGGCCTGGCAAGGTGTCCCAGAGGGAGCCAGACTGCTGCTGTCCTAAACCAGCAGAATGACCCCTCCCAGCCAGCAAAGGGAGAGCCAAGTTTGTGGGACAGGGGTCTGCTGCATGAGTGAATGTTTTGGTGGATGTACAGTGGGTTAAATGCAGTCTCCCACCCAGAGAAACACAAGCCACCAACAAATGACCAACAACAAATGCACCCACAAACGTAACTGCAGGAGTGTGTCTCCACTGTGGGCATTCCCCAGCTGAAGAAAGTGACCCCGCAGCTGGAAACAACTCATTAATTTGCAAATTATCGTCAGCACAAAACAAACATAGGTTATCATTCAGGGATTGGATCTCCTGTTCTCTCTGGTGTTTAATATGTTTCGGTAGTCGCTGGAATCAGATGTTTCTAATAAAAGTTCAAGGAGCCGTCAGTAAAGATGTGCAGTGATCTGCCCAGTATCTGCCCGTATCTGACTTGTTTGTTCTGAGATTGAGGGAAGATTTGGAACCTAAGGTTTTCTATCTCCTTCTGTACATGTTTGCTTTAGTTTATCTGCTCCGATTTTGAATGTTCTTGCCGCTCATAAAAAAAACTCTGATTTCTTTTGTAGCTTGGAAACTGCTTGACCTCAGTTATCTGTCGTGGCAATGTGTTCTCTCATCTGAAGTCATGTGGTCTGACAAAATGTTTTCTTTCATTGGTGGTGAGTTTGTAAATACCGACGTTCCACTCTCCTTTTGTATGAAACAGTGGGACCAGGAGTTGTCAATATCTTTTTATTCTGCAACAAACCATGAAATCAGCATTGGCATGGCAAGCTAGGGCAGAGGGATCCTTATGCAGACTCTCTGACCAAAATGCCCCGCCAGCGCGTCAACGAGATCACGTATTTTTTGGAAACAGTCTCTTCAAAGAATTGATTTTTAGTTAGGATTAACTTTTAGAGGCTCAGGAGAAAAAAAACCCAAACCTTTAGAATAAAGACCTGAAAAGGGTCCTATGCTTAGAAGTAGATGATTTCTTCTCATAACCTTCATGACCTTTGGAAACCTTGGAGAGATTCTTGGAGTTTCTGAACCAAACTCTTCCATATCTGGACTCCACGCAATTTTTCCAAGTTCCATTGTGCGTGAGAAAACTTTGGACACAGAGCGGCAAATGCTTGAAGCTATCTGAGTGAAAAAAAGGAGAAGATGGCTGAAAAAGACAAGGAGCTGATTCTTGTGAGCAGCAACTTGAAGCAAGCCTCTAAACAGCAAGACCAAGCATGTTAATTCTCCTGAGGTTGTAGAAAAACTTGGAAAGATAAACATAATTCAGTCTTTTACAGGTTGCAGTAGCAGGGGTTTGGCTCAGAAAAACCGTAAACAAAATATGCATATAGGTGTTTCATCAGAACTACAGAATTTGACAGGGAATCTGGATCAGGGCCATGGTGGATCTGAAATAGGAAGTCAGAACTGGGGTAATCTGTTTGAGGAACCTGAGTTAGAGGTATTAACTCAGGGCGCCACATGTGAAACCCCCATCTCACTGCACTCCTCGGGAATTCCGAGTCCATGCTTCAGCATCTGGATTTCAAGTCACTTATTCTGCAGAAGGAGAGGAGTTAATGTTCATGCGTGTGCTTGTGTGTCTAATCAAAGTGCTATCTTTTTTAGACAGCAAAAAATCAGGCATTAATTAGCAGGAAGTAGTGGAGTTGGGCAGAGAGCCGTGTGGAGAATACAGCTGAAGGAGCAAAGGGGACCAACCTGGAAAAAGCAGGAGGCAGAGCAGAGTCCGCTGAGCGATACAAACCAACGGACTGGAATAGTGAACCATCCTGAGCAGGGAATTGAGCAAGGAATGAAGCAGGCCAGCTTGCCAGGAGGCAGCAGGGCTTACTGGACAGCTCTGCTCTTAATGAGCCTCTCGCAAGCCACACTTGCAGGATGTCAACAGTGCTCATACTGCATTTATTTTATTTATGAATGGACGGATTCTCTGTGGCAATGGCAGAGGCAGAAATACGGCAAAGGCACCAAACTGTCCGTGCAGCACCTTCACACGACGGAGCCGTGTCACGACGTGGTGGAACGTGTCACGACAGCCCTGAGGTGGCGATGGATATCGGGATACTGCAGTTACTGACAAGGGCGGCTCTGCTGATAGCAGGGATGATCCCCTGTGCACCAAACACGAGCTGAGGGGCAGCCTTGATCGTAGCGGGAAAAACAAGAGTGACTCATGTTACTGCTCCCCCCCAAAAATGAAATACTGCCCAACTTCCTTAAAAACGGGTGCTCCCAGGGAGGTCCTTCCATCCTGGGAAGGAGCCCAGCAGCTGTGTCAGTGGGAATTCTGGGAATCAGGCATTCTTTAAGACGGAAACATGCCTCTGAGCATGTACCCAGGGCGGGATTAGGGGGACCCAAAGAGTGCCGTGTGTTCGAGGAGGGCCAGCACAGCCGCCCGTCCTCTGCCGGCCCAGCGGGACCGGACCCAGCTCACGGGGCAGGGGCCGGGCTGCGCTCCGGGCTCTGCGGTCGCGGCAGGGCTGGGGCCGGCTCACCGCTGTGGGGCGATCCCGCGGGGGTCCTGCGAGCCCGGGCAGGACACACAGCGGGAACCACCCCCGGAGCCGCCGCAGCGCCGGCCCCGCGCCCGCCCGGCCGCGGGAGGGGCGCGGGGGACACGGACCCCGCTTTCGGGACATCGCTGCCCCCGGCCCGTCCCGGCCGAGCCCGAGCATCGCTCCCGCTCCCACTTCGCCTTGGCCGGGCACCGCCATCAGCCGGAGTGGGAGGAAGAAACATTAACTCCAGCAGCTGTTTCTTGACCCCGGCTGTCAGCCCTGCCCCGGAACGGGGCGCGCTTGGGTTCTGCTCTTGTTCAATTTTTAT
>VZTE01001756.1:465092-476892 GCA_013397775.1 Eulacestoma nigropectus
GGGGCTGCCGGGGTGGGGAGGTGCGGTACCCGCTGAGGGGCCGGCTCCCGGCACCGCTCTGCCCATGAGTTGCTGTGTGTGTGTGGGGGGGGTTGGTTCCGTCTTTTTTTCTTTTCTTTTTTTTTTTTTTACGGTTTTGGTACACGTGGGGAAAGGGGCGAGTGGTCCCCGGGCTGTGTCACTCGGGGTGAGGGCAGAGTCGCGGGTGGGCTTTCACTGGGGGGCATCCGCGCCAGCGGTGGGGCCGGCCTCGGAACAAAGAGGGGTGCCAAACATGCCCGTCCTGGTGCCCTGGGAGCCGGGCAGGGCTGGGGGCGGCAGGAACAGGGAGGCACATGGGGAGCGGGCAGGTGTGCCCGCACCTGCAGCGCTGGGCAGGCCGGAGCCGCGCTCCGTGCTCCCCGCTCGCCCCTGAAGTTGCTCCCACACAATCTGAAGGGTTTGGGAGGTTTCGGGGGGTAGTGGTTTAAGTGGTTTTCTGTTGGCTTCCTGCCCTCCGAGCCCTCGGAAGGCTTTGTGGAAGGAGGATTAACTCTTTGCGGGGCTCAACACGCGCATTCCACACGCGCAGCCCTGGCCACTGGAAAGCAGCGGGACCCTCCAGCCACGGCCGGACACAGCGCGGGGTCACGGCCGAGGGAAGGGGAGGAGGACACAGCCGGGGCAGTGGGAACCGCAGGCGATGGCTCCTGTGCTGGCACGCAGGGAATCTGCCCGTTCCCAGCCCCAGCCGAGCATCCCTCCGCCGCGATCTCCTGGCGCGGCTGCGGCAGCGGCTCCGTCCTCTCCAGCGCCCCTGAGCTGGGAACAGGAGCTCTGAGGAGATGGATGCTGAAGCGAACATGCCCGTGGGTGTCTGTGCGATGGGGGACAGGGCGTGAGGAGGAGGAGGAGGAGGAGGAGGAGGAGGAGGAGTGCTCTGAGGGCTGGGCGCCCCGGGCAGCCAGTGCTCCAGGGACTGAGCAGCATGGTCAGCCTCACTTGCTGTGGACAACGCGAGACTCATCCTGACCAACTTTGTGAATGAAATAGTGGTTACGTATTCTATACTAACCATAAGAAAAATAAAAATCTTGAGCACGTGTGTTATAGATTGATTGAAGGATATTTATCTTAAACTAGCAGAGAATATTCTTCCCTTTCGGTAGAGTGGGAGCACTTGTCTGTGACTCCTCAGATCCATACAATCCTCCTTATTTTGAGGTCATCAGACATATTTTGAGTTCCTCTAAACTTAATTTGATTGCAGCTGGTGAATAACTTGTGTTTTGGGTTTTTTAAATAAAAAATCATGACTATACTAATGAAAGACCACTGATGCATCTTGGACTGTTGAGTTGCCTGAAGAAAGAGCAGGGATCTCTCACTGCCCTTTCAAGAAAAATCTTACAAACTTTCTGGAAAATACTGTGATAGTGCCTAAGTTGTGTTTCTTTTTTCTGTTTTTCCTTCTTTTTCTTTGGTTTTTTTTTTTTTTTTTTTTTTTTTTTTTTTTTTTTTTTTTTTTTTTTTTTTTCCTTGTAGTTGTCTTTATAGTTACTACAGTTCTGTTTTCAGAAATAATTACTTGGAATTCCTGTGATAATTTGCTGAACATTTGCTTCTTTGCCAGCTGTGAATGCAGATGGGACATCAGCAACCATACTGGAGGACAAGTTTCCAGATACACAAACAAGTAATACATATAATATATAAATATGTATTGCATATAAAATATATTATATATGGCTATAATATCAAATATTACATGTGTAAGTATGTCCTGCGGGGCAGTTTCATGCGAGTTTAATAATAATGCAGATGTAGAGGAGATGTTGCCCTGAGACTGAAGACAAATACGGTGCAGCAGAAGTGTTTTCCTAAATCTAGTCAGAACTATAATCTGTTCCATATCTTACACAAAGATTACTTTTATTTTAACTGCATTCTAAGTGTATCTTGTGCATATTCTCAATCCAGATGCAGTATTTACCACTCGTGAAGAGGGCGGTATCTGGGCAAATTTGTGATAATCGAAGTCCATAAGCATGAGGCTTCTTTGCAGGACCCTTCAGCTGCTTCCACTGAAGCTGGTGATGAAGTCCCAGAGATCTCATGGGTGGAGGATTAGTTTTCTACAAATATTATGGTAGTACAAATACACAGAAAGAATAATAGTAATAAAAGGGGAGAAGAGTAAGCAGTTGGGAAAGCAAAGTGTTTCATGGCCAGTGCAGACCAGAAATTAATGTTTTTCTGAAGTTTTCGTGTTCTTCCCCGGTGCAGTTGATAACCATCTCTGTGATGTTCTGTGCAGGAGCAAATTCACGTTGGTGCTGATGCCAGTTTTAACCCGAGAATACCTTGCCTGAAGTTGGAATCCGGTCTACAGTGCCTCTGTCGTGTTTTTACATGCTTAGCAGCAGAGTGCTAATGAAGGCACGATGCAGAGAGGCTGTGCTGCTTTTATGGTTAGCTAAAACATAGATTTAGGTTTGAAAATGAAGGTGCTAAAAACTAGATTTAATGAGGTCTGGATAAGCAGTTAAACAGTGCCTAATGAATTGAACTACAATAAATACTCAATGTGTACTTCTTTTTCTGCAAAAAGTCACATTGTGTTGTCCAATTATTAGAGAAATTTCTTAGGCTAGAAGGAGCAATTGCTGAAGTTTTTCTCCTCCCTCCTCCCTCCCCTNTATTTATTGGTACATTGGCTACCAATCTTCTTGTCATGAGTCATGGCACAGAATTTCGGTTACCCCCGTGGACAGAATATTAAATCTTTCCTTCTTGTGGCAATATTTACAATATTAGGAAATTACTTAAATAATAGGCCAAACACCCATTCAGCACGTGGCTTAATTCTTCACTGCGTGCAATAAGAATACGCAGGCATGTGAAATGTGGATTTAACATTTCAGTGGCTCTCCAAAATGTGAATACAGCCAGCAGATGAACTCGGTGGTAAACCGAAGCCTGTATTTATATCCCACTAATGGTGCAGACCTGAGCTGCAAGGCAGAGTGGGCCAGTAGTGACCGCACTGTAGTGACTGCAGCTGGCAGTCCTTATGCGAGGTTAACCTTTTTAATAGCAAGTGCCCCAAAATTAAGAGCTTTTTGACTGCTGATGAGAAAGATTAGATCTGTAGTTGCAGAGATGAGTTTGACAAGAGAAGAATAGGGATCTTGGCTAACAAACAAGTTTAATATTGTGGGTGTCTTACAAAAATGCTCCAACAGTTTCCAATGTCCAGATACTGTTTTGTGTGTCCATTATGTTTCCTGTTTTGGGGGGAAAGGGTTGCTGTAAGTTAGTTACACTTTTAAGTCGTGATGCCAGTACTTTTGGCTGTAACATCACCAGTCTTGCATTAATCTTCGAAAATATTCCAAAAATGTACCTTTGTAAACAGGAATAATGTGAGCATGGGAGCCAGTGTTAGAGCAGCAGGTTACTCTGCTGTAGAGTTGTATTCCCTCTCAAGAAATTAACTGAGCAGGGTATAATGAACACTGGCTGGTTTCTGGGAGTTGAGGGGGAAGGAGTGAAACCAGAGCAGAGCTCCTGCTGCTGTTTTTTAAAACAGGGTGTGAGAGGAATCTGGGGAAGGAAAATGTTTGGGCAACCTTTTCCTTTTGTCTGAAGAAAGAAAGAAAGAAAGAAAGAAAGAAAGAAAGGATGGAAGGAAGGAAGGAAGGAAGGAAGGAAGGAAGGAAGGAAGGAAGGAAGAGGAGGAAAAAGAAAAAAATAATAAATCAGTTCCTCTGGGAAGTTTTTGGGTTATTTTTTAAGGGAACAGTTAGAAGTTCTGGTCCTTTTCCTAGAAGGGAAAATCCTCAGGTTTTGTTAAGAAGCTTTTCCTTGCATGTGGAGATGGAGGACAGCAATAAGACAGGGACTCCTGGGGGACCCAGGTTCCACCCCTGGAACAAGACCTTTTTATTTATATACATTTTTTTTTTTTTATTGTGCCAGCACCAGAAAAGCAAGTCCCTGATGCTGGTAGATCCTGCAGCTAAACTCTTCTGTTTACAGGGATCACGAGGCGATAGCCAGTGAGCAATTCAGAGGCTGGGGAGGACAAAGCCACTCCCAAAGTGACACTGGAAACGCTCCCTCCATCCCTGTGAGAGCCCAGGTCCTGGCAGCACGCTCGCCCCGGGCTCATCCCGAAGCCCTGCGGGTGGAAGGGCAGAGAAGCTGCTGCAGCTCCTTCCCGGGAGGGTCCTGGTTCACCCCATCTCCATCTCTGCCGCCGTGGAGGGGGTGTTTGGGGCCAGCCGCTCCCTGCGGGTACAAACCCCTCACCTGTGAGCGCTGCCGGCCGTGCGCCCCTGGCCTCGCCGCCCGGGCCGTGCTCTGTCCCCCTCCCCCCGCCCCTGCTCGCTGTGACAGGACTCTGTCCCCACCCTGGGGGTCCTGTGTGGCACACACAAAGCCAATTAACCCCTTTTGTCACAGGTGGTCGCTGTCCGCGCCCTCCTCTTTTTCTCCGCTCCCCCCTGGAGTCCCTGCGACCTAGTTCGTGGAAGTTGTGAGTGCTCCCGGCTGTAAACAAAACTGGAGCGGGCTGTCCTTGGCATTCCCGAGGAGAGCTGGAGTCCCAGGCGCACCAGATTTGGTATCTCCGTGTTTCTTCTGTGCAGCACAGTCCTCTCCTGCAAAACAGTGTAGGGGTGCCCTGCCACGGCCCCACAGTGAAGGTTCCTCTGGCTGAGTGGGAAGCTTCCTTTGATGCCCTCAAAAGCAATTTAGGGATATTGTTTTCCAGCCAGGGTTTAAATAAGAGCAGCAACAACATATTAGAGACGGAGTAAAAGAGCGTAAAAGATACACGGCTGCTCATTAAAAGAGTTTAATCTTATCTGTGCCCTCAAAAAGGTAGGCAAACACAATGCAGATGAACCACTAATTGCCACACCAGAACGCTGATGTGTAAGATGAACAAATTACTGTGAAATTCTGTGGTCTGAGACTTTTGAGTACTAGACTTCGCAAGTGTAACAGTATTGAACACATTCTTCTATGTACAGTTGTATAAAATGCTGATCGTTTTGCTACTACAAATGGTGATCTTCAGGGGACCCCTTTTCTAGAGAGAAGGTCACCTAAAATCCTGGAAAATTTCCATTTTATGGAAAAATTAAATAATAAACATAAATTTAATCCCTTAACATTTCTCCTAAAATTCTAAAGGGTACTTCTCCTTAACAGGAGAACCAAAATCAGAGTGAAGATTCCAGAGAAAAGTTCAGTCAAAATAAAACCAACAAGAATTTTCAACTTGTTCGCAAAACAGTGCATTTCAGGTTGTTTTTTTTTTGTTGTTGTTGTTTTTTGTTTGTTTTTTTTTTTTTTTTTTTTTTTTTTTTTTTTTTTTTTTTGTTTTGTTTTGTTTTGTTTTTTTTTAATGTCCTTGAAAACACATCTGGGAATGAGAAGGAATGCAAAATTTTGGGGGAGTAATTTTATGACATCTAAACTAAAAAAAAAAGACCAGAAGAGAGAAAATGCTTAAAAACATGTTTATCTCAAAACCCAAATTCTTACCTTATCTGGAAAGTAGCTATTGCAACCTTTTAATGCAAGATCAGCACAAATACAAAGACAGAGATAATGCAAAGGTTACAAGGCTGGTTTTGCTTTGTATGGTGGATTGTGGGAGGACAGATGCAGTGATTTTTTAAATCTGATTGCAAACTGCAGCTCGTTTTAACTTTTCAAGCATGTTTTAATTGGATTGCAAATATTATACTGAATCCTCATTGATGAAGTTTTAAATAAATAATGAATTTCAGCTGTAACTGAAACTAATTGATACTAAAAGTGATTTTAGCATGGAGTAGTAACTTTGTGTGACTAGAATGGCTCAAAGTTCCAACAAAATTGTGACACTGAAACGGAAAAAACACTGGGTGACAAAATACGTTTGTTAGCATCGAAAATGTAAGTGGTGAACAATGCAGGTATTCCCCAACGAAATAAAACTCAGGGAAATGGGTATAAATAAAAACCCAAACAAGCTCTGATTCGTACAAACTTGTCCTGCACACACCTTCAAGAAATATTGTATACGCTGCGATCAAAAGGATCATCTGCAGTTTCCATACGATACCATCACTTTGTGGCTGGCAGCTCATGCTATAGCTCATGGATACAAACTTTGAAGAATATTAACAATATCCCATCTAATGACCCTGTGTTTTTTGCACTCCCTGCCTCGGCATGTCTGTTCAGGGAGAGACTTTCTTCTTCCTACCAGCCCTCTCTCATTGAGAGGGTTTGTGACGTTCCTCACGCTGACAGAGATATCACCTGGCACTGAAGTGCTGAATAAACGAACCAGCAAACAAAAAGACCATGGAATGGCCAAGAATGAGGCATTTCTTCACGCTGCCAAGCTGTTCTTGCTCATCCATCCCATCAGCCAGCAGGTCAGGATTGGAGTAAAGTGCATGTAGGACAAAAAAGTCCTGTTTCTGGGGTTCCTTCCGAGCACGGATTTCTCAGAGTGGAATCTGTCTGAGCCAGAACACTCCAGTGTTTCTGCTATTTCTTTGCAAAGCTGCAGGTCAAACAATGTCTAAAACACTGGGTGAGGTCTGACCAGCTGTAACTGCTGATGCTGTAGAGTTGTCTTTAAAAAACTGCGTACAAATAGCATGGGACAAAAGAACCCACACTTGCAGGATGGATACATGCTCCAGAGGCAAGGCCAAGTGCCAGCAGAGTCATGAAGTTTATGTTAAGCATTGCACTGTAACCACATGCCCTGGAATGAATTACTGAGCTTCTTAAATGGTCATGCTAATGTTTTTACTTATGAGTTCTTACCTGTAGAGGTATGGTCTCATAATTACGGTAATTACAAGGCTTATGAGTCTCATCACTCAAATCACCTTGCTCCCTCAAGACATTCTCAAAATTGCTATCTGTCTGATTCCCACACACCGAAAAGGTAATTTTGGAGTAAAGTTTCCACAACGAAAAAATAACTCAAGTAGTCGGAGGAAAGAAATACCCAGCTCTGTTATTCAAGCCCCTTCTCACTTGCAGTTTTCTTTTCTAAGCTTACTGAGCCCCTCGTGAGCAGGGACACCACAGCACAGGCAGCCAGGGGTTGGTGAGGAGCACAGTCGGTGTAGGGTGTTGCAGAGTGGGAACTACAGCACCGAGTTCATTAACTGGTGCCTGAGTTAATGCCAGACAAGGGATGGGGAGGAAGAAGTATTTCTCCATAGTGCCGCTGCTGGTGTTTCCAACAGCATTGGCCGCAATGCCGAGAGCTGCACTAAGGGCTGCACTGGCAGAGTGCTCAGGATTAAGGCTGCTGAATATTTCTTGGCTTTGATTTTTTCCTTTAAAGTTGTAGAATCATGGAATCACAGGTAGGTTTGGGTTGGAGGGACCTTAAAGTCCTTGCAGTGCCACCCTTGCCATGGGCAGGGACACTTTCCACTGTCCCAGGCTGCTCCAAGCCCCGTCCAGCCTGGCCTTGGGCACTGCCAGGGATCCAGGGGCAGCCCCAGCTTCTCTGGGCACCCTGTGCCAGGGCCTCCCCACCCTCCCAGGGAACAATTCCTTCCCAATATCCTATCCATCCCTGCCCTCTGGCAGTGGGAACCCATTCGTCTTGTCCTGTCCTTCCAGGCCTTGTCCAAAGTCCCTCTCCAGCTCCCTTGTAGCTGCTGATATTAATTTATTATGCCACTGGTTTCTGGTTCCCATGTGGATGCTGAGCGATTTCCTGTAACTTTTTGGATGCAGCCATGCAGCCAGGTCCTTATCCATCTAGCAGTCCCTCCTTCAAACCTGTCTCTCCAATTCAGTGCCAAAGTCTGAGTCTACACAGAGCTAAGTAGTTCTGCTATGAAGACAGAAATTATTTAGAATGCAAAAGAAATCTTGTATCCTACAGGGAATAGCTGTATGCTTAATTTTGAAAGTTCAGAATTGCCTTATGGCTAAATATGTGCATGTGTGAAATCTGGAATTTGTGGAGATGGTGGCTGTTAGCCCCCAAATACATCAGAGAAAAACAGGAGAAAATGTGAAAGAAGAACGTTTTGAAACGCATCCTCTTTCACAGTATACCAAAGAGTTATAAAAAAATTACTCTCTTTTGCAAGAATATTGGGTGTATGTTGTATCTAAATTAAATTATTAAAGATATATGAATTCTGCTTTAAGAGTCTAATTACTGCCTCTTTGGAAGTAACATGGAGGGGCATCCAAAGAAGAGAGAGAATGCTATAAATAGAAACCCCAACAAGAGGGCTGCTACTGGGATGTTCATGATACTGTGGAATCCAAACAAGCAGACAAAGTTCAAGAAATTAAACATAGGGTAATGTGAGTTCCCTGCTCTGAGTGTTATATATCATTTTACTCTGACTTTACACCACATACAGAACAGTTACAGTTGATGTGATCTGTGGCAACATGAGATTTATAAACGCCACCCATTTAGCCTTTTCTGGATCGAGCTGGAGGTTCTCCATTTCACGTTCTCTAAAACGGAATACTGGTTTGCAGAAGTAACACTGGCTCCTTAGTGGAAACCAGGGGAATTGAGGGCCATGTGGGTTAGTTCAGACCTTTCATCCCTAATAAATGCAAACATGGTCAATCTTCAGGTGATTTGCGATGACATGGTTCTTAAGAAAAGACTCAATGATTACAACAAACTAATATTGTCTCCAGTCAGCCTTTATCTGGTGATATAACCAGCAGTAACAAAACAGTAGGGACCTGAATCGGGACTTGTTAACGTTGTATTCACTGACATGGTGAATGTGCTTACAGGCTTGGGCCCTTAAAACAGCATTTTGCAGCTTCCCATTTCCAACCGTACTGCCACATCTCTTTCAGACACCAACATTGTGGCACCTGGGAACATGGTTTAGTGGTGAACATGTGGTGCTGGGTTAAATGTTGTACTTGATGGTCTTAGAGGCTTGTCCAACCTCAAAGGTTAACATGAAGGAAAAAAAAAGAAGGAAATGAAAATTTCTCGCTAGGAACACCCTCCCTAAGCTCAATTAAAAATGCTTCTTTTTACTTATTTAATATCATGCCTCAAAATCCTTCAGTTCCAGTGGCCTGATTATCTCATCATCCTGCCTTCCCTTCCCTTTTACGCTGAACAATACTGTACATTTTCATAATAATTATACTTTGATTTTCTATACACCCATGCTCTCACTTGAGCATCTGAAAGGGCCTTAAGTACTATTGAATTGAACTCCAAAACACCTCTTCCATTATCCTCCTCATCCTCATTCCGCAGGTAGGTGAAAATAGCAGCAAGGAGGCAGTGACCTGCCAAAGGCAACAGAGAGATGGAAGAAGATGTGAGCGGAAAATGGGTGACACCACCTTCACCATTAGCCCCGGTAATCCCCCAGTTGACGAAACAGGATAGAGCAGCTGTTCCTCAGTTTCTGGAAGCCCACAATGAGCTGTCATCTCCCAGGGTGCTATCCGCTGCTTTTAGCCACCTCAGCGTGTAAATACTTTCCTAAAAAAGACGAGATAATTTACCAGACAGACAGCATTTGTAGGTGTTGTTGCAAACATACACGGGTATGTTTTTACACGAACAAAATACACCTACCCATAAAGCCATGTCGTTTGACTGTGAGCAAAGTGAGAGGACAGAAAAAATTACCGACTGTTGGGATAAAGGGGATTAAGCAGAAAGTGACCTGGATTTGGGTAAACCGTGGGGATGGCAGACAAAAGAAACACGGCTGGGAAGACACAGTGCTCGGGATCGCTGCTGCTGGGTGGGTCTCCTTTGAATTGGTGCTCGGGGGCACATTCCACTATTGTTGCAAGCAGAATAAACACCCCTCTGGCCTCCACAAATCACGTATGGATGTACACACTGTACACCAGGGATCCACCGTTTAATTTCACGTCTGATTTTGGTTTTGTTTCTCGAGTTTAGCTGTTTCCGTGAAAATTCCTAGAAAGAGAAATCGGTATCTTATGCATGATTTCGTCTGAGTCCTGTACAGGACTTACCCGGGTTTGTCGTTCCTCAGGTGTTGCAGCCCCAGCACTAGACCGGATAACGCAGAGTAATTGCAGGACTGAATGAATTCTGACACAGCCTCCCTGAGTTCAGCAGAGTTGCACCGGCGGCGGGTTTGGCCCGTGGATCCCATTGTTATGTTAAGGAGCTGTCAGTGCCGAGCACAGATGAGGGGAGCTAACGCTGATGAGCTGCTGAAGCTAAAGCGTGCTATTTTCGCAGTGTTATTAAATAAGTCATTCAAATTTCGGTGACAGATCACTCTCAGACTCTTCTCTTCCTGACTTCCTTTGACTCCTGCTGTGTTATTTACCTGGTGAAAGCGCTGCACAACGGCTGGGGCTGGGGATTTGGAGTGGTTTGGATAACCTCTACCCCCTGCCCTGCCTGAAATCTTCCCGGGTGGTATAACTGTGCTGTAGATAAATACTGCAGTGAACCCCTTGTGCCGGGGTAAATTTGGTCAGATGGGTCAGTGCATTTGGGAATCATGGACTAAAAGTAGGAAATACCAAGGTAAGTATTGCGGGGGGGAACGAGAGTACCCAGACTGCAAGAACCTGGTGTTGAAATTCTGCTGACACATTTTGGAGGGGTGGACCCCTACAAATCCTTTTTTTGCCCACATTTCTGCAGTGGAACTTGTCAGCAGTTTCAGGGTCAGGAAAATATTCCAGCATCATTCAAAGGATCATCTCGCTTGATACATGCAGTGATTATGCAGCATGCTGCAAGTTTCAAACTTCATCTGAATAAATGTACAGCTCTTATGGGGAAGAGAACATCAAACCCAAACAAAACTGGATTTGATAATACCTCTACTTTAACTGCTGATACGACTTTTGGAGGTTCTGGTAAATTCACAGACTCTATAATTCAAAGGAATGAAAAAAAGTCCTTGGCCTTGTCCAGATAATGACAATCAAAAGTATGAGTGTTATAAATAAACTTAAGTTATTTAACAGAGTATTTGGTGAAGTCTATCATAGAGGGGATATTTTACCATGTGCTAACCTGTTCATTTTAGGCAGCAGGTCTCTTCTCTGGTGTAAAGAAAATTCTTTATCATTAACAAATGAAAGAAAGAGGTATATTAAAAATGTATAGTTAGAGGCTGTGGTCTTATGTTGGTGAGGACATGAAAACATAGGGATTTTCTCCATATGTATGAAAACATAGGGATTTTCTCAATTTCTGCCATAACTGTTGTATTAGGAATGCTAGAGAGTAGTAAAACGTTAAGAATTCCTTGGGGAGGTGAGGCCTGAAGGAGAACTGCATAATCCCTTGTTTCAGGTTACTTTGTTTCTACACCCGTTTAACTCACATTTTAAAACCTGCCTTTGAACTGTTCACAGAGAGACCATCACCAGGCTATGCACTTGTACTTAAGAGATATTTAATAATTTTCTTCCGAGCGAACTTATAAATTTCTGACAGAAGCAGCTCCAATCTGCTGTTCATAAACTCACAGTAGTGTGACAGGCATGCCCTCTGACAGCACAAAGCAGTTTAATTTCGTTATTGTAGGTACATGTCCATAGCCCAGTGGATATTTTTTAGCGTACAAAAGCCCAGAGTCACATCATAACCCTCTCCATAACTCCCAAAGACCACCTCAACCCATGACAACCCCTCCTGTAGTCCCCCAAATCTCCCCAAATCCCTGGTAACTGCCCTATAGCCCCCTAGAGCTCCTCCAAATTCATAAGCCCCTATAGCCCCACAGACCCCTCCCGAGCCCCTCAGATCCCCCAAACGCATGGTAACCCCCCA
>VZTE01001756.1:487189-533711 GCA_013397775.1 Eulacestoma nigropectus
TTTTTTTTTTTTTTTTTTTTTTTTTTTTCTTCACCAGTATATGTGTTGTGGGTAGTTTGGGGCACTCTTAATTTTGCTGATGTAATGCGCTTGGATCCCATTCCTCATTCCTGACTCACGTGAATAGACCCATTGATAGCAGTGAGACCACACAAGTGCACCAGGCTGGTAGAACTGTGTTCCTGTGTTCCCGTGTTTTCTGTGCAGATTAAATTTAGATGATGAAATACTCATTGTTCTCGTGGAGCTGGCTCTTGGTGCATAAGCTCACATGGCCCAAGCAGAACCCTGTATTTATAGCTGTAAGTGAAATGTTCTAAATGATGTTATTTTTATAATGTGTTTTCTTGGTTTGGGTTTTTTTTCCACCGGAAGAAAGCTGTAAAAAAGCCAAGAGCACCTCTACCGCAGGAGCTGGTGGAGCTGAACCTGGGTGCTGCCGTTAGGGATGAATGGTTAAATCTTGCTGTGGAGGTCGAGATTTAACTGAAGCAAACGAGGCCCTGTTTGCTCTCTGCTTTACGTTTGTTTCGTATTTCGTGAGGTTAATCCAGGTAATCACACCGAAAGCTACATTAGTTCCCTTTTCCTTATGATACAGCTGCAGTAGGAAGGGATTCCCTTTGCACATTAGTGGGATCAAGGTTCTGGCTCAAGCTTTGTTTTATAGGGGCAGAAGTGTACAGAGTCCAAAACACCACGGAGTGCGGCAGGAGGGATGCTCCTCCTTCCTGCCTCCTCTGACACACAGCTACAAAACACAGAGACTGCTGGCTCCGGCTCTCCATCCGTCCATCCATCCGTGTTTTTTCATGGCACTCACAGAATGCAAAGGCTGTGGCGTTTGATTGCACTCCTTTGTGGGGAAGAACTGGTTCAGGGAGGTGGAGGCTCTGTCCAGCCCTGCTCTGGCAAAGCTCGCTGTGCCGTGGGGCATTCCGCCTCTGTGGCTGGCTGCAGCACCTCCTCTGCTGCTCTTAGTGGGACAAATACCTGTGGCAGGCATCTTTACTCCTGCTGACACCGTTGGGAAGCTCCACGAGGGAGCACTTGAGAGGACCGAGGAGACACTTGAGAGGGTGCTGAGAGTGAAAGAAGTGGATTTTCTGTCACCAATTTAGGCTTAGTTTTTCTTCCACCATTCCCTGCACACTGGATTCCTCCCTGCACAGGCTGCACTTGGCTCTGCAGCCAGGACATGCGGAAAGTTTGGTGGGTTCATGCTCTTAATGAGATCTATTGAGAAAATAAAACATGCAGTAGGAGAAGTTGTGAGCAATGCAATTGCCTATGGTGTTATTCATGCTTAAAAATCAATGGAAAAAATACATGTAGAGAGTATTATCTTTTTTTTTTTATGTGTGAAACTTGATCAGAGTATCAAGTAAACAAGTAAACAGGTACCTCACAGCAGATTTTGGAGGTGCATATAATCTACAGTGTCTTTGGGAAGAGAGAGCTAGTGTGTCGGTATTAAACCTGTGATGGTTTAAAGGTCAAAATAAATGGCATAAACTGTGTCAGCAATGAGAGATTAACCAAAGAGTTAAATCATAGTTGAATTTGTAGTCTTGTCAAGTAATTTAGTGCTACGTTAATGAATTTTGTAGCGAGACTGTTTTGAATAGAATCCTTTTTCATCAGATGTTGTGCATATGCTCTCTGTTTGTCTAAAATAAAATGTAATGAAACAGCTAATAAACCCCCTATTTATTTGTTTCCTTTGAGAAGTAAATTCTCAACATGCAACTACTGTTCTTTGTATTCTGTACATGCTTTCTCCCTTCCGGAGTGTACCTGTTATTAACCGTTTTCTCTCCTCTTGCTTCTAATTAAGAAAAATAAAATGTGCAGGTAGACTGTACACAGTAATGCAGGAAAGCTCCTAAACCTTTCTTCTGCCACTCTGGAATTGTACAAGGGCCCTTTACAGCTGTGGGCTGTGTGGCCTGGGAAGCAGAATGATAAAATGGGAACTGAGAGAAGGCACAGCTTCATCTGTTTTCTCTTACATTTGACCTCAGAGGTGATCAAGAGAAGGAAACAGGTTGTGACTCTGCATACGTAAATTCTGAAGTGGTTTTGTTTCGTTTTGTTTTCAGAACTTTGTAAAGTTAGAGGGGGAAACAGAGCAAAACCAAACCAACCTCTCAAGAGTTGAGAGGTTAATCCTGGCATGAATGCATTGAAATAGGTCAAAATCGTTAATAACTCCTCATCTCTGCATCACCTTGGTGCACTGCCTTCCTGTTCTTTGGCACTTATCCTGATCCTCAGGGTGCAGTTGTCTTATTCCATTAATAGCTGTATTAAACTTTATTTTTGCTGTTCAGGTCTTTGACTTCCTTCAACACCAAGAACTGGAATAAACTATCTGTGAGAAGGTGCTGAGGAGCACTGCAGTCATCGGTGCCTATAAAAAGACTTGGAGCCTGTGCCTAAATACCATGCTCTGTTTATTTTCTAGAACAGTGAAGACATTTACCATTTTGGTTACAGAAAATTTCTTTTTTCTTTCTGTTTTTCTGAACACAGGACCTTGGTGATGGTTATCTTAGTAAGACACACTTCCAAGTAAGAAATAGACACATCCCACCAGACCTCAAGGAGAAAAACAATGATAACACTGAACCAACATTGTTTGCACATGTTGAAGTAAGTACAGATTTTTAAACTTAAGCGTTTATAAAATAAATAATAAAATCAAAAAACTACTACGCTAGTAAGTCCTTCCAGCAAGACTTCAGATCTGAAGTTATCAGTGGCTTTTAATTAGCTGTCCTACAGTTATAGGAAAACTAATTAATACACCTCATTGAGGTGTACGGCTATATTGGTGATGAAAATTGGGAAGAAATGGAAAAGATTCCATCATCCTTTATGTAGGTGTTCTCCTAACAAGATAATATTTCTTAGCATTTTGATTCACTACCTTTAAGGAAACTTTTTTTGTGTGCATGTTTGGAAAATGATTAAACATTGAGATTTATTTATTTTAGAGGTAAATGTTAGTTAAAAGAATTAAGGGAACTTTGAGGTTAATATTAATTTGAAGTGATATTTATTGAATAAGGCTTTTATACTCAGTGGCTACTTTTCTACTGTGGAACTGACTTAAAAGACTGAGTAATTTTTTGAAACTGGGGCAGGCAATGAAAACGCCTTGGTGTTCCTGAAGGAGAATAAATGTCTTTCTTCCAGAAGATTAAAACTGCTCATTAAACTCTGGTTGGACTGATCTGAATGATTCTTTGCTTGTTTGAGTCTGCATTAGACCTCCAGATTATTGACTAATCAGGATATAAATGACAGGGATTCCCTCCCTTGTTATGTTGCTACCATAAAATAAGAAAATAAATCTTGGATTATAATAGGCTGAAAGCAATGTATTCTGTATGTTATAAGCTATTGAGTAGGTGGATGTGGTATGCTTTGCAGTTACCTTTTTCTGGGATTCCTTTCCTTTTTTCATCAACGCTCTGATTGCTTTTTTTTCCCCCCACAGAGACTCTGGTACATTTAAGACATTTCTGGTCTGAAATGAGTGTTCTTTTGGCCTGGTTTCTGAAGGAAATGGCACTTAAAACAATTGTGCTATTAGTCTGTGATACAGTAATTTCTACTGATTTTTGAACTCACTCACAGGTTTCAGCTGCATTTTAAAGAGGGGTAGATATCTAAGTCATTTAACGAATAGCTGATGCATTTTTCACGTTTTCCTTTGAATTGAATTCTAGTATTTCGTAAAAAGAAGGCTGATACCAATGCTTCAGGGGTTGTTATTTAATTGTCGCTAACAACAGTGTTTGTATACTTCAGTCCTGACTTGTAGCAACAGATTACTGTTTATATTGAAAATTGCTTTTGATGATTGTGACCTTTTTTTTTTTTAAATAATGAATCAAGTCTGCATTACAGAGTGCATTTTAAAAGAACATCTGTAAAAAGCTGTTGAGTCCTTCTTCTGGAAAGAAGGTGTCAGTTATAGAAAATGTCATAGAACAGACTTCAGAGTCTGTAACATACTGAAATGGAGACTCAAAATACACTGAAATATTATAATAAATAATACACTGAAATAAGAGTCCAGGCCAAGCTTTGTGATTTATCGAGATACTGAAGTGAATAGACCTTGAGATATTTTGAAAGATTTCTTTGTTTTGAACCACAGTAATGTGCAGGTTGGAAGGAGCCTCTTCAAGAAGGAACCTTTGTACCTGTCGTGTAGGAGCAGTAGAGATGAAGAGTGAAGCAAGAGAAAGATCTTAGAAAATTAGGGAGGGTATAAGACCATAAGAAAATGAATTAATTTCTTCTCCAAAATATTCAGTGCCTAATAGAGATGATGTCGAATTTACATTCTTCATTGAACTGAAGGCTAACCAGACTGTGAAAGTTATTTAATCTATCAAATACGAAAATGAAATTTGCCATGGATATGTAAAGTAAAGCTGTGTGTTTAACACTAAGAAAGATGGAAATGGTGACTGTAGAGGGGTTACATTTTCTTAAGCACAGTAGTTCCTGTGTAAGATGCATGTTGTTTTTCACAGATATTGAATGCTAGAGACCAATTCCACTCTAATAACAATCTGTTATTTAAATAGGTGTTGGGGCTTGTTTTTTTTTTTTAGTTTTAATATATGTCGTACCCATAAATCATGTGGTATTATGGAATTACTGCTTTCTGTTTGAATAAGTTATTGAAATACATTCTGATCAAAAGCAAAAGTTGTGGTCTTGGTAGTTTCTTCTGGCTATATGCATTCAATATTTATATATGTGTATTTTTAAGTAATAAATTTTATTTTTTATATATTTGGAGCTTAAAGAGGCTCTAATTAAGAAATTAAACTCATTTTGGAAAAAAATGGCCATTGACTGATAGTTGCATATTTCACAATTTTCAGTTCCAGAATTACTGTTATGATCTTGATTTTTCTGTATTGTGTCTCTGTTATTTGTATCTTATTGGAATATTTCCATCTGTCTAATCTGATCTCCTTCAAGGTGTGGTAGATAGGATGCATGTGCATGTAATAATATAATTAACTAGGAACAGTAAGAAAGGAAAAACACGGAAATTAAGATCTGAGTAATCAACATTCATTATTAGGAACAACCATTCTTGAGAAAAATAAAAAACAACTGTGCTGTGGAATATGCCAGGGCATAAGAGGCCAGGAGATTTTCCTCTCCTCATTCTGGAAATCCAGTTCAAAGGTTAGAAATAGAACGTTAGTTTTTGCAGGCAAGGTGAAGATTCGGAGGAAAATCAGAAGACAATCAGATTTTTGAAGTCGGGTGAAGTTAGGGGGAAGTCATCCATAATGAGGATTTAACTCCTGTGTAAGTGACTGAACCCAAGACACATTGAGAGGGGGTGATGCAGAATAAATCGTAAATATATCCTGTTGTAGTGGGGTACAATTAGGATGTTGAAACTGGAGAGAGGCAAGATTGTTGTTCTACTCATTTTTAGTCTTTGAAGAGACACTGAAATCTAATGATACAGTAAAGAAAATACACAAATAGCCTGAAGTGGCTTTATTCAAATAGGAAATCGATTATCAGTTATGATAGTATCAAAAATGTGCTAATGTTATGGGATCTACTGGAAACCTGGTCAATTTACTTGGAGTTTATTTCACCTCATTGATCAGTGTGGACATTTAATGTTTCCAGCTTTCCGTCTCATTGGTGTCTAAATATCAGGAGCCTTCCTGGTGAAGGAGGTGGGAATAACTTCATATTCTGGTCTTTTCCTCAGAGCAGTCTGTATTATGTGCTGGTTCCATTTATACAAGTTGTGTTTTCATCTGAAAACCAAGAATAAAATTCTATGTGGGTTTCTTTCTGCTTATTTTAGATATCTGCAATACAGAGCTTGTCACTTAAATCTTTGTTTCAGCCTGAGGAGGTAAAAAAGCATTTTTGGCTATAAATCAGTTGACCTATTTTAGGTGTCTCCTCTAAGAGAAGAAGAGTCTAAAAGTATGTGTTTTTCCTCAGGGGTGATCAAGGGAGGCTACATGGTTAACCAGGCTGTAGATGCCTGCATATTGTCATGTGAGCCTCATAAAACAAAACGTGGCTCTGGGCTCCTTAGAGCAGTGGGAATCTGTGCTGGTGACTTCACTGAGGCCGAGATTTCACTTTGATGGTGAAGCTCGTACTTGGTTGAGGATTGTGTTTTGTAAAGTAGCAACTTTAAGAAAGTTTGTCTTTTTATACTTGGCAGTGTCTCAGTTGTCAAGCTGTTTATCTTAACGAGGTGCCTGGGGATCTTGTCTTAGGCAGACCCTATTTGTCCATTTGCCATCCTCCTAGAGAAGGATTCACACTGTTCTTCTGGTGCACCATCCTCTGTCTTTTGTGGTTTTAGTTTAATCAAGATGTTTATTTCAACATCCTGATTGGTAAACAGAAACTACTAATGGCAAGTGACTGATGATAAACTTTAGGCCAAGTTGGTGGAGGATGCCCTTCTGACCAGTGAGATCAGATTCAGTCCCTTGGATATGAGCTGAAGAGCCATAAACCTTTTAGAGTCTCTTCCCATAGAATAAAAATAGCCTGAAATGCAAAGCAAGGGACAGATAGAAACACACAGGCGCCATTTGAAAATTTTTAAGTTGCCATTTTGTTCTGGTTAAATTTTTATTGAATCAGTTGTTGTCTTTCTGAGCTGTTCTGACTTTATGCCAGCGGAGTGTCATCTGTACTTTTCCACAGACAGCATAAATCTTGTGTAACCACCATAAAGCGTTCTGGCTAATTCAACAACAATCTTCAGTATGTATTCGTTCTTGATCCAAATCAAATCTGTCCTCCCAGGACATCTGTCAGGGTCTTTATCGGTGAACATGGGACTATGTCTTCTTTTCTGGCAAGGACAGAACAGTTACATACATTATCGCATGAATTGTTGATAAGGTGAAAAATACTGTGCAAGATTCAAAGTGAAGGTAGTTCTCCTGCCTCAAAGAGCTTACACTCTAAAAGAGTAAAATGGGAAAATCTGGATTCACTTATATGCATTCTTTTTGTTTGTTATTCAAATAGCCCAAGGGAAGCAATAACTTGGAGTAATAATTCTCAGTGTGTGGTTTGTCTCAGCTCCTCTGGGTATTGCAGAAGAAGTGAGTCAGCATGGAACCATTCCTGGAGCTGGAGCCACTGCCACTTTATAAGGGAGTGGGCAGGTTGGGAATGCTGAAGGTCTGTTCATACCTGATACTGCCTTTGGAAAATGAGCACTGAACCCCAACAAACAAGCTGGTGAAGTTATGCATTTGCTGTATCGTGGGCTCCACCTTTGCTGGCAGCTGTTCATGAGTGTTAGTGAAGATCTGCCTGATGGGGGATGTGGGAACGAGTCTGACATCTTTCTTAAACGTCGTAATTCCATAATTTGCTGTTCAGCTGTGTGTTTAAGTTTGTAGCAAATAGAAAATTACAATTTTTAGCAATTATTAATCATTTTTTCTCGAAACAAATTCAGTATTTATACAATTGAGAACAACTCCTTTTTCTTTTTTCTGTGCAAAAATAAATAAGATGAACACAGTGTAAACATTTGCATAACCACAGTATTTGTTGGATGGCTAAGTGAAAACCCAGCAAACAGTGCTTAAGGAGAAAAATGTAAATACGTTTAATAGAATCCAGCACTCACTGCAGGAAATAATAGAAGTACCTTAGTAAAGAGGGAGAAAATCAGGTATTACGTACCTAAAAAATCAGTTTATAGTGAATATCTTGAGCTCAAGAGCAGTGGAGTTGGCTCATGTACCAGCACCATTTTCAAATGCCACGTCACAGAAATGAAACCCCAATGGAGACCTGTGAAAAATAAATCAAGAAACCACTTATGCTGAAGAGTTCTAGAGTGTGTTGCAAAATGCAGTGAAGATCCTTGTGATTTTGCTTAAAAATGTATTAATCTGAAAGTGGAATTAGCCTTTATTAAACCACAGGCAAATATTCCAGTGTGGATTTTATTAACTGTTGTCTACATGGAAGGGCTTGGCAGAATCACGGCATTGTTTAGAAATACCAAGGCTGGAAGAAACTTTGGTGTAGACATTACACCCCTTCCTCGAGCTGGAGAGCCCTCAGAAAAAGAAGAGTGGTGACAGAAGCCACCTGAGTTCCAGTCCTGCTTTTGGACTCTTTCTTTGATGGGATGCCTGAGTCTTCAAGGAGGAGGCTTAAATGCTTCTGCTCCTGTAAAGTTCTGGAGGCACGGGAAGTTTTTGTCTCCCACACACAGACCTTTGTGCATCGCTTTCTGCGTGTCACGTTGGAATCCTGGCAAATCTCGTTAGCAGTAGTTACATTTAGTTTCCAACAGCTTTGATGACATGCTGTTGGCTTGACTGTCGTTGTGGGTGGTGGGACCCTGCTCTGAATTCTCTATCTTGCACATTCTTTGATTGCTGTTCTGTTTTACCCGCTAATAACTTTCCACAAATCTTAGGAGATGTATCAAAAGCAAGTACATAAACTAATTATGACGCGTTTGGGAGAGCTGAAGGAGCACTTTCTGTGACCTCCAGAAGTGATTCATTTTCTGTTTAGATGTTAGCATGGAGTGATGGCAACTTTTTATCTGCCATCTTGGTATTCAGAGCTGTCACTTAATATTAGCAAATAAATGCTACATCAGACACAGGAAAAAATGCTCTAATTCAGGTTTGGTAACTGAATGTGACAGTTTAGTTGGAGTTACCATGGTTGAAGGTGTGATGTCATTCGAGCAGAATGTCTTTCTTCTGCAGTAAATAAACCTTCATTTCCTGTGGAACGCACACTGAGGCTGTGGGAAGTGAAGGTGATTTTCCCAGAATCTGAACTTTGAGAGAGTAGTAATACCAGTGACAAAACTATTTATAAGCTTACCCTTTTATCCTGGTGATCCTGTGTTTTAGATATTAAAACGGAGTATTGTTGTTTTGTTTCCATTTAGTGCATTTTCTCATGACATCTAGAAAGGTCTTTTGAAAAATATGTATGATGGTTTTAGAGCATCTAGACAAGATCAAAATCAGAGTAAAGTATTTACTTAAATTCTTCAAGTTAAAATTTAATTAAATAATTCTAGTTTGATTTAATGTCACAAATGTACATTCTGTTGGGGTTTCTTTGTGCAGTAAGTCATTATTATGAGATTGTAAAAAAAAATTTTAAAAACTGTGTCAGAGTGGACTTGAACTGTGGTTGTCTTCACACGGTAAATTGTGTTAATTTACCTTAGAACTGTGTGTAATTGCATATACAGCAGCAGTATCAGAGATGTGTAGGCCACACCTCATAGGTCGCTCACCTACGCGGGCTGTGTGCTTCCCCTCTCAACTTGCTGGGTTAATATGATTTTTTATAAGTCTTGGTGACTGTTCGATCAAATGTTTTGATGCTTGGCATGTCTTGATAGCTGGGCAAAACATCAAGAGATCCCAGCTTCTGCAGTTTTATCAGTGGAAAGGCTTGTGAGAAATTAAAATCTTTTTCTGTTTCCAATTTAGAAAATATTACTGCTGTGGTCTTAATAGGAGAGACAGTTTTGAAAAAAGACATTTTTCCTTCGTTGTATTGTTCACCCCCTCTGTCTCCCTCCTTTTTTCTCCTCCAAAAAATGTTCAAAATGAGCTGCCATGAATGGAGGAGGTACTGAACTGATGGCCATATCAACAGTGCTTATGTTGGCACATTTGGCCACACCTTGGCTTCCTTGTGTATTATTTAATATATTGAAACTAATGCATGGTGTAACACAGTACCACTGTGACATTTCCTAAGCATTGCTGTATGCCTGGGGATAACGGGAATGAAGAGTTTGGGGGGATCTAGATTCCCCAAATTTTATGCATTTTAATATCAAGACATGCTTTAAGATGCAGTAGAACACGATTCATGTTGGTCGTAGTTGTTCAGAGTTGTTTAATCACCGAGATGCACACATTGCGAAAGGATTTTTCTCCAAAAAAGCGCATACATTGAAATGTGATGTTAAATATCATAGAAAGAGCAATGTTAACATTCTGGCATTCCTGAAAGCAAATGTCCAGTGTGTTTGTAACAACCTGACCATGCCAGGTGTAGATAAATTTTATAGATAAATAAGCATTTTCAAATACTTAATGACATTAACTTCCAGACGAAAGACATGACACTGTAGTATTTGTCAATACTGTTTTACCACAACAGAGACAAAATCACAATCTGGTCAGTTGTTAGCATTTTACTTTTCAGGGTGAACCTCAGAACACTTCATGTTTCCAGCCTCGCATACATGCCTGCCTTTGTTTCTCTTAAATTAAATTATACTGATTCAATGTTACGCTCTAATTTTCTGGGGATGATGATGCTCATCTGTATTGGAACAATGCTTTTATTTTGGCCAAGTGCCTGTGTTTTTAGCAGTGTCATACGATTGTCTTTCAGAGTGTTTGGATTGCTCGCCTGCAGCACACAGGTCGTGTTGGCTCGGGGTGAATATTGCAGATTTAGGGCCTCAGAGTGGCTTCCTGAGAACCAGGCAAAATGGCCAAACTTCCATATGTTGCTGCTTTGTGGAAAATTCATGGTTATTGTCCTTTTAGCTGTGATGTCTAACTGTGAGTTTTGTTTCCTTCCCAACACCATCTCATTCTCATTGTCTCTGAACTCTCAAGATACATGAAAAAATCCTTTTCTCCCGTTTGTTACAAAGAATAGTTGTGATTTTCTGTTCTGGAAAAAGATGCAGTCTCATACTTTTTTTTTCCCCCTGCATGATAAGGTGTTCTTTCCCATAAATCTTTTTGTTACCCCTATTAATTAAGAAGCATCCACTGCTGGGTTTGTGTTAATATTGTAAATAAAGCGGTTTAGCTTTTTTCTTGTGGTCAGAATGTGGTGTTTCTCGAGAACATTATAGACTTATATTGTGTAATCAATGTGTGATTTTGGGGTCGGGTCCTTTCTAGATATAACTAAAGAGCATTGAAGTTCACAGAGATTTCGGAACTTGTGGTACAGGAAAATGTGTTCTAGAGTTACAAATTATTTTTCATGAATCATAAAAATAACTTACTTTTCCCTGTATGGACCAACACATAGAGAGGAGACACTGCTTTTTTACCTTGTAGGAGTCAAGACTTTATATATATATATATACTTTAAAAAAGTGTCTATATATAAAGTATGTATATAACATAAGACTTTTTTCGTGCTGCACTGGTACTCAACATGATGCAGAGTGTTAAAAGTTGGTACTAATGTGACTATGAATGCCCCAATTTCAAAATTTCTATTCTAGTTTACAGCAGAAGGTAATTTGGTTCTGTCAACTTAAATGAGACAGGTGTTTCCCTGAATGAGCAAGACAATAGATCTTTAATACAGAACAGCGGTTTTTTTTTCAGTTGAATTCAGCTTGTTAATGTTGTGTAATCTTTCTGCCCTGGTTTGCCAGGGACGAGTTCAGGCAGCACTTGGACATGCTCAGTGACTTTTTAAATGAGACACTCACTTCTACTGAGTGCAAGATACTGAGAGCACATCCTGAGCACAGGGGACATTAATGCTTGGGAGTGGAAAATACACTTCTGGGCATAAATGGATGTCTGTAACTGGGAGTGTTTTGCTTAATGGGTGGCTTTCTCGTGATGGTCTGTGGTGGCAGCAATGAAAATGAGTTATTTGAGTTGACTTAAACATCTCTTACCAACATTTTGCTCTGAGTTCTGAGGAAGATACAATGTCATACACTAAATAAGATTTAAGTTTGCTGTTTGAAGAGGAAAACAATAAAGTTAAAGAGCTCGTTGTGATCATGAGATAGACATTTTTCTGGGATAAGTGATCAACGAAGTTGTGGAAAGGCAGACGTGTCTAGTATGGGAGAGAGAAAGCTGAGAGACAAAAGACTTGCGCTGTAGGTCATACTTTATAGCATAAGCTTTGTGTCCATCTAGTGATTTTTGTAATATGATCATTAGTGTTTCCATCTGTATTTTGTGTTTTCCCCTATTTGATAGCTTGCCAATAAAATTTCTTTCCCAGACAGCTGAACCTAGCTTGCAGACTGACAGGGCACAAAAAAAACCCCCACCTTCAAAAGAAAGCACATTAAAAAGCTTAGAAATCACCAGAAAGCGTTAACGGCTCTGCTGGCTGTTACACAATGGGATGCAGGAATTGCAATAATGTTCTCTTCCATCTGGTGCCTGCAAACTTGCTGTTTTCGGAGGCATTCACTGCTGTAGCAAACTGTTCACTTATTCATTCTTGTGTAGTTGCCCGTTATTCTTTGGAAAAGACTTGGGTTGAAAGCGGCTCAGTTCTTTGTTGCAGAAGTGCTCAGTGTCAAACATATTACAAGAAGATGTCAGTCCAAATGCAAATATCATCAACTCTCAAAGCCTCTCCGCATGTTGTGTATATTTGGAATGTGCTGTGAAGGTGTAGTCCCAGGAGTGAGGATCTTGACTGACAATACTTAAAGGAAAATCATGCGATATCTGTGCCAAAACGTCTATCTCAGGCTGAAATTTCAATTTCCGCTTTAGATTTCCTGGCTTGTGTTAGCTAACGTTACAGCCTTGGTTTTCCTTCTTTTCTTAGGATCTGTGTGGTTATTTTCTTTGTTGCATCTGGACTGGTTAATTTTCAGAATGGTGAGATAGCAACTGACTGGAAGGTGTCACTCTGAGAGGGAGGAACAATTTGAGGAACTAAAGCGAGCGAAGACACATTTCTTATTGCCAGACCCTGAGATAAAGGAGTTCATATATAATTTTTGAGCAGACTGAGTAAACCACATAAAAACGTCCAATTCTTGGTCCTCCCTGTACATCTGAAGTAACTATGTTCATACAGCCACAGTCTTTGGTGATGTTTTTGTAGCAAGACAGGTTAGCCATCACCTATGATACATTATCCTATCCCAGAATTTAAATTAGTCACTTCAGTCCTGCAGTATTGAGCAGGTGAATTAACTTACTAATAGTTTTCCTGAAAGTATTACAGGAATTCCCAGCATTCTGCCCATTTTAGTTGAACATTACGTAGTGATGTACGTTTGCATAAATCTTGTGTTGCTTTCAGAAATTGTGAGTGGTATTGGGGTGCATTGAGATGACCTTGGAAACATTCATTTCAGCATATGTAAATGTTGGGGTGCTGTACGATGTGCCTTTGTCTTTTCCAGCTTTTTTCCTGGGAGGATTCGGTGCTGCCCGTAGTGGTGTGACCGTGGTAGTTGTGCGTGGGATCTGGCACTGCTGTGTTTCCATGTGCTGTGGGTGCAGTGGCTCAAATACCAACCACCAGCTCTGCTCTTGAGGGCCTCAGGGGTTTTAGGATGAAAGCTTAGCTCTCACAGGCAGGTATGTGGGAGCCAGTGGTTGTGCCTGTTTTTGACTCAATTCCTTTGGAAATGCTCTGGAGATCGCTGTAGAGTCAGCCTGTTTGTCACCACAGTGTACTCTTGAGGTTGTTTGCCAGTTTTTTGTGCTTTTGGGTATCTCTAAATAAAAATCTTACCTGCTTGAGTTCAGGCAGCAGCTGTGCAGATGTGGGTAGATGGTCATGGTGACCTTAAAAACCAGTTATTTCTTCACCAACCAAGTTGGAATTTCAGCCCTAAATATGATTTGATGACTCTGAATTAAGTGTCTAGCTTAAGCAAACTGAATTCCATCTTCCAGCTTCGTTAGTTCTTCAGTTAGTGGTTGTGAAACTTTTGTTTTTCTTCCTACATGCTCAGTGAAATCCATGCTTTTGGAATGTTGGTAGGTAATACTGATCTTTTTGGAAGGGGGGGGGTGTGTCAGAAGAATTAAATGTTCTCATTTGGGCCGTACGATTTCCAGCAGTTCTGGAAGCTGAACTGACCTGAGCCTTGGCAGCCGTGGGTCCTTTGCCTCTTTTCAGCAGAAGCTTCTGAGCATGAGATGCTTGGGAAAATCAGACCACTTAGGCACTTAAACAGAGCAATGCCAATCTGAGTGAGAATCTCTGATTTTGAAGGTGTTGTCCAAGATTTAGAAGCTAAGGCAAAGTTAAATGTCTTTAGTTGCACAGGTTTGCAAGAAAGAGCACAAGAGCTAGAAAAAGCTTCCTAAATGAAATCCTGAAACCAAGTAGGGTGCATGGAATATATTTAAACATCTCCTTTGTAGGATTCTGGTCTTTCAGCAGAGTCACAGCATGTGTTCTAATGCATGTTTAATGTATGTTTAATTAGTCCAGTGTTTAAGATGCAGAAGTGCAGTTAAAAATTGAGGAGAGTATTGAATCAAAATGTTGATCCCATGGTCTGGTATTAGCTAGAAATATCTGGCACTCAGGGAAAAAATATTACTACTGCTATTATTACTACTATGCACTTACATACAAATGTAAATGGAAGACACTCTAAGGGGTTTCTAATTTTTAAAATATTTCTAGTTGTTGTCTGTTGTCAGATGCCTGATTTCAAATTCCCAAGGTTTTGTCCTATATTCTAGAAGGATAGAAACACATTTGCTATTTAACATCAGATGTAGTTTTTCTGTAAACCATAACTGCACAAATTTGAATTCTCAGAAAAATGCTAAACATTGGAAAGATGACACTGCAAAAGGTCTGCTGCACGAAGGTTAGCAAGGTATAACACGTTCCTTTGGATTGTGCTAGAAAACCTGTTTTGATCTGTTTTCCTGTGATGTGTGCTTCAATCTCTGCCCTTGCCCCTTCTCAGAAGTTCTTCTTTCTGTGGAGTGATGCTAACCACATTTGAGCAAAGTAAAGTTTTTTAAAGATAATTAAGCTCCTGCAAGTTTTATGGAGGTGAGTGGCTGAGTGGAGGACAGGCCAGGAAAGTTCTTTGCCTGAGGTAACTTACTGTGTGCCAGAGAATCCACGCAACAAAGGCCTTCGTAAATGTCCCAGCTGGGGTAAGAGCCCTCTCCTTCCTTGGGCCTAACGCTTAATGCAGCTCTGAAGGAGAGAAAAATCAGCCAGACTAAACATTTCAAAGTAATTCCAGGTAATTCTGGGCTTACAGTATTTAGCAAGCAACCTGATAAGCAATTTCAAAATATTTTGTCATCTGAATTTGAGGCAATACCAAAAAATAAATATGAATTTATTAAAGAAGTATACTTGCCTAAAAAAAGAGACTGCTTTATTGCTATTGATTTCCCCCACCTCTTTTCTCAAGTGCCTGTGCTTTGGGAAGACAGAGAGTGCATTTGATTAAATGTGAGTAAAGGCACCCTTGTATACCTGGCACAATATGCAAAGTACATGGATATTAAAACATTGCATTCTTTGGTGAAGCCCAGCTTACCTGTGGCTCATACAACATCTGTCCCTGTGAATGGCAGAATTGAATGCCTATGAGCAGTAAGAATACCATGGCAAGGTTTTTTTTTTCTCCACTGTTAACCAGATTTGTGGTATTAGACTTTATTTCCTGCTCCAGGTTTTTTACCTCATCTACCAACTCTACTGCTTTTCTTCGAAAAGATTTTCCAACTCTTTGTGATTTTCTCTCCATGGAAAGAGCTGCCACAGTAGGGTCTCATTACAGAATTTTATTTCAAACCTATCTCTAGAAATACCTCTAAAAATAACTAGACTTCAATGTCCTTTTTTAAAAAAGTCTTTCTGAAGACTGCTGAGATAACACTGTGACAGAAATCTTGGTAAAAAAAGAAGAAATAGAAAAATAACATGAGTGGGGTGGTTAGTGATGTTTGTCAGTTAATGTACTTCATTACCTTCAAATGAAATCCTATTCTGGTACACTTAATTTTCTGGAAGGCGTTCTCACACTATTTCAATTAGCTGGTGCTTTCAGATTTTGTCCATTGGTATTTTAAAGAGTTTTTGACAATTCACTTTGTTTTTCAAAGGCAGCCCTGGATCACAGATCTCATAACCATGTGTAAACACCTGTAGCAGGTGTTCCATTGTGGTTTTTTTGGGTCAGGTCTGGGAATCTTGCTGTGATGAGCAAGTGTGTGTGAAGTCCTTCAGAAAGGACAGCTCTCCTCAGAGATGTAAATAATATGTAAGTAAAAAGCATGTTCAGTTTTCTTTAGTGATTAAAGAACATTTAATGGCCACGCATGAGTAATACAACGAAGTGCTTAAGCGAATCAAATCAGAATCAAGTGCCTCCAAGTTTTTTAAATAATAATTATTAAGATCTGAACACTTGACACTTTGAGCTGAACTTACTAATAATTTGTAGTCATACAGGGAGAGAGTGAATGGATGAATAGAAAGAAGTGTGAAGAGTAGGAGGGAAGTGAGCTGATGCAATACTTTGGTGAGGAAGGGGATGAGCCCATTCTAATACTTTACAGACTTTTTTTTTTTAGCAGCTTCATAATGCCAGATGTGAGACTGCAAATAGTTTAATTTTCAGCATCAGGAGAGCAGAATGGTGGGTTTTCCCTGCCTTTTTTTTTTTTTTTTTCTTTTTCCCTGTCCATTTTTTGAGTTGTTTTTTACTTAAATTTTCCCCTACCAGTATCAAAAAACCAGATATTAAAAAATTTCTTTTCTCTGACTGTAAAGTAGATACAGCTGTATTCAGCTGGTCCTGAAGCAAAATATTTGTTCTTAAATAATACAAAAGCTACAGAAATCTTCTTCAACACTTCTCTCAAAAAATAGGTTAGGGAAAATACTTGTTGTGGGACCAGAAGTCAGTTTGAGAGGATTTATGACTTTTTAGTTTAAAAAACCAGTTGAAACAAGTTTTGAGTGTGTCACTAACAGGATTTGAAGTCAGATTTGTAGAATTATTTTTCCCCACTAGTCTACTGCAAGTGGCTTTTTGATAACTATGGCATTATTAAATTTAATTACTATTCTGGTTATTATTTCTAAAAATGGTAAAAGTCTTTGGCGTGTAACAGCTGATGGATTTTTCTCAGCAGTTGTGTTCCTTAATGAGCAAAACCTGAAACTCCTTCAGACTTGGTTTTAGCATGTAGTAAGAATTACAGAACAGCTGGCATGAGAAACAGGCTTGAGAGGATATATCATTAATTGATTCTGTTTAAAATAAATAGATGGACAACTTGAGTGTTTATGTTTCTTGATTTTCAAAGGCCAAATTTTAATTTCTGGGAAAGGTTTAATGGTTTTGACTGAAGCACACTTCAGCTTTCTTCAATCAGATGTGTAGGATAGTCTGAGAAGCAGTCGTTGTACCAAGATCATTGTACCAAGATTTTCCTTTTTTGGGGGAAAAAAGCAACATTTAGGAATGATGCAAAAGTATAGCTTAGGCTTTTTAGATTCAAGAATTTCCAGAAAGAGAACCTGCTTTATATATGGAAAATAGGTCTGAAAAGATGCTGAGACAAATACCAGGGGGTTATTTAACCCTGCATATAGCAATATTAAAGAAAGAGAAGCAAGCCCAGGGAAAAGATTGCAGACAAAATTATATTTTAACTCTGCTCACCAGGTAAACAGAAATAAATTCCTATTTCCAGTAAAGATTATTTCAGACAAGCTAGGATGTCTGGTGAGGATGGGTCTGATGAGTAACTGCTGTAGATAATAGATGCTTCGATCAAGGGAGAAACAAAATTTGAGAGGAGATCATGACGAAGAAAGTAAGAGAGAACTTCTACCCTAGAATTTCTGTCAGGTGTCAGAAATCTGTTGAGTTTTAGGGGTTTTTTTCTATTTTAAAAGGCAAAAAACTGTATGTTCATTAGTCTGGCATCAGTGGTATTCAGTTTTTGAAAAAAATTCTTAAAAGAAGATTTAAGTAAAGGTTGAATATGGGAATGGGATGGAATGCAAGATGATGGACAAAGAAAACTGAGAGCTCCTAATCTATGTAGAGTTTAGTGAAACTTTTTTTCAGTGGCCCACAGGAAAGCAAAGTTGTGTGATAATACAACTTGAAAATTCACCCTCAGACAAATCTCATGTTTTAAGTTGTAATTGCAGGACAGGGAGTAGGAGAGGGCTAATGAAATTTGCTGATGGCAAAATCTGTGGAGGCATTGTCAATACAGCAGAAGGTAAGAAATTCCTGTGGAGAGAGCCAGAGGAGCTCGAGGACTGGCACGACAGAACCAGGATGAAATTTAGTGGTGCAAAGTATAAGGTCATGTATTTGGGGAGTACTGGTAAAGTAATGCTGCTTCAGAAGCTCGTTAGCTGGAAATGACTGAGGAGGAGATACAAATGGATGTTTTAGTTGATCACAGGATTACTGTGAACTGCTCATGGGCATGAATGAAATAAAGACAGGTTTAGGTTCTGTCTGGGTGTTGCTCTCTGATGGAGCTGGTATTAAACAAGGATCTTGAGGACTTGCTTGTGGTGTTGTTTGTTTAATTACAGCAACTCCCACTGAAATAAAAATAAAGATTATTAAAATATAATAGATTTTTTATGTTGATTGGAAAAATCAGATTGGGAAAAAAGACCAGAAGAATTCTTGTTTAGCGTTTAAAAAAAGAAAGCCTGGAGGGAAATATGATTTATCTCTGTTAATACATTGGGCAAAAAAGGTTTGAAATGCCAAGGAATGAAAAAAAGCTCCTTTAACTAAACTATCGTGTTGGCATGGGAAATTACAGTTATAAACTGAACTTGGATAAACTTGCACTAGAACCAGAGAAGTGAAATGCTGAAATAGCTTTCCAAAAGGAGCAATACTATCCTGAAGTCTGTTAATTTCCAGATAAAACTATATAAATCTAGAAAAAGGCATTCTAGGATGTTTGGTACTTCTGGTAATGAGATACTGGCATTAATCACTCAGCAGGTCCCTTGGCCTCCTATTTCGTAGATCATTGTTCATTTATGTTATCCATGGCTGCGGTGGAAGATGCACATTTAGAGTTAATGCCTTTGTTTATATGTAAAATGAGATTTTGCAGGGCTGCTTGGTCAGCAAGGAAATCAAAGCAGAGATTGCAGAAGAAGGAATATTTTCCCTGTGTGAAGCAGGACCCTCATCTTTACATAGCTCTGTGAGAGGGATTTTCACTTTCGGACTAGATAAGGGGTACTGAAAGCCTGGGATCTGATTTTGAGAGTGTGTGATCCTCAAAATCCCTCAGATTTTATTATTTTAAAGAGCTGTCTTCCAAGTTCTGTTTTCATGTTTCAGCAAGGGATTTCTTCTTTTATGTCGTGATGGATTAAAGAGAGAGAATGCTGCAAGGTTAGTCATTTATTTCACCTTTGCAGCCGAGCTTTGTCTTGAAACAGAGAAACACTCTGGTCTTTAAAAATGCCACTTTAAATGATACACAGTTTCAGATTATTAATAGCTTTATATTTTTGCCTCTTCCTTGGTAATCTTGTTTCCAGCTTTGTTACCGAGATCACCGTATTTTCCTTTCCTGGGTAGAATTTGTTTTCATTTGTCAGTCATTTGGTGTTGAAAAGGAGCAGAACTGAAAGACGGTCTTCTCCAAGGAGGATGTGTTATGGGAAAGCAGCAGGGCTGTACAACTTGAGAGAAGTTTGGGGTTTTCTGGAGCTCTGCAGGAGTCCTGCCAATTGGAGGGGTCCATGGGCACCTGGTGTAGCTGCTGAGTGGTAGGAAAACACCCTGGCAGCATCTGTGCAGAGTGCCTTAGTTGAGGTTTATACTAAAAGAAAGAAAAGAAGAAACCCTGATGACAGAATTACCATTTCATGTGATAAAATCTAATATTAATGTGCTCTTTTTAGGTTAATTTTGTCTGAGTGACTCAGACAGTTCCCAGTTGTGATTGGCAATCAATAGCAATAATACGAACACTGTCATGTTTCCTCAAGGAAATGACAAGGCTCAGAGCAGACAGTGTAATTGTTTGCTTTTCTGCACAGGTACAGATGTGATTGCGCTGCTTTCTTTCGAAGGAACGAGTTTGTGGGACTAAAGAACTTGTTGTGTAAAGTATCAGAGATGGAGACTTACATGGAGGGAAATGTAAATATAAAATAGAATGGACATTGGCTAAGTCACGCTAAACATTGGCAGATCAACAGGTTCTAACCGTATACCTTAAAACCAAATTAAAATCTTTAATAACTTTTTTTCACTTCCCAACATGGCATATGCTTTTTCCTGTTTTCTTGAGGCTTATCTCCATAGCTAAGAATTCAGTATCACTACTTTTTTCTATTTTAGGTTAACAAAGTTACATATTTCTATCTAGCAACTGATTTTTCCCTTTGCCCATTCCAAATTTGGCTTGGTTCTATGTCTATTGCTTAATATCTGCAGTATCAACAATTCCTTTAATGCCTGTGTGGTTAAGAGATAAACCAAAAAAAAAAAAATTAGTTATTTTGAGAGCACCTAATATTAAAGGATGAAAGCCACTGAAATTCTGTTGAACCATGGCAAAATGGATCAAAGCAAATACACTGTAGCTGGTCAGTCTGTCCTGGAAACATGATTCCAGCCCTGTGTTACACAGACATACTCGGTCATAATTTTAAGTTTTTAGTTTTTGTGATAAAATTCATGCTTCTTTTTTCTTTCCTGTGTTCGTCTTTCCTCCAAAGACTATATAAAGAATTGGTATTTTCTTCTACAGAGGAAAATGTGGGAAAAGAATATGTTCAGATGTGTTTTTAGTATGCTTTTGGCACCTATTTCTGTGATTAATGCTTTTTTGAATAGAAGACAAAATTTGCAGAAGTGTTAACCCTCTTAGTGTTGAAATTATATTTTCAAGTTAAAGATACAAACAAATCTTGCATTTACTGTTGCTTCTCTAGGTTTGCACTGGAAGTTACTTTCTAGCATGTAATGTTATTAGTTCTACATAGTTGTAGTGTTTTCCTGGGTTATAGCTGGTAAAAGTCTTGCACCACCTGGAGAAATTAATGAATTTTGGTGTTGCCAGTTTCAGGTATTATTGCATTATGTTCCTCAAGGTTGCTGAAAATGGAATTCTTGCTGGTGTGGGGGTATCCAGCCTTTGAAAATGCGTCTGATAGTTCACAGAACTATTTGGCAGTGGCTTTGTTTTTAAACTTAGGTATTTAGTTCAGAGAGTTGTTATTCCTCAAAAAGTTACTTGTTAGATGGTTTCAAAGCGCAGTTTTTACAGCTGATAAAGCTGTGAAGGTGCCAGGGTGTATTCCAAGGTTGTCTGAGACGTGGTTATGAATATTGTCTTGTGATTAGAAGTTTTCCTGACCTGTGATGAGGCATCGAGTGTGTTTTTTACCATTTTCAATTGTAAAATTAAACGGTTACTTAAAGGACTTCCAAAACATATAGGTATTTTACCACTGACTGATTACAGCCTGGTAGTATTTGATCTTAATTTTGGAATGTTTGGATTTGAAAACAAAGGTGTCTAAAATAAGTGTTGTGTACTTTACTGCCATCCCTTGTTTTAAAGGTTGCTAATGTTCATAAACAGAACCAGTTTTGAAGTTATTTTGCTAAAATAGTGAGCTGTAAAGTCACTATTTTTTTTGTAATATTTGGAAATACTCAGCATTTTGGCGGTAGGAATCAGGATAACTAAATTATACTCTCTGTTCTGTTGTGAATTTTCAATGTACGTTTGATCAAAGCTTTTCACTTTTTTGTCTCAGTTTTCACAGAGTAGCTCTTGCCTGTAGGGGGTAGAAGTAAACAGAACAAAATAACTTTGTAAAAGTAATCTTCATACAGAATATTCAGTGGACTCTGTATTGTCACTTTGTACTGGAAAACCTTCTTAAAATATTCGATGGAACCATTAAGGCAAGAACTTTGCCTTGAATTAATCCATCACTGCATCGCAATGTTTATGTTCCTTTCAACTATTCCTATGTTAAACAATAAAAAACTCTCTTTAGGACTTTACCTTTCCTGTTGTATCTCGGTCTTCTTGGGTTTATTGCTGAAAATTTTGCCTAATTGTTTTTAAGGGTAGGATAAGCAAACATTGTGCAGCCTAAAAAAAAAGTCATAGCGTTATACAGTGGTTTTGAGGATGAAAAACCTCAGGACAGGGCTGTTTGATGTTTGTGTTACAGATGGTCAACTATCCTTGAAAGTTAGAACAAACTTTATTTCACAGCAGAACTGTGTAAAATCAGTATTTAGTCTAGTGGTCTGCATTCCTCTCCATCCCAACACTGGGTGATAATAAAAACAAAGAAAATGGGGTTCAGTTTCTGTCTAGCTTAATTGTACATGTTTTAATGTGCTGGTGCGAAATAAATGGTTTTTCTTTGACTATGAAGTGGCTTTATTTTTCTTTTTTTCAGAGTTATGATTGCAGTTTTAATGAACATTCACTTTTCTTTTGCTTAGTGCTGTGTGGATACTGCAGTACAGGTGAAGGTGTCAAGAGAATTTCTGAGCAGAAAATCCATTTTCTACAAACTCAGATTTTTTTCAGGAACTTGGTTCTCTAATTAGACAAACGAAGTAGTTCATCTAGGATCAGATTTATCCTACTGAAAGTGTGACAAGGTTTTAAACTTTTCTGAAAGTTTTTTTTAAAGCAAATAATCTGCTGCATTGCCCAGCAGAGCTGTATTTTTAAAATCTTTTCCCACTAATGCCCTAATGCAGACTACCAGGATTATCAGACTGAATGTCCAGCTGATTCCACGTGAACCAGTTCAGATTTACATGGCACACTTTAATTGGAAATTCTGACATTTTCTATTTTAATATTTACCATCTCGGACCAGAAGGTTTTTGTCCTGTGAAAAGTGTTCATATTTAACTTCCGCACTGATTAAAGAAAAAGACAAATGTTAAAATACTGGATTTTCTCGTGGAGTGGAAATGGCAGTATTTGGTCAAATCTCAGCGTTTCTCCTTCTCTGTTCTCAGTGTAAATCACAGCTGAGGCAATGAGGGCTGCGGAGTGTGTGTGGGTTCCCTGGTGGCAGCGGGGAATGAGGGGCATTTGTCTTGTGGTTTGTTGGTGCTGTCAGTACTCGTGTGACAGGGGGAGAGCAGAGCTGAGATCAGCTCGTGGGCAGTCTCAGCGTGGCAATGGTGGTGTTGTAAACTCCATTTCCTGCCACGGTTTCATCTCCTGCTCTATTGACTGTGCTGCCCAGCTTTGTATCATCAGCAAAATTTGTCAACAATCCCCTGCTTTTGTGCTCAGGTTGTCGAGGAATATTGTGACTAAGATTACTTTACAGCCCAGCTTTAGAGGTGCTTTGTTAGTTGACTGTCTCCTGGTCAATAACTCTCTTTTTAGCTAGTCACATTATTCTCTTCCCTTTTTCCACTTTCTTATGTATTACATTTTGAACATAATCCCCATCTTCTCCACTTTAAAGAACTGCTTCCCATTTGGCCCGGTATCAAATATTTTACTGCATCAAGCCAGATTGAATCTCCTGCGTTTCCTTGTCCACTAATTCAGTTATCTTATCAGGGGAAGATATCAGGTTCCTTTGGCTTGCTCTCTCTTTGACAAACCAATGTTAAGTTTTAATCCAGTTTCTACATAGCTCTATGTGATTAATTATTCTTTCCTTCAAAAAAGGTTCTAATCCCTTTTGCCATTTGTAAGTACCACTTGGATTTTGGCAATTCTTACTTTCTCCTTTAAGCTTAGGCTTCAAGAAATAGGGTTTTTTTGCTTACCATACCTCTTTTTTGTTCTCTGTAGGGGTTTTCTTTTCATACTCTTGGTATCCTTTGTGAGGTGATTGTTCGCTCAGTTAGATCTGCAGTTTTATCCTATATTTTGTTTTCAGTTGTTCAGGGTGTAAATTTTAGGAAGTTTTTGTATCTCTGGTTTAAATAAATTTAAACCTCTTCCAAATTCCCGTCCTTCCCCATTTAAATTTTTCTGCTTTAACTTACTATCTCCCTTATTTCTCAAATATTTTAAAAAATCTAAACAGAGTTAGAAAGCTTACCACGGGCAGTTCCTCAACAGATGCTGAGTTCAGGAGGACCCATGAAATGCCTGTTCTGTGGTCACCTGGACATCGCAGGCCAGAACACATTTCCCTGTCCACCGTACAAAGATCTGTCACAAAATCCTGACCGACGCTTCTTGAACTTGTAAAATTCCTGTCTGATCCTAGAAAGCAGAGCACACTCTTGATTTTCCATTCAAGACATTAAAATTTCAGTAGTCTCTGCTAGTCTGATGGCAGATGAGATTCCCACCTGACTTGGTGTCTTGCAGTTGGTTGTTTTTGAGAGATTGAGCAAGACCCAAAAGTCAGATGAGCTTAATATGATGTATGCACCTATCTTCCTGTATTTGTACTTGTATGTGATTGTAATCTTTGAGTCAGATTTAGTTTATGTAAGCAGCTATCCTGTAATCATCTTAAAACTTTGTTAATCCACATAAAAATATTTTTGTTTGTTAATTCAGGAAATTTAGGTGAAGAAATAATACCAATATTGCATCCAAAAATACTAGAAGCATAATTTACTGCAGGTTTTTTTTTCTTATTTTATTTATATTTTTCTATTTCTTCATCTGTGCTTTTATTCTCTGTTTGGGTAACAGGCAAATATCTCACAACACTTTTCCTGGTTTCAAACACTAACTATCCTGTAAATATGAGTGACCATGCCGAGTTTTTATTGAGAGAGGTCAGTTTTGTGTGGATGCCTATCAACAATGAAACATCCTCATTAACAGCTGGACTTGATGGTCCCAGAGGTCTTTGCCAGCCTAAATGATTCCATGATTCTACAGAATCCAAAGCAGAGTCCTCTGGGAAAGAAGTTTGCTGTAAAAAAGGGTTTCACATACTTGCACTCACGCTGTGCACAGGTGTGTAGGTGCTTGTGAAAACATGCACACTGATATAAAAAGGCAGCATTAGCCTTCTTTCTGTGAATTGGGTGGAGTCCTCTAGAATTCAGCTTATGAAAGACCCTGGTACCTGGGAGCTGATTTCTGCAGCCATGAATTCCTGATCTGCTCACGTGTTACTTCCAGACTCAGCAAGGTCAGAAGCTCTTCTTTTACCTGAAACATTATGGAGTAGGACCTTGGCAGCTCTGTTTGTAATTTCATATGGACACGAGGCCTTTATTCTAAAATTATTCCTTCAGGGATTGCAGTTGAGTTGCAGAAACCTATAAACTGAAGTTAAGAAAAAAAAAATTAAATTGTCTTTGATTTTGGTGCGACACTACCATTTGTAGCCTCTGCCTTATGAATAAGTCATCGTATGGGATGTTAAAAATATATTAACATATTTTTAGTTGCTTTTTCTTCCCCAGCTTCCTTGCTTTTGCACGTGGCTGAAGTTTAATATTTAGGGAAGCATGGTGTTGGTCATCTCCAGATTGGTTCCTTTACATAACCAGAGACAATTTACGTAGTAAATACCTTGCTGTGGGACCCTGCTTGGGGTACAAGCAGCAGCATGCAGTACAATAAAAGGTTCTTTCAGCAAATGTTTAGGAGATCTGCACATGATTAGAATTACTGAGTGCTCTTCTCTCTGGCTTCCTGTTTTGGAATTAAATGCCTTCAGGACAGTTGGAATATCTCAGTTTTTGAGAAGCAAGAGCAATTTAACCAACTCTGTACTTCACTGTCTTAGCTATGATTTCAGTTAGTTGCAAATAGGGATGAATATATGGGATAACCCTTGAGATACCTTAATCAAATTGAAGGAATAAATTACAGAGCAGCTTTTGAAGGAAATGAGAGCAGATAAAATGTCCCAACAGTCAGAGCCATGTTCTGGCTCTTTCTCTGCACATGTGTACAATTAGTGGCTCTTTCCTTGCTTCTTGTTTCCCATCCTGTGGGATAATGAGTTTGAACACTTTTTTGGAACAACTTGCTAATTGCTTGAAGTATTTTATGTAGGTTATTTATAAGGTTTGAAGGGAAAATTTGATATGGTTATTGAGCAGTTGTATACAGAACAGTTTCTTCAGGTCCCTCCACCAACTTCTGAGCAATTCAACTACAAGAATAATTCCTTGAAATGAGATAAATGAATTTATTTAACAATTCAACCGTTATGCTGATTTTACAGATGTATAACATTTTTGTAAGAATACGTGAGCTCAGCCAAGTGCAGTTATGTACATCTGTACCATTTCTCCATTTCTACCATTTCAGAAGGTTTTTAACCCTTCTGCCCACAGTGGTGTTGTCTGGTCATTGTGTTTGTGGGTGTTGTTGACCACATGTTTTCCACCACATACAGCAGTGGAAATATTTGGGTATTCTTAGTCTGCACTGGGCTTTCTTGTCAAATAAAACACAGTTTAAATGGAGACTGTTAGAAGAGTCATTCCAGACAAAAACTTTGTCAATAATTCATGCAAATTTTCTACTTGGCTTTAAAGAATTGTAAAGCAAATTTCAAGTGGTTAAGTTTGCATCAAGACTTATTGTTTACCACATTTCTGGAAATTAAAAATATCGTTTAACACTCCATGGCAGTTTTCATATGAGATCACACTAATAAAGGAAGTAGTTCAGTACTTCTCTCCAGCCACTGTGAATCTCTCTAATATACGTTTGGTGTGTTTGTGATCAGTGACATTTGATAACTTGGTATTTGTTAATACTTAAAATATTCTTACAGAGTATTTTGTTTGAAAACAAACTTTTACAGAGTATTTTGTTTGAAAATTCACTTAAGGGCTTTTGACCTGCCCCAGTCTGAGTTCAGAACTTTGCATTTCCTTTGTAACAGTGATTACAGAGTAGAAGGTAAGTGCACCTGTATTATATAATGTATTAATACAATAAAGAGCTTTTCAGAGTGGGCAAAAACTGAACATACTTGACTTGGTAGGGTCTGCCCCTTTTCCATTTAAAAATTTCTTTATTACGCTGAGGTATTTCCAAATACAATCAATCACTGGATCTTAATGTGCTACCATTTTTTGTCTAAGTGTAAGAACAAATTCAGGTTTTCTTTTGGAGATATTAGGAGTAACTTCACAACTATTTTGAGTAATTTCATAATTATTTTTAGCGATAGCTACAATTTTTGAGTTCAGGCTATTTTAAATTTGAAATAGATCATTATAATTTAGTCTCATCTTCCTGTTTTCTTAGACAATAATGTCTAAGCATGTGCTTTAGCCCTAACATATAGTTAATAGGATTGGATCTCTCACATCCAAATAAACCAGTTGTAATTAAGCCACATTGTTTATGATGTTTGTTTCTAATGGTTGTGCTTATCTAATATAGTCTATGGCCGAGCTTAGGTTAGCATCTCAGGTAACTTTCACGATGTATCATTTTGTCAGATATTAACTTGATCAGATGCTATTTCCTTTTTCAAGTGGGCAGCATCCAACAATTCTATTTCTTGCAGTAAGTCACTGTCCCAGTGTCACAGCTGTTCTTTTAGAGTGTCCTGGGTGGGCACCAGTGCAGCCACTTCTAATTGCAACCCTTAATTTCAAATTTCTTGTTTTTACAGCGCCAGATTTGGTGATAATTTGAGCATTTCTGTCTGTAACTTTTCCACCAGAATTACTGTTAAACACTGTCTGTCAGTCTTGGCATCGTTTTCATACAGTTTCCCATCTGAGAAATTAATGAGGAAATGAGTTTGTCTTCTAAAAAGTAAAGGTTTGTAGGCATTTGCTGTCAGTCTCCCTGTTGAATTAAGCGTGGCCAAAACTGGGTTGCTGCTGCGATTCACAAAGCAGAAATAATAATCCTTGTTCTAAAAAAATAAAGCTGACCTAAAATACAGCTGAACTGCTACTGTTGTCTTCTAGTGTAGCAATTTTTTTTCCTTTTTGTGCCTGTTGTAAAGCACAGAGCCCAGTCCTGGAAGCACTTCAGTTCAAAAGAAGCAATAATCTTGTGGAATAGTACTTAACCTCAAAGTAGTAGCTTACTCCAATTTGTGCAAATGGAAGATAATGACAAAAATGATGGGAAAATCCTTCAAAAGGGGGCTCAGGGGGGACCTTGTGGCTCTGCACAGCTCCCTGGCAGGAGGGGGCAGCCGGGGGGGGGTCGGGCTCTGCTCCCAGGGAACAGGGACAGGAGGAGAGGGAACGGCCTCAGGCTGGGCCAGGGGAGGCTCAGGGTGGACGGCAGCAGGAATTTCCCCATGGAAAGGGTGCTCAGGCCTTGGCAGGGGCTGCCCAGGGAGGTTTGGAGGTGTCCAAGGAAGGGCTGGAGGTGGCACTCAGAGCTCTGGGCTGGGGACAAGGTAGGGGTGGTGTCTTGGGTTGGACTTGATGGTCTGTGAGGTATTTTCCAACCTCAGTGATCCCGGGACTTGGTGGTTCTTACTGAAAGGCAGGTAGCAAAAAAGAGTGGGTACAGGTACCACCATCTCTGACTGCTCCTTATCCCATTGTACTTCCATGGAAAGAAAACCACTGTAAATTCCCCAGTCTGAGGAATAGTGTTGGCAAAGAACATTGGTAGGAGGTGATGGCAGTGGTTGAATCCCTACAGCTCCCAGGTGGGGCTGCTCTGATCCTCTGCAAGGTCTGTGGCCGTAGCTTCAGGGGGACCTTCCTTTCAGGAATTTCAGGTAGTCTGGGTTGGTCCATCCTCCCTCAGCAGATGAGCTGTGTCCCTCTGTCTCCTTCGATTTCTTTGCCTCGTTTCCCAGATTTGCTGTCATTCCCGCCAGAAGAGGTTTCCTAGCACACCATGCCTCTGTTCCAGCCCTGTGCAGACAGCCTTGTACTCTACATTAGAACAAGAGAAAATGTTTCTTCCATGGGAGGAGAGAAGCCACCAAATTCTGCATTTTATATGTGACAACCCAGGAAGAATGAGGAGTGATTTTGTAACAATTCCCCACCTTTATGTGAAGACAAAGTTCACAACTGTTCTGTTTTCACGGTCTGTTGCTTCTTTTGCTTGAAAAGGCTTTGCTTTCACTTGTGATAGTGGTTTCGAAGCAATCAAAAGACAAGTCTAATTTCCAGCTGTTAGAAATGATTGTTCATGCATGAGGAACTACTGCAGTTTTATGTGCCATGTCTTTTTGGGGTGGAAGTCTTGGTTTTGGTGTTTTGGTATGCCTTGAGTAACAGAAGGCTGAGAGGTGGTGAGGGGGGCAAATTTTATTTGGAAATAGTTGTTCTGAAAATGCTGGACATCTCCATGCAGTGGACATCACTGGATGCTTTCATAGTGTCAGGGCCAGGGTGCTGAGTTCAGTCAGATGATTTCCCTTTGGAAAATGACGTGTTTCAGAGATCCACTACCTGTTTACCTTGACTCACCTCTGAATTTTTCCATTGGTGACATAGTGGCTTTTCAGAGTAGCTGTGTGTTGCAAAGAAGACTCCTTGCACATGGTATTTCAGGCATCACCAAATGATTTAAGAGCCACTTTCTTTCTTTGTTATTGAGTATTTAACCAGGTTCTTCACTTGGATGACTAAATTGTGAGAAGTCCAAGACTGGACTGTGGGGAGGATTTTGTAGCTGCACTCAGAAAATAAATCCATAAGATAACTTCGTTCTGCTTCAGACCTCTACTGTTATCCTTGTGTTGCCTCCTCTGTCACTGGTGATGCCAGCACCAGAAAACACCTGAAGGTTGTTGGATTCTTCACATTGTTGTGTTCTTCACATAAAAGAGCAGTTTATCAATGTACATAAAAATGGTGCAGCTGGTGGTAAAGGTTTTTGTACATCATTCATATTGCACTGAAATTTGTCGGGGAGATGTCTGCATTTTTACAGGCTGCGGTAGAATAGGCTACTTTCGATTAGAGCCTGTAAATTTGAGCAGGGTGTGAATATTTAGTAGTGATGGAAAACAGTAACAATCTCGTAGTGCACTCAGTCTCCCGCTCCCCAGGCAGGGTCACCTCGCTGACCGCTGCAAGCCCGCGCTGCGTGGTCAGTGACGAGGGCAAAGGCAGGATCGGGTCTGGAGATCTCGGGGCTGTGCAAGGCTGGGGGGTGAGTCGAGATCCTGCACAGGAGGGACCAAAACCTGCAGGAAAATGACCCGCAGAGACTGGACCCGCGGGGGCTGCAGCAAGAACGTGGGGCACGGTCTGAGTTCTTGGGAGAACACCCGGGAGCCAGAACAGAGATACGATCTCACCACACGGCCACACCCTGCTCACCAACCTCTGCTTTGATTCTCCCTGAAGAGCACTGTCCCACCATTCAGGTTCCGTGTTCAAATCTCCCTGTTTGCCATGGGGGAAGGTGTTGAAAGAGCTGCTCCTGAAAGCTCTTGTTTTTCGGTGGCGGCTCTGCACCTCTGAAGAGAGAGAAAGAGCCATACATTTTCAACTTCAGAGGCTGAAATGAAATTAGATGCAAATACATTCCAAGCAGTGAAGGCAAATTTGGTTACTAATCTGGGTTGCATCTCCTTTTTCCCCTCCTCACACTGAAAGTAGCATTACCAGTACCTGTGCCTGTGTCACCTCTTCCCAGTCCTGCTGTGTTCCCACAGGAGCATCTCCCAGGAGCCTGGACAAGGCAGGAGTAAATAGAAGCCAAGGTAGCAAGAAAGGAAATGAGGAACATGGGAACTGGGAGAAAGGCAGCAGTGTCTAGACATCCAGGAGAAATACTTACTTGCACTGCTTCTGTTACCTTTTCCCCCAAAAGGGGACCTGCTTCTTTATTTCAGAGGGGATTTAGGCTGAACGAGAAAGTCTGGACCATTGGACCTCTGCAGGTGAGGTGGAGCTAGGAAAATGTTTGGTGTCAGCTGGGAAACCCTTTTTTTTTTAGGTAATTCTGTCACCTTTCCAGTTTACCCTATCTGCTTTGCCTTTCCTTCATGATCTCCCTCCAAAGGTGCCTTATCCCACACCTCCCTGCTGCCCTGGTGCCACTAAACAGTATCCAAAACCACTATTACCCTCTCCTGCTGTCAAATTAACTTGTTACCACAGGTTTTAAACTTGCCTGCCTCATCAAGAGGAATGGAAATAGTACAAATATGTTATTTTGCCTTCAGAATGACACCTGGCAGTGTTTCTTATCTATTGATTTAAATAATTTAGCATTTTAAAAGGAACAAATCGACTTAATTTGTTTTGGGGATACTTAAAGGTTGAGGACAATTTTATATCAATTAAAATCAGTGGTAATTCATTTATGATGGAACTAATGTAATTAATTAGGTAGTTGCTGCTTATCTTTTTTCTAATACATACATTGCTTTTAACCATCTGCTCAATAGTCCATTATGATAGCCCAGGAGTGATTTTACCTGAGAGCAATAGAGGAGCAGATGCTTCCTGATGACAGCTTCCCAATTTGTTTAGGAAACAGCCAGTCAGTCCTGGATTCACAGTTTTAACTTGAAGCGTGGCAGGCGTGCAAGTGAATTTGAAAATCAGAAACAAAAAATTTACAGAATAAGTTTCTTTGTATCATTTTTAATGATTGCAGTTTGGTTAAAATGCTTTTTTTGGTGACTGTTTTATATGACATTTTTTAAGGCTGATACGTTTTTTGTCTTTTGTTTTGTGGTGTGTGTATACATGTGAATGTTTTGCAGGAGTTTCAAAACCATCCAGATTTAAATTTGATTTCAGTGTTGTCTAGTACAGTAACTAAAATTCAGCATTAGCTCAAAGAGTTAGAGCACCAATATATATAAGAAAAGGAAACTGTAACAGTTATTCAAAGAAAGAGTTAAAATAGGCTATTATGACATGTATAAAAATGAAGTATGAGTTTTGCTTTTTTTAAGTAAGTTACACCCGTTTTTTGTATTTATGGCTGTATCAGTAATTGGTTAAACAGTGAAAATGAGGTGGTGTGGGCTGACATAAACCTGTTTGAGACTCCTTGGTTCTAGTGAGCCATTTGTAGATTTTTAGATGTTTCAAAGATCACCTAAAATGACTGTACTCGTTTTATTCATCTCATCAACAAAGTTCATCTCATCAGCTACAGAGATACCATCAAAACTTGTAGGCTACAAGATGTACTTTCCCTGCAAAAATACTGTGGGCTGTACTTACAGAGACTGTAAAGAGCACGATTGCACATCAATGATGTGTCTTTTTAAGTAAGAAGACGTGAAATTGCTGTTTACTGAGGAGAAAGGGGATTAGAGTAGCCCCGAGAAGGATTCAGCTATTTGCCTTTGTGTGCAGGTCTAAAATAGTCACAAATTGGTCATTTTACCATTGTGTACAGAATGCAGTGTAAGCAGGCAGTGTTTTTTCTAGAACAGTGATATTTAACCCATGAACAGGTAGTCTTGCCGTTTCCAGAGGTATCTTTTAGGGCAGGGTAAGCTGGTGACTAAGCAGGAGGCAAGGCCGTGGTATCTGATGAAACATTGATGTCCAAGGAGCACCACGTAGGCTCAGTTCTGAGCACAGACTCTCTCTCTTCCCCACCCCTACACACATGAAAACCAATCTGTAGCTGGCTTTGGTTTTTTTGTTTCTTTTCCCACAAGCTGCTGATGGTCTTTCTTTTGCTATTCTTACTGAAGGACTGATCAATTTTAAAGGAGGTTCAGTGTTAATACAGAGAAGAAATTTATGTTTTTCTAGAGGTTTTTTTTTTTTTAGCATTATACATGTTGCTGGTTTCTTTTTTCACCTGTATTTTACATCTAACCAGTGGGTATGGCTTGTGTGAGGAGGTAAAGAACTCCCCTTCTTGGTCTGTCACTCATGTACATGGGAACTGGGCATATCATACCTGTCTTCATCTGGCCTGTGACATCAGGAACAGCAATCATCACTGTCCCTCTGGCAGGCTGACTTTAGGATCTCTTCACATACAGCTTTTGAAACAAGGTTAAGCCAGAGAACACATTTTTAAACATACCCTTTCAGTGCTTTAGGCACCTATTTCATTGTAAGCTAAAATCAACCATTCCTGCAGCCATCTAGGATTTACCAGGAAACCTTTGCTCCGTGGCCATCTGTGATCTTCTCACTTCATGTCCAAAAATGTATAGACAGTTCCCAGGTCTGCAGCTTCCCAAGCTCTGGGCTTTCATTTGTGAACTTCTGTCCATGTGCCTCAGCAGCATCTGATTGTCTAATACACTAAATTTGGGGAGAGTCACATCAGAGAAAAACCTGAAAATATCTTGGGTGTCATTACTGTTACAGTTTATCAGTTTTTGTATTTCTTCATATATTGATTCATCCGTTGCTGAGTTGACTAAGGATATGACATAAAAATGCAAATAAATTTCTTGTGTGTTATATGAGCATAGTGTTCAGAGGATGCTGGTTCTTCTTTTCTGCTCAGTCTTTTTCTGTTTTGCTTGGACAGATACTGTAAGCCAATATTCAGAGTTGCTTGGTAATAGCCAAGTTGTAAAATGCACACCCAACCTATGGGGCATTACAGTTGCTTAGTTCATGTAAATTTGGGGGTTTGAGCACTGAACAAGTCCACACCCAAAGTGTCTTCTTGGAAAGTTTGTTCTTACAGTTAATCTTAATGGCAGTATTAATTTAATGGTTCCATTTTCAGAGACATTGAGTTATGACAGCTTTTAGAAAAGTCCAAACAACTAGGTGCTTAGCACTGTTGGAATATTAATTTGAAATGTTATGAAATTCATGCTGCAGCTGGGGTATATCTCAATGCAATTAGTTTCATCTATTTTGATTTGTTTCAAATCTACCATAAACTTTAGTACTTTACACCTGGAATATACACTAACAGAAAAAAAACCCTCTAAGTTTTATTATTACATTTTATGTTATTATAATTATATTATATTATATATTTTATATTATTAGCAAAAACAACTCCTGGCAAAAAGCCTTTAAAGAAAGTAGATCAGAGGATTTTTGGTGGATACATTTGATTTGTCTTTTGGCAAGCAAAACCAGATTATTTAAGGATACACTTCTAAAATGGTCTATACTGAATGTAATGAAGAGAGGTACAGCTGTAGTCCCCTTATCGTGCCAGCTACTGTGCCATGAAGATTTTAAAGAGCCTTGGTGCAGCTTAGAAAGACCTCAGTTCTGGAAAGGCTTGCAAATAGTTCAGTTTGTGGAAGTGAGTGTGTGAGACGTCTTTGTAGGTTTTGGACTTCTCTGATTTTCCTGCTAGTGCTGAGAAATTGCCTTGGGAGTTTGCATGAGTAGTGCTGTGGAAGGGGTGGTTGCCATTACTTGTGTTCTGTGCATTTATTGAATTTATGACAATTACCCTCGGTACAAATAGAGAAGTTGATGTGTGGCTGTGGTCATTTGTCGTTTCAGGAGCCTTTGGATGATTCTCAGGCCGCTGGAGTTGGCGGCACAGAAGAAGTGGTTCGCTATGAGTACCATGTGCTGTACTCCAGCAGCTACCAAGTGCCTGTGCTGTATTTCAGAGCGTGCTTCTTGGGTAAGGCCATCGTGGATTCAATGTGCTGGGTGCAATAGATGCTGAAAACAGAGGTTTTATATTAAGCTGAGGAGCAGATGTAATAAGAAACTGAGAGATGAGGCTGCTCACCGGTGAATTTTGCAATGCTCTGGACTCAGAGCTCCAGGACTGTGGAGGAGATGATATCATCTTAGCCTGAGGGAGGCTGATCTTTGGCTCCTGGCATCTTGCCTGTGGTTGACTGAAACTGCCGGTCATTTTTCTTGTTCTTTTCTTGAAATGACTGCAAAAACTTGGTGCTGCAGGTTCAAACTGGGATAGGCAATCAGTGGACAAAACCACAGAGCTTCAGCAGAGCTCTTCAGTGGAGCCCCAGCTTGAGCCACAAGGCTGGGGTCTAAATGTATCTTTAAAAATGTATGCTGTTTTCTGTTTAAATATGCTGCTTAAGGGAAAATAAAATAATACCAATATGGTATTGACTTTTTTTTGTATTAAAGCTGGCTCTTGAAACAGCAGCTGAACCTGTCTCCTCCCTGGTATGTACATCCTGTTACCCACTGCTCCGTGGCTGCAGCCACTGTGATTTCAGCCCCCATCCTGTCAGGGGAGGAAGGAGGAACACTCAGCCTCCCACGGAGGCCACTGCTGGTGTCACTCCTTTAATCAGCAGGCACGGAGTGATCACACTGCAGCACTGGCTGTGCTCTGTTCCTCGCTGCCCAGAGCCTGTGTACCTGTGCCCCAGTGGCACCTGGCTTGTGCCTGCAGTGGTGTGGCCAGCAGGACCGAGTTTTGTGGCACTTGGGGATGAGGTTGAGTGGTGAGCATGGCTGTGTTGGGTTAAGGCTTGGACTCGATCATTTTAGAGGTCTTTTCCAACCTAAATGATTCTGTGATCAGCATCTTTTGTGTTTTGAATAATATCTTAACTTTATCTAGATAAAGATGTGTGAATGTTGCCAGTGATATCTTTCCCTTTTTAATTAAAAAGTAGCTTAAGCTGCTTTGAATGTGTTTGGTAGATTTAATCACTCTCTGCCTTATATTGTTTAATGGTTTCTAATTTTGCAGTGTTAGCGTTTCAAAAAGCACTTCAGATTCAAAATTGAAGAACAAATTCTCATAGGCTCCCTGGTGGAAAGATTTTAGTCTGAGGTGCAGTTTCAGGAATGGATAATTTGGGGTAAATTTTCAGAGTGGGACGTGGGGAATTGGGGACATTGCTCTGCCTTTCCCACCAACAGAACTCATTTGCACACATCCTGCTGCAGATTTATTTCCAGCATTATTACAGGCATTTACAAACGTGCAGTGTTTTGCCTTTGAACTTCTTGTGCAGACAGGAGGATAAAGGTAGTTTTGCTGTGAGAGATGGGTTAGCCTATTTGTGGTCCTGAAAAATGTCATCTTCTTGGTCTTTGCTGAATTTATAGTGCAGTGTCTCTACAGAAGAGGATGGAGACGCTGCAGGTAGAGGAAGTAGGACACTATCTCTACTGTACTGTACTTTCATAAAATTAGTATTCACCATAAGCAGTTAATCACCAGAGAAGAGCTCACAGAGACAAAACAAGTTGTTTAGCTTGTCAGCACCGGGGAATCGGAGGTGTTGAAACATGACTCCTTATAGCTGGAAGTGGATATTACAGGAGCCAGTGGATGATCTAATGCACAATCATGGTATTATGTGCCAACAGCTCCCCTTGCAGTACAGAACGGTAATTGTTCCTACAAGTACAATTATCTTTTAAAACACTTCTTGGGAACCTTTCACAATGGAAAACAAGGGCTTTTTTTAGATGCTTCCGAAGATCACCTGGGTTATCTTCGGCATTTTTACATTCTCTTTTGAATTGAACAGTATCTGACTCTTGAAGGGAGCAGGATACAAACTGCTGCAGTAAGTGTGTTTCCTACAATGTTTCCAGACTATATTCTCTAATTTTAATTATGGGCAGCTTACTTTTGAAAATGAAGAATTCTGTCTTCCCTGCACGTTGTTGGCCTGCCTGTGCTGTGCTGTCTGAAGGTCCCAAAGTGGGGTTTCAGGGATTGTGCAGCTGGCACAGGCTCACAATCACTTGAGATACCAGAGCACAGTATCCCTTGTCTTGTCCCAAACCTGGTGTGAGGAAAACTCTGGGAAATGCTTTGAGTTTTTTTCCTTTGAGGTGGTAGTCTTCATGTGATGGGCTCCTCACTTTGTTTCTCAGACGACTAGCAATGCTCACTGCATTCCTCACCTGAACTAATCAAGAAACAATCTCCCTGAGACCTACCTCAGTTTCCCAGTCTAAATTCCTACCATTATTTGTAGACTCGGTAACAGGATCTGTTCCTCGCAAGTCTGCTGTGAGCTGTCCTTGGTTTCTCTGGGATCCTGTCCATACTGATCCCCGTGTTAATTAGAGGTGGCTGCGGGAGGTGGAGGCGAGCTGTAATCCTTCCAGTGTTTCCAGAGCCCTGCCCCGTCTTGCCTTCCCCAGCACGGGGCACAGAGCTGGAATTCAGAGCTCTGTTTCCTCCCTGGCGGTGTCTGCAATGCCCATCACACCTGGGAAACAATAATTCCTCTGTTCAACCTGGCTGAGGGCTTTTGCAGTGTTCACTTCCTCCCTTTGTATAACAGCAGCTGATGCCAGCCTGTCCAAATCTGCACTCCAACAGACTCTTTATAAACTTCTCTGGAATAATGAAATCAATGAAATCCTGCCTTTCTCCCACTGCATGGGAGTCCAGCTTCCATCTACCTGGTGTCTCAGTCCCTCCTAGGAAAGAGGCTCCCCATAGAGTTGCTGGTGGGATTTTCCTGTGATCTCCAGCTTGGTTGGCATCCCGAGGAGCTTGTGTCAGTGAAAACATCCAGTTTTCACTCCTCTCTGCCAGCAGTTATGTTCAACCATTACAGATCACTTCTTCCTGCAGAAAGGAAAAAGTTGCATTGTATCCTTGCTGCTGTCAAAATTGGATGAAATAACTTATATTTTTGAACTCATCTTTAGACCTTTCTTTGTTGTTTGTGAGATGAAGTTTGATATGTAAAGCGGTGTAAGGTAAGGTTTGAAATTTTAATTGCAACAGAACTGTAACATTTTGAGAGACATCGAAACTTTTTTGTAGTCTCAGGGAATGGATTTAGAGGGAAGATCTTGTTCTGTGCAAGGACAAATACTTCAGTTGAAAATAGGGATTAAGCGTGATGAGTCTGTCTGGAAAGGTGTTTGGGAACATTATAGGGTACAAGAAGATATTTTTAGGCAGTGTGTACGTACATAACAAACATTTTTCACTGCCTCATGATACTTTCCACGTGGCACGTATTCCTAATTTCAGGCCTGCTGAAGTCACAGTCGGTGTCAGGAGCTCAGGACAGAGGCTCATTTCTCCCAAATCAGCCCTATGCCTGCCATACCTTCCAGAAACGGAGCCCTTCTTTCTCCGGCTTCTGAGACTACCAAATAGGTAGTTGAAGAAATGCATGAACCCCTGCTGATATCTGATGTCAGCAATTAGCCCTCTTGGAGACAGATGGTATAGGCAATTATCCTTCCCCTTCAATGCTGGCATCAGCCAGATGGGCTGAGCTAGGTCCAGTAAGCTTTCTTTAATCAGCAGAGTATTTTCCTCTTTTCTTAGTCTTTAAGATGTCAAGGAGCTTTGGTCTTTTCCTGAACCATCCCCATTTGAAGCCAGGCATTCAAGACCCTCTTGCCGTACATTAGAAAACCCACGGTGAGGTATCAGCAGCACAGCCATAGGTGAGCACAGGCCCATTCAGGAATCGCCCCGTGTGTAAAGAGAATAATGGCTCGTCTCACACGTCTCCTTTTTCCTGCAAAGGCAGAGGAAGCAGCACAAAAGGTGGCTAAACATTGAAAAGAAAGAGCAGGACTAATGGGAGTCAACAAGGACTGCACCCTCATTCCTCTAAAGAAGAGAGAAGGAATGGGGTTTTCAGGCTGACCTGCTCAAAGTACTCTCTCTCAGCTCAGTGACAGCTAAATCCCTGCCAATAAAAACCATGCTAATCAGTGGTTAGGGAGAGGGAGCTTCTGAGATAGGGCAACTTCCTCCAACCCTGAAGGCATGACTTTCTGTATGCACAACCACACTGGGCCTGACTGAAGTGCTTTCCAGAATACAGATTTACTTCCTGAGCTCAAAAACATGTAACCACCATGTCCTTTCTCAGAAACACAGCTGCTCTAAAGACCATATCCTGTAAGAACGGGTTTTATTGTGGCTTTGGACATAACTGAAATGGAATAATTTCTATGATCATATATTCTCTTAAGCTCTGAGTGTTTTTTTTCTCTTTTGGCAGTGGTTTCTTAAGATTGTTTCTTTATAAAATACATCAGAATGAAGCCTCCAAACAATTTGTGCACCATTTCACTCAAAGTATCAAATAACCTTTAATTGAAAATCTTAGAAATTGTTACAAGCTTTTAATTGGGAATCTCTGAAATTACCAAAAGCCGTCACTGAACATCAAGAAAATAGAATACAGCGACTTGGGAAGCCTGAAAATTTTCTCAGAAAATAAGTGGAATTTTCTCTGCCTAAAGGATTTCTGCTCTTTGCAGAAATTAAGGTGCCAGCTGAGAGCTGCAGCTCCTGTGTGGTCTGACAGCCTCACCTTCCTGCTCTGAGAGGGCACTCAACCTTCTGCCTTTTAACTATTTCTAATTTGTGGTGACATGATTGAGTTAACCCCAGAGGCACAGTCAAGAAGCTTTTCTCAGAAAAGTTTGTTGTCGTCTAAACAGTTTAAATAATAAAACTATCCCAGCTGCACTTGGGATAAGCCTTGGGATGCACAGCAAGCTGTGTCCTTGTGGGTGGATGGTGAGTAACTAAATGCATTGATGGGTGAACCTGGAGCCTTCACCTTCCTTCTCTGCCAGTTCTCTTGGCTTGGTGCTGCTGTTTCCTTCTCTTTCTGCCTGAACTTCCCAGTTCAGCTCCATCCCAGGGAAAAAAGAGGCAGGAAGGCAAGAGGCTGCTTGGCTCAGCAGGTGCCACAGTGGGCCCTTACTGCCAGCAGCAACAATTAGTGACTGCTCTGCCAGACCAGCCGGATGTTTGATGTCTCAGTGGGTTGCAAGAATGTGTAACAGGGCTGCTAAACATGTGAGAGTGCTAGAAAAAGGGGGTAAAAGTGCCCAAAGTGTTTAGTAAAAGTGCCACCTGTGTTTAGAGCAAATCTGGGAGCTCTTGAATAGAATGGATTTACCACGAGGTAAAGACAAAACTTGTTTTTAACTATTACATGGCTAATACTTCAGTAACATCTGATCATTTCTGTAGATGGGATTAACAGAGTCAGAGTAATCCATTCCAGGTATATGTGAATTTGCTCAAGTATTGCTATAAAAACTCTCAGAGAAAGGTGTACAGAGCACAGTCTAGAGTGACAAATCAGATGTTGCACTAGAACGTGTGTTATTGTAGATTTTACATTTGGACTTTCTCTGTTGAGAACAAAATTGCAGGTGTGCGTGGGATTTCGCATCACCTGCACACGGGTGATCTGAGTATAAATACATCCTTCTAAAGTAAATTTATGCTGTTGTAGCAAATTTCTTTGTGAATGTTAGACTGTCTCCAGCACAGCTCTGGTAGGTGTCATCACGGGACAGTAGATGTGCTGGTCTAACAAGCCTCACCTTCATGAGGATAGCATGGAATAGCTGATTAATATGCGGTTACCCCCTCAGACACTTTATTTGCCACATGATTCTGCTATATGGTGCTTATATAAGTTCAGAACTTCGTGCTTTTTTATAAATATGTGCAGAAAATAAAACAGAGGCTGTAGGCAGCTGGTTTGAACTTGTATCTTAACATGGCATTCAAATGTTAATTGTGTGAATAAATCTTTTTCGTTTTACAGTCATGCAAATGTCAGTAGAATAAAACTAATTATCAGAGGATGATGGTTTCTGACACCTGATAAATGCCAAGATGAAGCTACTTATTGAAAGTGTATTGAAATACTCTGTTTGCCATAAACAGATACTCATTTAAAATAGACATGCTTATTTTCTAGGTGGTTGACACTAATATCTTGGCGTAACTTTTGCATCACAGGTAAAAACCTGATGCAGCAATGCTGTATAAATGCAGCTCAAGAGCACAGTACGGACAGACCAAAATGCAATAAACTTTTATTTGCAGAATTTTGTTCCTTAGATTTTCTCCACTCTCTCACTATGAATTGCATGTATTTACACTAGGTTACTCTTCGTGATGTTATTTTGTGGTTTTAAATCCATCTTATCCAAACTTTTTTACAAAACTAGTTACACTTCACACCTTACAATCGGAGCAGTGAATTGTTACTCTCAGGTGACAGAGAAGAAAACTGAACAGGGAATTTAGGGTAGTTTTTTGTGCATCTTCAGTCAGGATTTGAACAATTTTCAGTATTAATTTGTCTATTCTGTATTAAAGATACATCATTTTATGAGCTTTGGCTGAAGGTGGTTGTTTCTGCCCACTCACAGATGGAAGGCCTTTAACTCTGGATGAAATCTGGGGGAGTGTTCATGCATCCTACCAGGCTCGTCTGCAGGAGGGACCCTGGGACACTATTACACAGCAGGTGAGAATCCTCTGGTCTTTCACCAAATTGGGGAATGCAATATATGCCTGAATCCTCAGTGGCCTTATTCCTCTCTTGGACACAAGGAAAAAAACCTAAAAACAGTAATAATAATAAAAAAAGTCTATCTCACGTTGTGCTGAGCCACTTACCAGCAATAGTTTCAGTTCTGGATTTTGAAGGATATATAAGTGTTCACCATTTAAGGCTTGCTTTGACAGTATCTCACATCTAAAATACTTTTCCAAAGCCAATCCTCAAAAATTCAGGCAGTTTCTGAGTAATTGTGAGTTTGGGTAAATACAAAAGCAGACTTATTTATGTAAGTAAAACATATTAGTGTAACATTTCGCAGATTTTCTGGTAATCAAATTACTAAAGAAGACTGTGTGTAATTTTCGGTTTTAAATAGACTTGCAAGCCTCAGGAATGAGTGAGGCAAAATTGGTCTCTCAACAAAAAATAAGTGAGTGCTGTGTAATAGTGACACATGGCTCAGAGCTGAGCTACTTGCTGTGGTGTCTTCCCTTTGCTCCAGGTCTCACCTTCAAATCTGACGAAGAATTGAGACTCTCCAGGTGTCAGTTTTTTCCCCATCAGACCAGGATACCAATGTGTCCTGTCTCCTTCCCCTTCCCTTCCCTGATTTTTTGATTTTAGCTGTTTCCAGGCTCTCAGGTCTCTTGCCACAGTGGCACGATGAGGATGTAACATCCACTGGGTCCTACAGGTGCTCCCTTAATTCAAATAACACAATTTAATTACAGGTTGCCTGTTTGTAGATGATGCTCAGCCGTGGGAACACGAGCAGCGTTCTTGTTTCTGCAGCTACAGAGTATTATTTATCTTTTAACAGCTTCCTGAGAACCTACCAAGCCATGGGTGTTCTGGTGATTGCTGTGCATGTCTGAGTTCCAGTTTTGAGCTGGCGGGTTTTTGTAATGCACACTTTTCACATGAAGCATTGTAATAATGCAACACTACTGAGAATAAAGCATAAACGGGATGTTTGGAATGTGTGAAATCAGAGTTGTGGAAGCCAAAAGGAAAATCAGGTCACTCCCACACGGGGATTATTTTTGCCTCTTAAGGGACAGTAGAGTAAAAACTGTCCTGCATCTAATAACTGGAGGTGTGTGTGGGACATATACACACAAATTCCTGCAAAAACAGGAGTTTTGTGTGGCAAAATGTGTGGAGTGATGGATCTGATTCTGTGGCACTCTCCAGAGGTGGTACAGCCAACTCTGAGTCCAGGGCGAACACGGGAAGAACATTTTGGAGAAATTAGCAAAGTTAACAGCTGCAAAATGTGACTTTCTGCTAAATAAGGAGATTATGGAAGATAATAAAAACGAGCCTGCAAGCCTCAGATCAAAGCAAGAGTCAGGTCTACAAGAAAAAGATTGCCTTTCGCCCCCAAATGAATCAGGGTTCTGAATTGATATACAGAGTTTTGTCTTGCCTCTCTGCTTTTCTGCTGACCCATTTTGTTATGTGGGTTAGGCTTTGCCTGCAGGGACACAGATCCTATAATGCAAGTCACTGGGCAAACTCGTCAAATCAGGCTTGAGCACTCGGTACACATGAGCAGCAGAGTAAAAAGGTTTAGGATTTTAATCCAAAAGAGATACAAATTTTAAATGCTACAAGGACTCCACCACTGGGAAGAAAAATTGAGCTGCCAAGGGTCCAGGCATGTTACTTAACTTGTAACTAGGGCTGATTTGCACTGTGATTGGCAGACCAGGAAAAGAAAGGCTTACTGACTTTTGGGACTTTTTTCCCGTGTATTTTATGGAATGTGGGTGCCAGGCCTGTGCACATTTCTGAGGCAGCTATATTTTGGTGTATACCCTCTGTGGTAAAATACATCTATAATGAAATATATCTCAGGAACTGAGACAAGCTCCAAAGAGTGAAGATATTTGACATTTGCAAATTTTAGGTAAAATTTGGTCTTCTGTAGTTACTTTTGATTATGGTGGAAAGCTATGCTCATTTCCAGAGAAAGTATCTTGAGATATTTTTCCTGACTAGATTACTGCAAAAAGCAGAAGTCAACTAGTTACCTTCTCATAAATAAATTAACATGATAAGGTTGCACAGTATTTTATAATGATAATTGATAAATGGTGATGATTTAATTGCACTTCCTCTAGTAATAATCTTAAAATGCTCAAATGCAGTTCCTGTGATTGGCTTTCTTGTGAGTTAAATCTCCCTGGGGTCTTCAGTCATCCCTTCTCTACATCCGGCGATAACTTGCTTTAGCTGTTTTAAATAATACAAATCAATTAGAACACACAGCTGTTTAACAAAACTTCCAAATGTTGCTACAGGTCTCTGTGGGTATTTCCTGATGACTTATAATGACATCAATTTAGCACACCTGGTAAGATCTGTGTGAGCTGGAAGTGGCTTAATTCTGCAATGACAGGAAAATTAAGGAGTATTTATGGATTACTGTTGCCTTTCAGAAACGCTGCCAACTGTGATTTTCGGCTTCTTTTTAGGAGGATTCAGAAGTGGAATTACAGATATTGCAGCCCCATCGCCTCAATTGTTTACTTGTAACTTGGTGGGTGCCTTTTAGCGTTAGTTATTTGTATTAGTAATTTAAATATCATATAAACATATATTATACCTGTGATGTATAATATTTGTATTAGTTATTTATAAGATATTGATTATACACAAATATACAGTGGCGTTGTCTAAACATCTCTAACTTACTGGGCCTTCTGTGTGTAATGAATGCAATAAATAGCAGGTGTAACAAGGCAGCATGGTCAAATGGTAAATGGTGAGGTAAATTGAGAGAAAAAACCCCACATGGACAGGAAAAAAGTTAAAAAAAAAAAAAAAAAGAGAGAGTGGAGAACAGAAATGAGACAAATGGGGATAAATCTTCCCAAATATTAAGGTGAACATGTTTTGTCACATGGTAGTGCATGGTGTTAAGACCCACCAATTTAAAAAAAAAGCAGCGGATGGCTGAGTTAATCTATAGAGGCTGCATTTGACCTTTTATCATTTTGGAAGTCTCTCTGAAGATGAGTGGGAGATGTGAAGCAGCAGAGGGTGACTGTGGTTATAGCCAGAACTTCAGACTGTGTGGCCTTGCTTGGGTCATCGCTGTGGAGCTGGAAATACAAGACTGAAAGGCTTTTTTTGTCAGGATGGGTGTGGGATAGGCATTGTCAGGGCGTAAATTTTCATCCTGGTGTGGCTGAGGGCTCCACACCTGTTTTGAAGAGCCTTCATCAAGACCCAGGGCACTGGTGTAGCCTTCACATCCAGTTGTTTTTCCACGGAGTGTGGAATGGTGCTGGATTGGTGGGTACAGTCACCTGTTAGGAGGTAAACTGAGACACGTTCATTTCTCAGGCACCTTCTGAAATTTAACAATAGTGGAATAAGGGATTGAAAAAAAAAAAAAAAAGGATAAGAACCCCCTGATTCTTCGTAATTTTTTTTCCCTGATGGATATTTACAAAAGCGTAGACAAGGCAGAAGGGCTTCAACAGGGGGAGAGACAATGCTCTGACAGATGTGTTTCTAGGACTATGATGAAGCTGAGTATTAATGTAAATAATTCTATGAACACAGGTGCCCAAGTGCATTTTTGATTCCTGTTACTTGTGCTAATCCATGCCTTCCATAAATTTCTTTCTGTGTGGAAGCAGACTAGCAGGAGAATTTTATAAGCTGATAAATGAAGCTGATCACAGTCAGTAGCATCACCAACAATTTTGTTTTTAACAGAGTGATGTTGTCATAAAGCCTGACCTTCCCCTGAGGAAACAAAGTCGTAAACACAATCAAATGTATGTGCTGAGGCTTAATCAATGCTTAGTGATGATGGAATGTAAAATCAAACATCTAAGGGTAGAAATCGAACTGCATTATTACAGGAGGCTCAATGGTTGAAAAACTACCCCATAAAACAAGAACAAAACTTGGTGACTTGAAGATCCTGCAGAAACAGTCTAAAAAATGAATCTGTGAGTCAGGATTCCAAAGGTCTCTGGAAGCTGTGGAGCACATGTGTCCTTACATCCCTCCCCTCCTTTTTACCCAGCGCTGTTCAGATGCAATTCCTTCTGCTACCAAAGGGCTCCCAGCCATGGGAGGGGACACATTTCCCGTGTGACACCTTGGTTCTGGATTTGCCAACAATAAATCAGCATTTTCCTGGTTTTGCAATGTATTGGTGCTGCAGATAAAGTAACTTAGACCATTCTGATACTGACTGTATCTTAAGTTTCTGAATAATTGTAATTGACCAGGAATTTTGCATCTGTTTTTTGTCAACCATTCATTTCTCAGTTTCATCTAAATGATGTGTTTTTCTTCTGTCATTTGATACTTAGCAGGTAGTTTTAATATGTCCTTTCTGTCATATAAAAAGTAGTCAACCAAACCTAAACTACAGAAATCACAGCACAGAACTGCATCTCTTTTCTGAGTTAATCCAGAGTCTTTCTCAGCCAGGAGTTAAGAATCTGGAGGACACATTCTTTATAGTACTTCAGTAATCCTGTCCATTACATCACTTAATTTATAGCAGTGTTAACAGAAAAATCAATAAACATTATTTCTAAAATGTCAGGGATGTTAATAGTGTGATTTAAAAAAGGAGAAAGAGTCAAAACTGAAGAGAATACATTGATACAGTGTTGTAGAGGCACATCTTGCTGAAAATGTGATAGGGAGGATTTAAATCATTACGGCTCAGTCATTTTGAAAAATGTGTGTAGGTAGCTATTCTTAGACATACAAATCTTTCTTGCCATATTGTGGGATTTTGCTGAGTGGGGGAGGCTGTATACAGTATTTCTTAACAGAAGGTTGCTAGGATAGCTCCTAATGGTTTTGAGTCATATCAACAGTTGCTATGGATCCCCTGCTAATATTTTTGGAAAATTATTAGTACAACTTCCTGAGAAGAGGGAGTCGTACCAGTACAGACTGGAAATCTGTTTGACAGGGGGAAAATACAAGGATGGCAGAGCTGGATGGGTATTTATTTCCCACTAAAATCTTCTATGATGTGTTGAACTCCTGGGGTTTAAAACAAGCTGTAGTACTGTAGAAGCTACCAAGGAGGTTTTATTTTAAAACTAGCCATTAGTTAATAATGTTGAGCTACCCTACAGTTTAGTCATGCATTTCCTTATAAGACATAATGGACAATAATCTAGTCCAACTAATTTCATAGAAGGAAAAGACCAAATAATGAACTAATACTAAATGTAGAGTAAATACAGAAGCTTAATGGATAAGCAGCTGACAGATGTGCAGCTGATGGCATCTGCCTGGACTTGTGCAAAGCCTTCGGCACTGTCTGACATGGCATCCTTGTCTCTGAGTTGGAGAGCCATGGGCTTGGTGGATGAACCCCTTGGTGGGTGAGGGATGGGCTGGGTGGTGTCACATGGAGACTTGAGGTCAATGAGTCGACATCCAGGTGGAGACCAGGGTCGAGGGCTGGGACCGGACCGTGGGGACCTCATGGAGCTCAGCAGGGTCTGGGTCTGGGCAGTCACAGGCACCGGCACAGGCTGGGGGTAAGCAGCCCGAGGGCAGCCTTGGGAGGAGCCCTGGGGGTGCTGTGGGGGAGAGCTGAGACCCCAAACCCCCTGTGCTGGAACCCCAAACCCCTCTGTGCTGGGACCCCAAAACCCCTGAGCTGGAACCCCACAAC
>VZTE01001756.1:533783-557335 GCA_013397775.1 Eulacestoma nigropectus
GCTGGGCTGAGCCCCAGCGTGGGCAGCAGGGCAGGGGGGATTCTGCCCCTCTGCCCCCTCAGCTGAGACCCCACCTGCAGAGCTGCCGCAGCCCCGGGCCCAGCACAGGCAGGAGCTGGAGCTGCTGCAGCCAGGCTAGGGGAGGCACCAGGATGAGCAGAGGGACGGAGCAGCTCTGCTGGCAGGAAAGGCTGGCAGAGCTGGGATTGTTCAGCCTGCACAGGAGAAGCTTTGGGGTGACCTCACTGTGGCCTTGCAGCGCCTGAAGGAGCTGCAGGAAAGATGGAGAGAGACAATTGACAAGGGCTGGAGGGACAGGACACAGGGAATGGCTTCCCACTGCCAGGGGGCAGGGATGGATGGGATATTGGGCAGGAATTGTTCCCTGGGAGGGTGGGGAGGCCCTGGCACAGGGTGCCCAGAGCAGCTGTGGCTGCCCCTGGATCCCTGGCAGTGCCCAAGGCCAGGCTGGACATTGGGGCTGGGAGCACCCTGGGACAGTGGGAGGTGTCCCTGCCATGGCAGGGGTGGGATGAGATGGGCTTTTAGTCCCTTCCAACCCAAACCATTCCAAGCTTCCGTAATAATTTACGTGTAGAGATAAAAGCAGTATGAAGATCCCTGCCAATTTCTTGGGCGTAATTCAGGACAGACTTTCAAGTCCCACTGCTCTTGTTACTTGAGTTATTCTGAAATGAAGATTCAGTAATATTTTCCATGCAGATTCATAATTAATCGAACAAATTACAATGTAATAGTATTGATTCTCTGGACTATTTTCTACCTCTGTGGAAAATCTGTTTCAGTTGTGTGCATTGCATTTACAGATAATTTATGTAGCAGTGGTTCTGCTTCCAGCAAGCTTCCGAAGCAGAGATGTGTGGAGTAAGTTGTAAGAGCACGTTCCTTGCCTGGTCTGGCATTTCTCCTTGTAAGCTGAAGTGGGTTGCTGTTCTGTCTTCCCCTCACTGTGACCTCTGGCCATTCTCTGCTGGAAGGAATCTGCCTACTGAACATTCCCCCCTTATGGAAAAATCCTAAATTACACATCAACACTGACTGCACAATATGAAAGAAGTGGGGATCATATATGGCACACTCGGGTCCATTTGAAAGGCCACTGGAGTGGCCACAAGGCATTGGAAACTGTATTTTTTTCTTACTTTATTAATAAAAAAAAGCATTTTAAGTGCCACTGAAATGGAAGTTAGGTACCTGTGCTAACAGAAAGCAGTTTATACCTAAGCACCTGCGCTCTCGAGTGGTGGCAGCGGATGGTGTCAGCAGTTCAAAACCATTTAGACAAATTCATGAGGCCACTTGTCCGTAAATGGATGCAAAATTACCTGGCAGGAGTGTCCCCTCCACTGCCCATGGTGCAGATCTGCTGGAGCAGTGCAGGGGGAGTGAGCCCCAGAGGGAGCCCGGGCCTGTGCTCTCCCAGCCTGCTGCTGTGGGAGGCAGGAGGCACTGCTGGGGCACCCCCTGGAATCCCTGGGATTATGGGATGAACCCTTCCAGGCCTCTTTTGTCAAATGCAAGCATGGGGTTGTTTTTTTTTTTTTTTTCCCCCTTATCATTTTTTAATCAGGGTAGGAAATCTGTCTCCAGTGTCTTTTCCATACTTCCACAGCTTGTTGGATCGTTCGGTTTTGCACCTTAGATGAATCTCATAACTTAAGAACAGATTTTAAATAGTAATTAATTAAGACTATATGCTACATAACTAAAATGGTGACAACTGAATTAATCTACTTTTGGCAAGCATGGAAGAAGAATCATCTGTTTATTTTCTTAGGAAAATGGCTGAGATGCCATTTCTTGACAATGTAACTATGGACCTGCCAATTTTTAAGTATAAAGTTTTCTTGAAAAATCCTAAATGCATAAGTTACGTGCTTGTGAGAAGCTTTAAAGCCTTAAAAGAAGCTTGTTGAGCTTTAGAAACATGGCTGAGTGTCACCTACTGCTTTGATTCCTCCTGTTCTTAAAATTAATAATTCAAACCTTATTATATATATATAAAATATATAATTATAGATCAGCAGTGTTGGCTATTCTTGATTACTGTTTTGCTTGTCCCGCATTACCTCTCCTGCCTTTCAGGGATCTTGTGTTAGCTATTTAATACCTTTAAAAAATAATAAAGTTATAAAATGTAAAAAAATAATCACCACCTCTTCAAAGCTGTAAATATTCTAGAATCAGGCAGAATTGGGGCATGAAATATGAGTTACAGAATCACAGAATGATTTGGTTTGGAAGGCACCTTCGTTGGGATCCATGATGGATTTGAAACAGCAGATGCAAAGTGGTAGGTGTGGTTCATCTCGAAGAAATTCTGGCTGTGTTAAGTGTCCTTACATTTCTGTGTTGTAGAATCTGCCAAAGCATCTCTGCTTTCCTCAGAAAAACCGAGCCATTTAATTGCCTTTTTGGTTTGGACTTCGTGTTTGATTAAAGAAGGACAGGATCCAGCTTAATTGGCTGTGTGGTGTTGGAAGCAGTAAAAGTGTTAATACAAAATTGTGACTGAAGTTGGTTGTGTGTCTTTGGGAGCACACAGGGAACAAGGACATTAAATCACGGGGGCAACTGCAACTGCTCATCGGCGAGGAGCTGGAGTGGAATTCAAACCTCTCTGCTGCCTCCTCTGACAAAAAGAGGCTCAATAACCACAGAAATTGGCTTTTTGGGCTAGTTTGCACTTCTTTGTCTCGTCAGGCTCCCTCCATGCTTTCCCTTGCTCGGTGCCAGTGCAGATCTGCTTCCATTGCCTGGGAAGAGCAGGAGAGCTGTGGCAGTGGCACTTGCCCGGTCACTCCTCAGCACCTGTTGCAGGCAGGGGAGGTTGTTCCATCTTCAACTTCTGCATTTGGTGGGGTTTCTGTGTTTTATGGCAAAGTTAGAGAAACTTGCCTCACTTATGCCAGTAGGCTGACTTGGCTTCTGGATGCGAATTGAAGTCAGTGACCAAGATACATTATGCTAGGTCACAGGATCCCAGACTGGTTTGGGAGGGAGGGACCTGAAAGTTCATCCCATCCCACCCCTGCCATGGGCAGAGACACCTTCCATTATCCCAGGGTGCTCCACGCCCTGTCCAGCCTGGTCTTGGGCACTGCCAGGGATCCAGGGGCAGCCACAGCTGCTCTGGGCACCCTGTGCCAGGGCCTGCCCACCCTCACAGGGAACAATTCCTTCCCAACATCCAGAGTAACCCTAAGCCAGTAGGATGGAGAAGCCCTGTACAATTACTGTGCTACCAACAGCTTTATTACTGTGATTTACACCTATCAGGATTATACAAGTTCCCTGTGTAATTACAGTTTCTTAACGTTGCACTTGCAACATAGTGATTCCATAGCAATAGAGTTTCCATCGTAGTAATTCCATTATTAGAGGAAAATCCCCTTGACCTCAAGTTCCACACGTTCGAAGTTCCATGTGTGCAGTGACTGTTCTGGCTGTGGGACTCGGGATCAGTCTGAAGAGAGAAATCTTCCTGCCTTCTTTCTGAGTGTATAGAGTTGGATTTTATTAACAAGTAAGTTATTATTGATGTGTATAAAAATAAAGAATGAAAAAGAAGATAGGCCATGAATTCAAGAACGTAAATTACTTGTGGTATGATCTTGAGTGAAGAATTTTTACTTAAACTGGGCTGTTTGTTTCAGTAAATCTGGTCAGGAACTGGGAGGAAGGGAAAACCTTGTATGCCCTTTATTAATTGCATCACTGTTTCCTATTCCTAAATGGAAGAGGTTATGGGGGACATGTTTTATTAATTCTGCCTTCTTTTCCTGACCTGGTGACTGGGGTTTTGGATGCTGCTGGGAAAACGTCTGGAATCAATTGGCACTGGCTGTGGTGTTTGCTGGTAGGATCCTATGTGAAATTTTTGACATCCCTGTGTGAATTTATTTTTGCTAAGCAACATCATGCAAACCAGGTCGGGGAAGAGGCAGTTTCAGGCACAGATCCCCTGCACTATCATCAATGGCAAGACCATAAATGTTGTGATGGATGCTTGAAGGCAGTTTAATGTAGCACTGGAGAAAATAGAAGCCATTACCTCTGGAAGAGCTCCAGTTATGACAGAGAAAATAAATGGTACTGTTACAAGAGATGTACTGACAACAAAATTCCTGCTGGCTGGGGAGGAGAGCAGCAGAGCACGGTACAGAAACCTACAGAAAATTACCCGTTATCTGAAGTAATGTTTATTTTTGGTTTAAATCCGACATGGAGACTGCTTGATAAAATGACTTAATCCAATCTGACGGAAGTTTAATCCTAATTATACTTGTGCTTGGGAACTGCCCAGTCTCTGCCACTGCTCAGATCTGTGCTGTGACATTTCCCAGCTCAGCATCTGTGCGTGGAGGGCTGTACCTGCACAGACAATGAACAGAGAGCTGTGTGCTGCCAGCGCTCGCTCAAACTCAGCCTGGGGCGGCATTCCTGAACAAACCAGGTTCAGGACACAGGGAATGGCTTCCCACTGCCAGAGGGTGGATGGATGGGATATTGGGAAGGAATTGTTCCCTGGGAGGGTGGGGAGGCCCTGGCACAGGGTGCCCAGAGCAGCTGTGGCTGCCCCTGGATCCCTGGCAGTGCCCAAGGCCAAGTTGGACATTGGGGGTTGGAGCACCCTGGGATGGTGGGAGGTGTCCCTGCCATGGCAGGGGTGGGATGGGATGAACTTTCAGGTCCCTCCCTCCCAAACCATTCCAGGACTCCGTGATTCATTTTCAAACTACCCCATGAAACATTTCATGTCTTTCATCCATCTCTCTCTTCCATGTTTTTTTAATGGGAGGAGTAGAGGCAACAGCTACAGCAGCAGGCACAGAACATCCTCACATATCTTTCCTGAAATCACCTAGGAGAGAGAAAATAAATGAACAAAATAACATTTTGAGCTTCCAAATTCAGTGGAGCTGGTTCCTGCCTGTGGAAGTATTCCTTTCCCATCCCAGCTGGGTCAGGCTCAGAGGGATATGCAGATGTGTGATGGATTCCAGCTTATGCTGCTGACCAGGCAGTGCTGTAAATCAGCCTCATAGGTAGATAGATCCAAAATCACAGACAGATCCAAGAAAGTAATGCTGTTGATTTCAAATAAACTGTGTGTCAGAGCATTACTGCCCAGAAGAGTTGTGAGCAACCTGCAAATGGGTTCTTGCAGTACAACAGCAGCGAGTGCCTGTGGGAATTGACTCGGAACTCTCACGCTGCCCTGGTGCATGACTGACTGGAAAAAGATAAATTGCAAACTAGAAGTGGGATGATTCTTATAGACTGTACTGTTTTGGGTTTTTCTTTTCATGAAGTACCAGTAGGACTTTATGTTTTTGGTGTAACTGGCACTGGGCCAGCCTAGATGAAGGGTATTACTGCTGCCCCAGTATTTTGCTCAGGATACATTTCAGTCATCATCCTGCCAGGTGACTGCAGCAGGTAATGCTAATGACCCAATGCTAATGAAGCTGATGCAGCACAAACTTTTGTTCATTTTCACACTTCTGACAGTGTTTGAGAAGAAGTTGGGGATCATCCCACCGCAGACACCCCACCCTCCCTCAGGGCTGGCTGGCTCCTGGGCCAGCCCCAGGCTGGGGCCTGGCAGTGAGAGGCTCTGTAGCCCATTAGCAATTCTGAAATCATCCAGGGCTTTGATAACTCCTGCATTTTTATTGGCAGCATCCCCATGCTTCCTCCTCAGAGCTGCTGTGTCAGTGGTTTAACCTTGAGTGTACATCAGAGCCTCACAGGGATGCCATTGTGTACAGGATTTGGAATGCAGGATGTGACTGAATCAAAGCTGATGCTCTCAGAGTGTTTTCCCTGATGCTCCGCAAGCTTCTCCTCCCCACCTCAGCCTTTTCCTTTGCCTTTTTTTTAAAGGCTGCTCATTAATGGCTCTTGGCTCAGGATTTCTTGTGGTCTCTTGTACTTTTGTGGTTTTCCTGTCAGTGTGTGACACATTCCTGTCTCTTGGGTAGCATGGAATTCCTGAGTTTGGGAATGGTTTCAGTGTCACTCTGTTGTCGTGTTGTAAGAAAGGGAAGGACTAGAAGAAGAAAGATGTAGAATGTAAAGTTAATAAGCTATTTCAAAAAATCCAGTCTGGCCTCCGTGCGTCACTCACTGGTGGTTTGCTGAAGCAAGAAGTGTAGGGCAGAATCAAATACTGGGGGTCAGGATGGTTGGGAATAACTTCAGGCTGAATATTCAGCTTTGGGAATTATCTTCATGCCTTGTTCAGAGAACTGAGTCACTTAAACCCAGGTTACTTCTCTCTTCTTTCTAGGAGCATGTGCTGCCTCTTGCATTCCTCTCCTGTGTAACGGAGGTGGCTGAAATTCTTGCACAATTTACTTTTTTTTTAAACTTTGCTTAATAGTTTTGTAAATATTACTAACTATGTATGGTTTTTTGCTATCTGTACCGTATACCATTGGCACAATCCATGTATTCTCTGGAACTATTTGGAGGCCTAAGTTAATTTGAGCAGATAATGAAAAGGGGGTTTTAATTCAAAATAGTACTTTTTCTCAAAGAAAAAGTGCATCAATTCACTTTTAGCAACAGCAGATGGTAGCATTCTTAAGCAAGTTATCTGTTTGCAGTGTGAAACAAAGCTTTCTGAACACTGTTTTTTGTATATTCTGAAACTTCTGGAAGGTGTTTCAAGTTCTCTTAGGCATAAATGCTCATGAGAGCATTTTCAGCAGAAGGACCAAGTGTCCTTCAGCCATGAGAACCCCTGTTTAATAGTTAATAGTGCTGAACATATGCTACCTGCTGAAGATGACAGGGGTTTTTGGAGTTTGTTTCTAGGCTTTTCTGGTTTGTTTTCCAGGCTGTGTTTCTTGGTTGGAGGAGGAGTTTTTCCCATGTATCAGGAAACCTTTGTGAGCACCTTCTCTTGCGTGCTGGCAGTTCAGCCCGAGCTGAGGTGACATCTCAGAGCTCAGGGGTCTGGCTGTAGCCGTGCCAGCCTGGACAGGGGACATCCCTGCCAGAGCACCAGTGTGGCACTTCCTCCTCCTCGTGGCTGGGGATGAGCTGGGGTTTGCTTGTGCTGGTGGCCTCAGCAGCACCGAAGGAAAATCATTTCCCTGGGACGCGCTGAGGTGGTGGGAGATGCTGGTCCTGTGCAGGAGCTGATGGGATCACTGCTGTGGCTCTAAGGCGAGCATTTATCCTGCTCATCTCATGAAATGATGTGGATCACACACAAAAGCTCTGTGGAGCCCTGGATGGAGTGTTCGGCGATGCTGTGTCCAGAGTGACAGGGGAGAAACAGCAGAGCCCTTCCCTGTGGCAGGGGCTGTGTCTGCCTCGAAGCTCACTGTCAAAACACGAGTTTCTCTTCTTCCTCGGGACAGTTTGACTGGGCTCCTTGGAGAATTTTTAGCCTAAAATGAGGATACACCACGTAGCGGAAGTTAAAGGCACCTTGGGAGCACTTCCTTCTCCCTTCTTGCTCCGTCTCCAAACGGAGCCATGTGTATTTCCCAGCAGCAGCCTGGGAATATAGAAGGGCTCAGGGTTGCTGAAGACCTTTTCTCCTGAGGGGATGGGTTTTGTGTGTTACATTTGGTCAGACTGTGGTTTACACAGTAGCTTCGCCTCTCTGCAGCCGGTTAATGCTGATACAGTAACTTGAGTTACTTTCACAAACCATTACATTTTAACTAAAATAGTGCCATAGCCTGGTTGCTGGTCTTGCTTCCCTTTTAAAAGAAAATAGGTATTAATGATGTGTAATATCTACAATATATATTAATTTGTCATGACTGTCATAGGAAGAGCAATGTGAGCTAAGATTCTGAAGTGAGAAAAGTTGCATTAGGGGCTGATTGCACCCTGCCTTGTCTTTTCCAACTGCATGTGGTGAGTTTTCTGTTCTTTCCTTCCATTATAAAGCAACTTCTGTTCCCCCTTAGGAGCACCCCATCCTCGGGCAGCCTTTCTTTGTCCTGCACCCCTGCCGAACCAATGAATTCATCTCTGCCGTGCTGGGTGGCTCACAGAAACACCCCAGGTGAGGGGCACTGCTGGGCCTTGCAAGGCTTTGTGCAATGCAGGTAAAGTCAATCAGCTGCAGAGTGGAAATGGCCAAAACTACTTCCTTGGTCCAAGCAGAATGAGATTTCTGTATTGTCATTTCAGGCCTGAAAATTAAAATATGTTTGCTGTAGGAAGAATGAAGGAATAGCCCCATCTGAAAGTTATTTGTGACTGTTGAGTCTGTCTGCAGCTCAGAAAAAGCTGTGATAATATGTTTATGGTGCTTTTTTTGTGTTTTTTTTCCCCTAGACACACAAATTATATCATACTGTGGCTCAGTACTGTAGGCCCAGTTGTGGGCCTGAATCTGCCTCTGAGTTACGCCAAGCTGGCACCCGAGCAGAGCACAAACACTGACTCGGTTGAAAGGTAAGAGAAAAGGAAATCACCTTTCCTCTCCCATCCTCCTGTCACACAGATCAGATGGAGAAATGGCAGAACTATTACCTTCTCCTTCAAAGCTCATGGTTCAGTTCATTTGAACTCACCTTTCCCTGTTTTCCTTACCTGTCTGCCCTGTTGCCTCACTTGCTTTGCAATGAAAATTTGTGCAGAGAGAGAGGTTCTCAGCCCATCGCTGACACCCTTCGTGAGTCCAGAGGGTCCCTGATGTCTGGGGGTCTCTCTCACGTGTGGAGAAGGGTTTTATGTTGGTTCCCCCAGCACAGGGTTGGGGGTCTGGCGTAACTGCTGCAAGGATTTTAATTTAATCCCTTTTTTGTGTTCGATGTCTCCTCTCCAGAGCCCTGAGCTGAAGGACTGGGGGTGGTTAGGCTGTGATGAAGCGGCTGCAGACTTCCCTGGGGATGAAGTTGAAGGATCCTTCCTGGCTGGTCAGCCATGCCAGTGTGGAAATGATTGCTCGTGGCCCTTTCTCTGGCCAGAACTCGCCACTGATGAGGGTGGGAGTTGGCTGCAGTTGTGGGAACACCTCCCCAGCACCACCCAGCCCTGACCTCCCTTGTGACTGCACTGGCCCTTGAAGTCACTCATCTCCTGCCTGCTCTGCCCTTGCCCTTGGTGAGGCTGCACACAGATGCACGAGCTAGAGCTGAGTTGCTGCATCTGCTGAACCTATCTCTAGAAAATCTGCACCATCTGTGGGGCAGAAAATGCAATATAAACACAGAAAAACGCTTGTGGGGTGTGGTGTGAGCTTGTGGCAGTCAGGTTATGGGCTGAGACTGCTTCACCTGGGAACCACCTTCTCCAGCAGAGCCTGGTGAGGGCCCACCCCCTGTTCCCCGCCCCACGGAACATCCTCATCCCGGGAATACTCCGTTCAGCTCACACGTCAGGGAGCAAACGGGGTCGGGGCTGTCACAGACACAGCCCTTGGAGTCTGCAGCTGGGAGAGCACGTCCGGCTCTGGAGCTCAGGTGCCTGGAGCAGCCGTGGGCAGCATCCGGCTCTGCCGAGCTCCTCTGCCTGCGAGGGAGGCTCTCCGTGCGCCGTGGGAGCTGCTGCTGTTCCCAATTAGTGTTTCTCGTACTTGTGGTTGTTCTCAGGTTTGCTCCCTACCCTGCACTGCTTCTGCAGCTTCCCCTGACAGCTGTTGATTTTTGGGGAATCGCCTGGTGGTGCTGCCACCGACAACCAGATTACAAGGAACTTCCCTACCGCCCATCCTGGCTTGTCTCCCAGTCCCATTTTATTTGCAGTATAAAACAGAGTCTGAGCAGCTGAGGTGGAACCACAGATCCTACTTTGCACATTCAGCAATTGTCACTTGCTCACAGAGTCCACTGTGTGCCACGTCAGCGTGAAATGCATCCAGATTCTTGTTTTCCAGATCATGTTTTTAACTTCCATCACATGTCATTGGTGGATATGGAATACAGAGCGCAGTTCTTCAGATTCCACTGGTGCGGAATTTGTTTGCCAGCCATTTGGAATTAATAATGAAAGCACACGATTTATTTTGTTCTGGGTCATAACAACCTGAAAAGCCATTTTTTTCTGTGTAAGATTTACAAAATATGGCCCGCAGCTACATTGATTTTTTTAACACTTTTGGTAACGCATGCTTGATAATTGCATCCACAGCCCATTTTTTAAATTTAAGTCAGACTTAGACAGGAGGAAAAACCAACAAAAAGAGGTGACAGCAGCTTGAAGAGCTGTTAAATGTTCACCCCTGCTCTGTGATCTTCACTTGTGAAACACTGAAGAGTAGAAGCACTCAGCCTTCAAAATGTGGAATTTATAAGCAAAGGGAAATAAATATTTTTATTTTACATGGAAAAAGTCTCAACACTCATTACTTTCTACCTTAATTTACCATTTGTAAGCCAAGAAGAGGATTACTTGAACAGGGCAGTACAGATTGTGCTGGGCTCGGGATTTCCTCTGTCAGGGACAGCCCCGGGCTGTTGTCACACGTCCTCTCCCAGGGATCACTGGGCTGTCCTACAGCCACACATTCCCTTGGCTGGGCACTCCAGCTGTTCCCAGATTCTGGAGCTGTCTCTGCCTTGCTTCCTCCCTGCTGATAAGGCCCCTCCAGACCCCTCCTCAGTGCCTCAGACAGGGGCTGATGATGGGGACCATGAAATGGGTGAGCAAAGGGAGAATTCTGTGCCCTGCCACGATTCTGAACCTCCTAACACCGCAAACAACGAGGTGACAGTGCAGTGTCATCATCAGTATCAATGTTTCGCTGAAATTTGCCTGGAAAACCAAAATTCAGCTCGGTTAGTACAAATACACAGAGGTTAGATAGAGGAACAAATACAGGGTAACATAAATATTTGGGACCAAGGAGATAAATAAGCCTGTTTGGGGATCTCCTTTTTAATGGCTGCGGTGGGAGGTAGGCACCGAATTTCCCATTCTCATTTATGCCTTAATGACTTAGGCTATCCTAAGAGAATTTTTATGCACAAAAATGTTATATATATATATATTTTAGTCAAGTGAATTGTGGCACTATTCTGTGATTATATTTTATGTTGTGATTCATTATTTAGTGAATCTGTTGAGGATCCTTAGATCTGAGCATGGGCTTTGTCTACATGCATTATCTGAACTCTTGCATCCTACCAAGGAGAAAACTTCCAGTTTAGATTTGTAAATTTGCTCCGTTGTTCATCTTTGCTAATCTGGGAGGGAGCCTCTTTACTTCTGAGGACTTTCTGTAAAGAGAGCAGTCTCATACCTGCCCTGCATCAACAGGAGGAATTAATTGTATGTGTTCACCTCAGCCAAAAAATGTGTTTTTCCGTGGAATGCAGTTGGTAGCCATGTACATAATCCCTCGTTTGTTTCAGCCTGACCAGGTAAGAATTTAACCCCCTGCCAGGAGATTTGAGGTTGCCTGGCTTTGGTTACTAACAGGAACATTCCTTTCCACGCAGGAAAAGTGGAGCTACTTAATTACAGCTAAATACAGCGAAGTAATCAGCATCAATTCTTGCTGCAGCTCCATGAATTTCAGCTAAACTTTCCCAATAACTTTTTTCCCACCCCCGTTTGCTATGATGATGGTTTCACAAGTCTGTTTGGACATCTGTATTTATATTGCACAAATATAAATTCAGTTCCAGCACAAAGGAAGGACGATTGCTCTTCCCTCTGAATGGTGAAGTTACAATTATTTCCTCAAAAATACTCTCTTCTAGAGAGCAGCGTGTATGGGTATTTATACCTATTTTTAGTAACACGTAGGCTTTTTAAAGTGTTTCAAGGAATTTAGTGCATTTTTTAGCCGTAAGTTCTTACCACCTAGAATAAAAAAAAAATGTACCTGAGGCTCAGAGCTGCAAAAGTAACCCTGTACTGAGTGCTCAGGATTAGGAGGGTGTCACACATGTTGTTATCTCCCGGATTTCATTAAAATCTTAAAAAAACCCTGCACCACGAGGAAGCTTTCAGTTCCCCACTTGAGAGCTCATTGTAGCTGTCACCTCCTGAAGACAAATTCACCTTAAGGCGAGAGGATTTCACTGCTGTGTTTGAACAGAGAATGGATTTACAGAGCACCCTCTTAACACCTTTCTCAAGTGTGTTAGAAAACAACATCTTCTCCAGTAGCAGCGTTGTTATTCAATCGGGTATTGCTGGTGTCTGATGGTTGGCCAGCTGCTTTATTAAGAGAAAATATTAATTAGTTTTGTTGATGAGGTGGAAACAAGGTCAGCTGTGGATTCCCCTCTGTTTTGAAGGATTTTGGGGTAGGTAACACATACTTATTAGGCTTAAAACCCCTCTAGTAGTGATTTGGTGATGTTTGGCTCGGCTCATCTTTCTCTGAGTTCTTTTCTGCAATGTCCAGGTAACACAAGCTGTTCCTGGGCACTGGCACAATCACAGAATCACAGGGTGGTTGGAGTTGGAAGGGACTAAAAGCCCATCCAGTGCCACCCTTGCCATGGCAGGGACACCTCCCACTGTCCCAGGCTGCTCCAAGCCCCGTCCAGCCTGGCCTTGGGCACTGCCAGGGATCCAGGGGCAGCCACAGCTTCTCTGGGCACCCTGTGCCAGGGCCTCCCCACCCTCCCAGGGAACAATTCCTTCCCAATATCCCATCCATCCCTGCCCCCTGGCAGTGGGAAGCCATTCCCTGTGTCCTGTCCCTCCAGCCCTTGTCAATTGTCTCTCTCCATCTTTCCTGCGGCTCCTTCAGGCGCTGCAAGGCCACAGTGAGGTGACCCCAAAGCTTCTCCTGTGCAGGCTGAACAATCCCAGCTCTGCCAGCCTTTCCTGCCAGCAGAGCTGCTCCGTCCCTCTGCTCATCCTGGTGCCTCCCCTGGCCTGGCTGCAGCAGCTCCAGCTCCTGCCTGTGCTGGGCCCGGGGCTGGGGCAGCTCTGCAGGTGGGGTCTCAGCTGAGGGGGCAGAGGGGCAGAATCCCCCCTGCCCTGCTGCCCACGCTGGGGCTCAGCCCAGCTCAGGGGGTTTGGGGTCCCAGCTCAGGGGGTTTGGGGTCCCAGCTCAGGGGGGTTTGGGGTCCCAGCACAGGGGATTTGGGGTCTGAGCATAGGGGGGGTTGGGGTCCCAGCTCAGGGGGTTTGGGGTCCCAGCTCAGGGGGTTTGGGGTCCCAGCTCAGGGGGGTTTGGGATCCCAACACAGGGGGGTTTGGGGTCCCAGCACAGGGGGGTTTGGGGTCCCAGCTCTCCCCCACAGCACCTCTAGGGCTGCTCCATCTACTCAGCCCCAGCCTGGATCCAGCCCGGGGCCGCTCCCGTGCCTCCCTGGAGCCCCGCCTTGGCCGAATTTCCCCGTTTCCTTTGTCGGAGCCCACACAAGTTCTCGGTCGAGCGTTCCCGTGTCTGCTGTTCCCCCTCCCCGCTCCCGCCGCGACATCTGGTGGCGACACGGCCTCACGGCACCGCCCGCTGAATCCTCCTCCCCTGCATTTGGAGACGGCCGCCTTCCCGTCTGCCTCCCCCAGCAGGTCCACCCCACCAACCTCGGGAGAGATTCTCAACGTGTCCTTAAATCCTACTCCCCTCTCATATAAATTACTGGATTTTCACAAGAATTTCTCTATAAATGAATGATTTGAAGCACAGAGCCCTTCCCTCACAATGCAGATGAACCGCAGTTGAAACAAGGGAATTGCTCACACTCTGACTTCAGCCAAGTAAAGATTTTGAGGCTTTACTGCTTTAAGAAACCCTGAACAACTCTGTATTTTTTATCTGGCTGGGCAGGTAGAAACTCAGAGACACCCAAGTCAGTGCACTAAAACAAGTATCTTCAAATTGGGCGGACTTGCCCCAAAAGAACCAGTTATTTGTACTGAACACCGGGTGAAACTCTTTGGGATGATGGTTTAATAACCCTCCAGGGCCCAAACCTGGGGAGTTCTGTGCCTGTGCTCACAACACACACCAGAAGTGCTCCCACAAACACCATTTCCAGCACTTCCAGGGACCATATTTTTGATGTGAGGAAGGCTCTTTTTCACGACTATGCTTAAAAATCCATGCAGTTTCCACTCCCTTGAGGGGATGTTTTGATTCCTTGTTAAGAGTCCCAGAGGAACATGAGGGTTTGGGCTTTTTCTATGGTCAGATCCAGGAAGAAATTTAATGTCAGTTCCCACGGGAAGATTTTTGTGACCGCCCCATCTCCTCCTCCAGGCACCCCGAGTAAGAAGCACAGGCACTCCTTTTACATCAAAGATTTTATTGGTGATCTTGCCAGGCTGGTGAGGATTTACGACCTGGGTCTCTCCTTCTTGCCCTTGTAGAGGGCCAGCAGGGACACGTTGGCCACCTTGACCACCTTGAAGCGCACGCCCGGGATGTCCCCCACGGCGTGGCCCTTGCGCCCGAACCCGGCCACCAGCACCTCGTCGTTCTCCTGTGACAGGAACGGGACAGGGACAGGGCGTGAGCCCCAAATCTGGGCACAAACCCGGCACTGCACACCTCCCACCTGAGCTGCACCCCACCCTGCCCCGGGACACGCTGGGAACACAGAGGGCGTTGACCAAAATCCGTGACACCAAACCCCGTTAACAGATGTCATCAGCGCTATCAGAATGAGTCTGTTATTCACACCTTCTCCTCACAACACTTTAGGGCTTCTTGGCAATTACCTCGATGAAGTTCAGGCAGCCATCGTTGGGGACAAAAGCTGTGATTTTTTTGCCGTTCTTAATGAGCTGGACCCTGACACATTTCCTGATGGCAGAGTTGGGCTGCTTGGCTTCAACGCCCCTGCAAGGGAAACCAAACAGCAAAGTCAGTGTGGAGGACCAGGAGGGTCATTAACACCCACAATTAGCTGTTTTGCCTTGTATTCAGTGTAAATTGTGTATTTCCACACCTGTCAGCTGTTTAAAAGAACTGAATTAATATTCAACCAATATTACATAGTATGTATTAATCTAGATTTATATATGAACACATGAAATACCACTTCCTAAGCCAAAGAGAAACTTAAATGACCTTCAGAATAATTCAGTAAAATTCTAACAAAAAACCGAAAGAAAAAAAAATCCTCAAACAACCCAAATCACAGAAACAGTGCCCAAAAAACAGAGCCTTGGCAGTACCCCAGTGAAATTATTGAAGAGGGGGAAAAAAGGCGGAAGTAGGCAGGACCTATGACACATAAACACAATTTTCTTTCCATTTGTGCCCAAAATCCTGATTATACCCCATGCAAAAAAAACCCGTGCCTGTTCCTTTATTTTTGACCGAAGTTCCCTATTTTTTCTTACTTTTAAAATAAATTTGTTTTCTCCAAGTCTTGCCAAAAATCCCTGTTTTAACTGCTGAAAAAAGCCCCACACGTTTCTTATTTTGCCGTAATTTGTGCCAACCCCACACCTTTTTTTCACTCATTTTTGCCCAAGATCTATATTTTTTCCTCCATCTTTGGCAGAAATTCCCGCATTTTTTTCCTCCAGTTCTTGAGGAAGGAAAAAAAAAAAAACCACCCCCAATCCCTATTCCTCCGTATCCTGGGGGCTCTGAGACCCCATCCGGGCCGGGAGGAGCACGCACACTTTCTCCAGGACGATGCCCTTGGCGTGGGAAGCGCCCCCGAAGGGGTTGGCCTTCAGCGCCGTGCCCAGGTGCGCCTTCTTGTACTGCTTGTCGTGCCACTTCTGGTCCCGGCGGTGGCTGCGCAGCTTCCGAGCGGTGCGGAGGCCTCGGCACTTCCCTGCGGGACGAGACGGGGCCGCGGTGAGGAGGGGAGGGAGCCATGAGGGGAAGGCGGCGTGGGGCCATGGCGGACACGCGGCGGGTAATGGCGGACGCGGCCTCCCCGCCCGCAGCGCTGCCTGCACGGCACCGAGCCGGCTGCGGGCGGGCGGGCAGCGCCTGCGGAGCGCCGCGGGCACCGCCGGGGATCCCGCAGCCCCGCTCCCGGCCCCGGCCCCGGCCCCGGCCCCGCGGGGCGCTCACCCATCTTCTCCGCGCGGCTGCCGGACGAGGAAAGAGGGAGGAGCGCCCGCGCCCGCCGCCTATAGCCGCGCCCGGCAGGACCCGCGCGGGCCGCCCGCGCCGCGCCTGACCAAAACGCCGACCGGCACAGCGAGGGGCAGCCCGGCGAGCCGTGAGACCGCGGGTTCGAGTCCCGGCAGGGCGGCGGTGTCAGGACCCCCGCCCGCTTCCGAGAACCGGGTTCGAGTCCCGGCGCCGCGGGTTCGAGTCCCGGTGCCGCGGGGTCGAGTCTCGGTGCCGCGGGGTCGAGGCCCGGTGCCGCGGGTTCGAGTCCCGGTGCCGCGGGTTCGAGTCTCGGTGCCGCGGGTTCGAGTCCCGGTGCCGCGGGTTCGAGTCTCGGTGCCGCCGGTTCGAGTCCCGGTGCCGCGGGTTCGAGTCCCGGCCTCAGGAGAAAGTGGGGAAGAGAACTTTGGGATCGGAGTTAGGCGTGGAATACCGACATTGTTTCATTACAGCATGGGGTGCGCTGGGGGCCTCTCTTCCTATCACCCACAGCGCGGTGCTCACTTCCGCGGGTTACATGCGATTTGTTACACCGGTGTGCTTTTACATTCCAAAGGCCTCACGCCAGTTTCCAAAAAGCTTTCTACGCACTGAAAGGAATGAGAGACTTGTCTTTACAAACGAGCTCTGGGCCTGCTGGTAGATGGAATTAGCACTGAGAGATAAAGGGAAGCAATGGGAAGGATTCCACTGACTGATGAAGGGAAAGAGATTTGTCTCTACAAACCAACTGTAGGTCTGCTGATAAATGAAATTGGATATTGAGAGATGAAAGAAACAAGGGGAAAACCATAGAATTCAATAGTAACTAAAAATAAAGGGGGGTATACATCAGAAGGGAACCTTAGGTATTAGGCCTTCCGGGAAGTCTGTACCTCTCGAGTACCTCAGCCAATGGGGAAAGAGAGAGGGAAATGCGGCCGGGAAATTAGGATAAAAAGGAGGCTGCGCCCTCCAAAAATTTGAGAGACCCCAGGGGAATGCCCCATGGCCTCTCCCTTTATTCGAATAAAGTAACGGGACTCCTCTGTCTCCTTTTTGGACATAAACCTCTGGTGTTCGTGGATTAATTTTCCTGGCAGCACGCGGCTAATCAGTTTCACAGCTCTCATCGCTCATGCCCGCCTGTGCCCCACCTGCTTTCACCCTCACCTGGCCCCGGGGACGAGCTGATGTCCGGCGGGGCTCTGTCTGGTGACCCCTGCCAGCAAACCAGACTGCCCAGCCCACCCAGAGGCGCTGCTGGTTCCTGCTGGCCTGCAGAACTCGCGACAAAAGGCCGGCTGCTTATTCCTGGTGGCAGTAAAACTGCAGGTTTTGCTCATTCGGGTGGGCCCGGTATTTCCACGGAGGCCTCCGGGCGTCCCCGCTGTGGGGGGTGAAGTGCGGGAGGTCGTGGGTTCGAGTCCCGCAGGAGGCGGGTGCTTGGAACGCGCCCAGCAGGCCTGGCGGGGGTCGAAGCGGGATTTCTGCCTGGAATGAGTCTCTACGGAGGCGGGATTCGGGTCTTCCCCCAGGGAAGGAGCAACAGGGTGTCAGGAAAATTAATCCACGAACACCAGAGGTTTATGCCCAAAAAGGAGACAGAGGAGTCCCGTTACTTTATTCGAATAAAGGGAGAGGCCATGGGGCATTCCCCTGGGGTCTCTCAAATTTTTAGAGGGCGCAACCTCCTTTTTATCCTAATTTCCCGGCCGCATTTCCCTCTCTCTTTCCCCATTGGCAGAGGTACTCGAGAGGTACAGACTTCCCGGAAGGCCTAATACCTAAGGTTCCCTTCTGATGTATAACCCCCCTTTATTTTTAGTTACTATTGAATTCTATGGTTTTCCCATTGTTTCTTTCATCTCTCAATATCCAATTTCATTTATCAGCAGACCTACAGTTGGTTTGGAGAGACAAATCTCTTTCCCTTCATCAGTCAGTGGAATCCTTCCCATTGGTTCCCTTTCTCTCAGTGCTAATTCCATCTACCAGCAGGCCCAGAGCTCGTTTGTAAAGACAAGTCTCTCATTCCTTTCAAGGGCAAGAGAAAACGGCCCGAAGTTGAGGGTCAGGGTGGATATTGGGGAAATTCCTTCCTGGAAAGGGCTGTCCAGCCCTGGCACAGCTGCCCTGGGTGCGAGGGGAGTCCCCATCCCCATGGGATTCACATGGGATGTGCGGATGTGGCACTTGGGGACGTGGGTTGGGGTGGCTTTGGCCGTGCTGGGGGATGGTTGGACTCACTGGTTTTATGGGTCTTTTCCAATCTGAATGACTGTGATTCTTACCTCCAGCTTTCCTGGAATCATGGAGCGGTTTGAATTGGGAGGGACCTTGAATCCCATCCAGTGCCATCCCTACCACGGTCAGGGACACCTTCCACTATCCCAGGCTGCTCCAAGCCCCGTCCAACCTGGCCTTGGGCGCTGCCAGGGGTCCAGGGGCATTGTGGCTTTAGCTGCTGCGCTGCCCCCGAGCAGATCTGCACACAGCGAAGTCCTGTAACAGAAACAAGGTTGTACTTCCCAGTGCTGAAAGCTGCCTCAGTCCACGCTGCCAAACTGCATCAATCCAAATCAGGAGCGTTCCCTTCCCTTGGGGAATGACTCTGAAGAGGCAGTAATTACATGTAAACACGTATTTTTTAACACAGCCCGTGCTCATGGCCTGAGTAGACAATACATACTTCGTGTGTTTATGCAGGGCTGCTTTCACCTTCAATCTGTGTAGAATAACGAATAGCAATTTTTAAATGTTGTGAAAATCCAACCTCCCCCCGCAAAAGAAACCTCGAGCAATCCCAAACAAAAGCCATCAACCCCATCAGCGCTTCGAGTAGCAAACATTACTATTGTAAAAAGCATCTCTTGAAGATGCAGTTCCAGTGCTGGAACGCAGTTGTCGTTTGGTAATTTTGAAAGCAGTTTCTCTTCGTGAAAATGCTGCAGCTTTGCTTTACAGTGTTAGGAATATTAGGAGTACTTAAAAGCTGGCTAGGAAGGCAGCTGGTGAATATAACATAAATATACCGGAACAAACTGACATTTATTGGACAAATACTCACCAAGAGGTCAAGATCTGGGAAAGAGATGGTTTGCCATGAAGCTGCTCTGGGCTTTGCTCTTTCTTTTTAAACTACACCGGGACTTTGGGACACTTCTGTTAAGACAGCTTTTCTTCATTCCACCACATTCTTCAAAATTAGTGCTGGGGGGGTTTTTTAATCCAGTATGTCATGGTTTAACCCCAGATTGCAGCTAAACACCACACAGCCTCTTCCTCATTCCTGTCCCTCTCCTGAAGGGGAATTGTACCAAAAATGGGTTCAGATAAGAATAGTTTAATAACTAAAACTAAGTCATTAATAACTGTGTGATTTAATTGAGACCACAAGTAAGAATGAAGTCAGTTAAGGCTAATGAGTGAGAGGTGTGCAAGCACGGGTGGCCTCAAGGTGTGTCCCTGGAAGGTGTCCCATGGCAGGGGCTTGGAGCAAGGTGACCATTAGGGTCCAACCCAAACCATTCTGTGATTCTGGGACCCACAGAGAGTCTGAAACGCCTTCCTTTCTGCAGGAACTCCCCTCCTGGGCACAGCCCTCAGGGCACTGTGGGCAGCTGTTCTCCTTGGAGAGCGCCAGTGCTGCCAGATAAGCGCTTCTAAAATTAAATGTCTCAGTTGGCCAAGCAGACAAATCCACCCAAAATCCCACCACTTATCCTAAAACTCCCGGTATAATCTGATCTCTGATGCCTGGTGTCCCGCAGTGCTGCACAACCAGGGACAGCTGGGCTGTGACCCACACTGGGCTTTTTGTGGGGTTTTTTTTTTGGGTCGTTTCCCCTCGGACCTTTCCCTGAAGGTGGAGGTAGGCCTGGAGTCTGCTTGGGGATTTCTCAGGGATGGGATCCTTTGGGGATGTGGGGAAGGGTGCAGAGAGCAGAAGGTAATCCCAGAATCCCAGACGGTTTTGGGTTGGATGGAACCCTAAAGCCCATCCAGTGCCACCCCTGCCACGGGCAGGGACACCTCCCACTGTCCCAGGCTGCTCCAAGCCCCGTCCAGCCTGGCCTTGGGCACTGCCAGGGATCCAGGGGCAGCCACAGCTGCTCTGGGCACCCTGTGCCAGGGCCTCCCCACCCTCCCAGGGAAGCAGGGAAGAGTTGTAACAGGATTAATTTTTGCATCCCATCCCAGACGGATGCAGAAGGGCTTTTTGGCCTGGTTAGTTTCCTAGAGGGAGGATTGTGTTGGACCTGAGACAGGATTTTTCTATATTTTAAGGTTTTCTGTCTGTGTTTCTGCAGCACTGTCAGTGCAGTGTGAATCAGAGCAACGGTGATATATTAGATTAAAAAGATGAAGTGATGTGTTCAGTGCTGAGGCTTGTACAGCGGCTGACACCTCGCACTCTGGTTAATTTGGGAAGCTTCGTGGTGACCCGATGTGGCACTGGGCGGCGACTGCAAACAGCTGGAAATGGTCTGTGCTGTGTGTGCCCGAGGAGACGCAGCCACGGGGATGAATTATCCGCCTTCGTGTCGGGCAAACCCAGCGTGTGCAGGATTGCTGCAGCGCCAGGTGGCACAGCTGTCAGCCCAGGGTCTCCACGAGCGTCCGTGTGGTCACTCTGTGTGACAGGGGGTGGCTGGACAGCGGTGACACGCTGGGGGTGGGCCACGCCTGACCTGTCACTCTCTGACTGCTTCACAGCCCTGACAGAACTGTGAGCCTGGCTTGAACCGGATATAATTGCCTTTCCTGCAAGGTAGATTAAAGACACAAAAAAGCGTTGTTTAAAGTACAATAAGAGGTGCAGTGCCTCCTTGCCGGGGGTGGGAATGTCTGGGCTGCCTCGGTGGGAAATGGGGAGCAGACAAGTGAAACCTCGCTGCCTGATCATCAGAGGAGGAGTTCTGCATCAGGACTGATCACAACCAACACTTTATCCCCAAATGGGAGGGAAAAAGAATGATAAACAGCAGTTTAACCCTTTTACTCAGAATACTGGGCACTTCTAGCCTACCATAGCCCATCCTGTGAGCTGTAGACAACAGGACAAGGGGAAACAGCCTCAGGCTGGGCCAGGGGAGGCTCAGGTTGGACATCAGCAGGAATTTCCCCATGGAAAGGGTGCTCAGGCCTTGGCAGGGGCTGCCCAGGGAGGTTTGGAGTCCCCATCCCTGGAGGTGCCCAAGGAAGGGCTGGAGGTGGCACTCAGAGCTCTGGGCTGGGGACAAGGTGGGCATCGGGCACAGCTCCATGGGCTGGGAGGGATTTTCCATCCTCAACAATCCTGGGATTCTGAGATTCCATTGACTTTCCATTGACTTTGCCCAGCAGGTGGTTCATGTCTGGCCTTTGTGGCCACAAGAAGTTCAAAAATGAAGCTTCTTCTGGTTGATTTCAACATAAACCAGACAAAAGTAGAACAGCAATTCATCAGCAGGAACTCCCCTAACCACGCCTTTGCCAGGAATGCCACATGCAAGGCTCTGCTCAGACTTTCTTTTAAAGCCCAGTAGTGCAGAGATGCTGATTTTGTCATCATTCTTCACCAGAATGAGGATCTAATTTTTTTTAGGTACCGAGTGTATTTGTCTGTGCTGGAGCCTCATAAAAAACCCAGCATTTTAAAGAAATGTTGAATTGTTGTTATTATCAGCAAGAGTCAAGGGGCGAGGAAAGACTTTCCTTCCTGCTGTCTGCTTCACCATTATTTCAGGTGATTGCTGATTAGTGATTTACTCTCAGTACCCCTGGCATTAATATACACTGAGCAAGTCAGGATATTTGCACTGATTTGTTCTGGTTTAAACTGTGTTGGCAGTTTGGTGTTAGGTGTTTTCTGGGCTCTCTGTTTATGCTACTTTCTTCCACTTTCCCTGCCTTCAAAGGGCACATTTGTTCATTCTTTTGGGCCATACTGGTTTGTATTTCAGAGATTTTACCTTTCTTAGCTTTTACTCCCGAGTGGGTGAAGAAAGCTTGGGAAATGGATGCACATGGATCGAATCTCAAGGCACCACCAGAAGGCCTCTCTGTGCCTTTCTCTCAACTTATGTAGGAGCCAGGAGTGCTGAGGCATTGAACAGTGACAGTAGTGACCTCACAGTGTTTAGAAGAGTGTGTGACACTTCTGTCCCTTCCCAGGGCTGCTTTAATTTTTTACCTGGGCCACGTGTCTGCGCTGGTGTAGTTGTTCTAAGCTCAGCATCATGCATTCCTGGTGCTTCTCAGAAAATTTAGGGATTATTTCCAAGTGGTTTTTGCTTAATCCTGCGTTCCCTCATCTCATTTTTCAATCTGGGATTCTCACATAAGCATCTTTAGTCCTCCTTAAATTGGATAGAAGCCGCTCTACGGAGGACAAGCTGTTGGGGGATTTCTAAGATGAGCGATACCCTCTGCATCCCAGAAGGAGAAATGAATTAAGATGGCAAATCCTTTTTAATGGTTGCAATGCTAAAACCCCAATCCTTCTCTAATATCTGGAATGCAACAGGCAGGAGCTCTTAATCAGCAGAGTGAAGGAAGCTTCGCTGATGGTCACAGCAGCAGGTAGCAGGACAGGAGTGGGTGTCTGATGCCTACAGGGGTATGGCTGTGTCCTGCCTGGTACTTCAGGGGTTTGGAACTGGATGATCTTTAAGGGCCCTTCCAGCCCAAACCATTCTGTGACTCCATGAATCTTAGGGACAACCACACATCTCTTGAGAATGACCCAGAGCCAAGCCCCTGTATTCACAGTGGGGCCTGTGGGGTTTGGTGTCTCGATCTGGCAGATGCTGTGATTCTGTGGGCATTTCACAGCTGTGGCCTGGCCTGGAGCTCCCCACTGCCAGAGGGCAGGGATGGATGGGATATTGGGAAGGAATTGTTCCCTGGGAGGGTGGGGAGACCCTGGCACAGGGTGCCCAGAGAAGCTGTGGCTGCCCCTGGATCCCTGGCAGTGCCCAAGGCCAGGCTGGACGGGGCTTGGAGCAGCCTGGGACAGTGGGAGGTGTCCCTGCCCATGGCATTGGGTGACTTTTAAGTCCCCTTCCTACCCAAACCACTCAGTAATTTTAGAATTCAAAGCACCAAAACAATTGATCCAGAAAGCTGGACACACACAAACTGAATTAGTGCTGAAGAAAGGAAACTGCTTCCAAATATTTGGCTCCAAAGCTTGCAATGTCTTGCTTCCACATCTGCAACGTCAAGATATATAACATATATATCTATATATCTATATATCTATATCTATATCTATCTATCTATATATATATCTCGTCTATATAATATATAGATGATGTAAGGTATTATACGAGTTCAAAATACATGCAATTCTTTCTGTGAATGGAAGGAGAAATTCCGGAGCTGCTTGTAAACATCACCCTCACCTCCCTCTAAGGTTAGGGTTAAGTACAGATAAGAAGTGAACCTCAGCGTGATTTTAGAGCCCGTCTGATCTAATTCCTTCTTCCGCCTTAAGCAAGCAGCTCTCACCCGGTACAATTTCCCCGGGCTGTGTCATCACTGCTTCGGGAGGGATCGGAGAGGTGCAAGGGGCACAGGGAGGGCGGTTTGAGCAGGG
>VZTE01001756.1:558593-587312 GCA_013397775.1 Eulacestoma nigropectus
GAGCGGGGATGGGGCAGGAATGGAGCGCGGATGGAGCGGGGATGGGGCAGGAATGGAGCGCGGATGGAGCGGGGATGGGGCAGGAATGGAGCGGGGATGGGGCAGGAATGGAGCGGGGATGGGGCAGGAATGGAGCGGGGATGGGGCAGGAATGGAGCGCGGATGGAGCGGGGATGCAGCCGCGGCCCCGCCCGCAGTGGCCGCCCCCGCCGCTGTCCCGCCCCCGGACCGGGGCTCCGATGTGCCGGGCGCGGAGGGGCTCCGCGCTTCCCCATGGACGGGAGCGCTGCCCTGCGGCTCCTGCTGCTGCTCGCCTGCGCCGGGCTCGGCGGCTCCGAGGAGAAAAGCCCCGCGGGGAGCAGGTCGGTACCCGGGCGCGGCCGCGGAGCCGTGGCGGAGCTGGCTGAGCGCAGGTTTCAAACGCTGTCGCTCGTGCCGCGGTGCGAACGCCGGGACGTGGCTGTGGTTTCCTTTCCAGGGTTGGAAACACGCGGGGCTGATGCAGAAATTAATGGTTTTGAAGCGGGCGGTGCGTTAGAGGCGTAACTTTGAAACGATTTTGGGAACGTGGTTTAAGAGCGGGTGTTTTCTGTGCGTCCGTCCCACGTTTCATTGCGTTCTGATGCCTCTCACACCGGCTTTCCCTGGTCCATGGGAAAATGCAGTTATAAACAGGGTGGCAGCAAGGCTGTGAAAACTACCACAAGAAACACAGGCACGAAACTTTGCCAGTTGTGTAGAGTATTTGAAGCGTGAATTCAGTATTGCACGTGAGCATTAAACTTAGAGAGTTACTGGAGATTTGGGTTCACTGTTAGTAGTGCTGCTTCACTCTCGAGTGGAACACACGCAGTCAGCCCAGCTCGTAGCAGGGGGAAGAGGGGGCTTTGTAGAGCCAAGCATTATGAAAGTGAAAGCAGCCTGAGCTGTGTGAGCTGAATGATGCCCAAAAGTCGCCAAAAACGCACAGAACAAACATGCTGAGGGAGGTCGCAGCTGTCGGTAAAATCTGTGCATTTAAGGCAAGAAGGACATGTGGTGATTTGCTTAAGCTTGTATTAAGAGGTCTGGTAGCCAGTTACTGATAAATAGTACAATATGTTTTCATTGAATAGCTTATTTGCTGCTCTCTGCCAGTTCTCAGATTTCTTACTGCTCTTCTTAGTGTAATTCCACTTTTTTTTTTTTTTTCCCCCCCCAATCAGACCAAAATCTGACAGAGAGCAAGCAGTGGAGCCTTACCTGAACTTTATTGCAGTGAATATTAACAGATGAAGTCATGATCTTGATGCCAGCGGATTAAATGGGAATTTTGCCTCGCTGGGAGGAAGATTGTGCTGGCACAGTGTTAATTTGCTAGAAGTACTATGAGTTGCATTTCCCTTTTCGTATTAAAAATGGAAGCTTGGGTATCTTCTTGTTCTGATCCAGACCATTTTGGACATCCATTAAATTGCTAATCAAACCCCAGTAATCTGTGCATTGTAAAATATTTATGGAAATCTGTCTCCCTGTGTCAAACTAAACATTTGAAAACCTAAAGTTGTACAGGTTTTGTAGATATTTCTTATTGATAGAACTTACATAGAGGCATTTAAAAGTCAGCGATGTTTTTTTGTCAGGGTGTTTCTTAGAAGGAACCAGCTCTTTCTTTGAATCTGGTCTCTCCAAACTCACACATTTATAGTGTCAGTAACTTCACTGGAATTCCTTGTGCTGGGTGTCCCTGGGACTACAACCAGTGCATTGCCCCCAGGTGCTCCTCACCTTTCATAATTTTATTTTTGGTAATTTCTTTCTGCATTTCAGAGGTCACATGTTATTTTCCTATTAAGTGTCTCATAAATTGACTGAAACCAGTTCAGCAGCCAGTGAGGAATTCTGCAGCTGGAGATCATCAGTCTTAGGGAGATGACTCTGAAGTAATAGAAAGGCTGTTTCTGTAGATGCAGAGTACATTTTCCCGTCTGGTGAAGTTTATCAGAGCAGCAGTATGAAGAAGAGAAGCGTGGACATGGCATGAAAACTGCCTGTGGCCACCACAGTCAACCCTGCTGAGTGCCAGGATTATTCATGTGGCTCATCTGATGGAGAAAACGTTGTTTACATGGAAGTCCTCAAGAGCCTTTATCAACTTTTGCAGACAAACACGCCAGACTCGGTTATCTTATGTAGATGGATAATGTCATTTGATAAGAGGGAATTTACACTTCTTTATACTTATAATCTTATTTAATTGGGTTTTACATGGTGATTAGTCATTCCAGTGCTTTGTATTAGGGCTAATCCAATTTCATGTGGGTTCCTAACATACTTGGTGTGGTGAATTCAACACACAACATACGTGCCTGGGTGTATCTGGGAGAGTTGTTTACCAAGTGGTAAGAGAAAATATCAGTCATCAAAACATGCACCACTTCTCATCAAATGAATTTGAAATTTCAGGGTGAGAGAGGCTGATAAAAGGGTGATAAATTTAAAAGGCTGGTCTCTAATTCAATGTGCTAGAAATTATTGGCCCTGGAGAATGCTCAGTGCTAGCTAGTTCCTATTCTCTTGTACGTGTAACTACCATTTTTATAATCAGAAGGGAATACATATTTTTCAACGTGCAGTTATTTTCCAGTTTTTTACTTTCAATACTTTTGTTTCCATGGAACGTGCTCCAGCTGAGGACGCCGGGGCACTGGTGCCTGTGGATTCCCCAGCTCGCCTTTTGGGTGGAAAAGCTGCTGTTTTGGTGGCTGTGGACAGCCACCCGTTCCTGACACGGATCACACCCCTGTGACAGCTCAGGGCTGGGTGTCAGAGCAGCTGACAGAGCTGATAACATCAACATCCACTCGTGCCTGCCCCAAAACCGGGACGTGATCGTCCCCGCGTGCCCACGACAGCCTGGCCGTGCCACCGTGACGTGGGGTGGTGGATTTCCCTTCCTGGTGGGACTGCATGGCTGGTGCAGGAGGAGATGAGGCAGCCAGCACTGCTAATTAGCAGAGTAATTACCAGGGGGGCCTGGCTGGAGGCACCTCCCTCGCGTGCCTGACATGGGGCTGAGCGTGTCTGCGGTGCCGTGGGACATCGTGGTGGCTCCCGGGTCACGCTCTGCTCTGAATTCCTCATGGAAACATGAATATTTCATCAGCTGAGCACATTCATCCCTGTTCGAGTATCTTCGTGCTGAAAGCAGAGCTGGTGCATCTCTTCCGGAGTGGCTGTGCCTACATGGGGTGTGGAGGAGCCAGGATTCGTTTTTCTTAGTGGACAGTCACAAAAACAGAATTAACCTTTCCTCTTCCCAGAACAGCATAAAAACCTGTCAGGGAATGAAATGAGTTGCACAGTTTTACACCATTCTTCTTCCAACCCCAGTGTTTCAGTCTGAGTGCCACAGTGTGGTGATTTCCAAGCTGGAGTAACCAGCTATGAGTGCTTAATTATGCATATATGCATATGGTGTTTAATTATGCCTATGCAGAGGAGCTAAAAGCATAGCTAAACATATATATAACTTGATGTATATAGAGGTGCAACTAAGTATAACTAAAGTCAGAGTAACTAAATAATTTACATTCCTTTCTTTTCAGCATGCCTTGGTTTTGCAGCCATCATCATGAAAAAAATGCCCCCAAATTGCCTTTTTCAGCCTGAAGGCACAATCTCTCATGAGGAAAGAATGGAAAAGGCAAAAAAAGCTGCATCAAATTGCAAGAGCCATGTTCCTTACTGTAAAACACCCCGAGACAGAGTTTTGTTTGAGCAAGAAAACGAGGTTTGGTCCATTGTAGCCACATCTTTTGTTACCTGTGTGTCAAAATCTGATTATTTCCACCCATCTCTGAAGGCTGTTTGCTGTTGGGACGAGCAGCCTCAAGCCCCTCGGAGACCCCAGGCCAGCACTAACCCTGGCACCCAAAAAGCAGTGGGAGAAAAGGGGACCCAATCTGAGAGTGCTTTTTGAAGCCACTGGGGTTTCAGAGCAGCAGCTGAGGACAGAGCTGGTCTCTCCACATGTAAATAAAACTGGCAGATGAATTTTGAACAAAGCTGAACTTTTCTGAATGTAAGATCTTTGTAAAGTTCTTTCAGCCTGGCAGCAAGTAGGGTGGGCTCTAGGCTGCCCCACTGTTGCCTGGACTTGTATTTATCTGCCCTTGAGGATGCTGTGATGGAAATTAGGTTGGGATCACTCCTTACACAGATCCCCCTGCCCAGAACCCCGCAGGGGGAGGGCTCACCCTGCTGTCCAAGCACTCCCCAGGAGTGCCAAGCCCCGAGTTTGCAATTTCAACACCTGATGGTGAAATTTGCATGTAAATACTGAAAACTGCTGAGATTCCAAATATTTATATGCCAGCCTTGGTGTAAATATTTCCACAAATTTTTCTGCCGTGGTGGTTTGGAAAGGTGGTAAGAAGTGTGGCAAGGGGAGAAGATGGAAGTGTATCTCCATGTGCAGGGGGAGGTGAGGCAGGTCTGGAAGGCACCGAGGGGCACAAGCAGGGCAGGGTGTGCAGGGTCTGTGGGTTGGTGCTCATGAGAGCGAATCAATGCACTGATGGGGGATGCAGGTCCCAAGGAAGCTGCTGTGGTGTGGAAAGGAAGGAGTTCCTGTGACTCAGGGAGAGGAGTCTGGTCCTCAGCGAGCCCTGGTTTCTTGGACTTTGATCTTTAGGTGTTTGTTGGTGTGTGTGAATCCCCTGGGCCTGAGTCTGTGGCTCAGGGAAGCAGATCGTGCTGACACCAGCTGAGCACTTGTGCCTAAGAAGAAAATGAAATGCTGACAATTTCATCAGCCTGGTAGCTGTCATGTGAGGTGTGCTTCACCTGAGCCCTGCCTTGCAGCTGACTTCCCTGGGGTTTGTTATTGCCTGGAACCGTCCAGGAGCTGTCTTCGCATGGTGTAGATCCGTGCTTAAGGCATGCCAGCCCTCTGCTTTTGCTCTGAATCCATCGTGGTGCCTCTCATCCTCCCTGGGGAACAAGGGTGGTGCAGAGCCCTCCTTGGTTCCCCTGCCTGTGCCCTGGGACTGGCTCTGTCCCTAACCCAAAGCTGACATCCCATGGAATGGGACAAGAGGGGTAGTGAAGCCTTTTGTCAGCGTGGTAAGGACATGGGAGTGCCTGTCAGGGCTGGTTCGCCTGAATGATCCCTGAAAATGAGGCGTTTTTAGCCTGGGTACTGTGGCTTTGGGATAATTTGCCCTGTTCCTGTGGCATTCACCAGCCAAGGACCTGAGTTACCTTTGGAATGTGTTGTGGAGTGAAGCAGCAACAGGAGCTTTCCCCAGCACACTTGCTGCAGACTTTAAATCCAGGTGCTGCACAATAAATATTTTTCTCCTCTCTCCTAGTTCACATGAATTTTCAGATCAAGATTCTCTCCAGAGAAATGGTAAGGCTTTTAGTGGGCTGAATCCCTGGGTGCTGGTTCTATTAGTGTGGCTGTAGAAGATTTCATTCCCCGAAGTTCCTTCTCTCAGCATTGGTGACTCTTCTGTCACATATTTTGTTAAGGCATAACTCTCTTAAAAAAATACCCTTTAAAGGATTTGCCTGTTAAAATAATAATTTACTGCCCAACTCTGAGAGGCATTGAGAATGTGAAAGGAAAAAGCATTCACCCATTTTTAACCAAATGAAAACAGAGTTAAATGTTTGAGGGATGGAGCTGTGAGAGTGGCCATGAAATGATCTGTGCTTGTGAAACTTCACCCTGCTGGCAAGCAGGAGCAGGGGGATATCCTGGGATGTCAGGGTGCTTGTCACAGCTTCCTGTCTCTGGCAGTGCAGGGAGAGAAGTTCCCAGCACGGTTACCACACTTTTGCCAGGCAGTTCAGCACATACCCTTTGATGAATCTGCTGTATGAAGGAAAAAAGCAGCTTTTGTTGTGTTTGAGATGAATAAATACAGATATAGTCTGAATCCTGTAATTTTGGGGCACTGGAGTTCCTCCCAGTGGGGGTGACAAGGTGTCCAATGAAAAGAAGAGGAGCTTTGGTGAACAAGAAAGGTAAATTAGAAAATATGTGTATTGTAGGCAATATTTGCTGCAAGCCAAGTAATTTCCAAGGAAAAATCAGTAATCCTGACATACACATTTTGTGCAGAGATAATTATTGTTTGCATAAGAATGTGCAAAATTTTATAAATGACTGACTGTTTATAACATGCTACTAATGAAATAACACTCCTTCTTCTGCAGGTCAGCTTTACCACGGTGGCGTGAAGCCAAAGTTCAACGTCAACCAAGTGGCAGTGGCACAGGTAATGCCTGGAGGACTGGATCTGTGAGGCCTTTTCACAGCACGTTTAGATCCTTCCACTTACATTACTGAATTAAATTGGCTTTGCTTTGTTTGCAACAAAGAGCCAACAAAACCGTCTAAAATGTTGCGATACTGTTCTGCCTCACCGCCTGTACAAAGTATTCTCTGCTTTTCTGAGGACTGAGGTGGCACCTCAGGTGCTGTTGCTGGGGCTGGCTGACCACGGGTTTGGGCACAGGATCTTTCTGGAAGGACAAAATCCTTATATCCATGTCCTGTACAATGGCACTTCACTGCTGTGACCAGTCCTGTGCTCCTACCAGCTGGTACTGAAGGAAGAGCTGCAGCAAAACTTTCAGTGGGAGTTTTTTTCCTGAGACCAGGCTGCAGGTCTTGTCAAAAACTGAGCATGAAAGGCTTCCTGACCAAAAGAAGCTTACGAAAAGTGATGCATTCCAACGTAAGTAGCGTGTAGAACAAATCTCTCTCTCTGTGAACCTCTGAGCAGACAGCCTTGTCATTTATATAAATACAGCCACAGCTACTCAGCACATTTCCTGAGTATGATCTTGCCTTGCCTCCAGCTTGTTGCTGTCAGTACTTACTAATTTTAATCCTCAAACATCCTTGTGCCATATGTAAGGTCCAATATCAAAAGGGGTCTTTCAGGGTCTGAGCTGAGAGTTATGATTTGCTAATCTGAGCAACACACAGACACACACAAAAGAATATCTCTCTTTAAGCCAAGTCAAAACCTTGGGGCTTAACTGCGTCCCTTCTGGAGCCTGGTAAAATGCTGTTTATGGCTGGGACTCAGAAAACCTCTCCTGTTTTAATGTGAACTTGCAATCATGTGACACGTTGAAAACAGTCGTGCAGGTATTGTGTGTGTTCTCCCATTTGGGTAGGACAGAGATGGGCACTGGAAATTTGAGTGTGAAATCTGAGAATGGCAGTTAAACTCTTCAGTTCTTTCTGAGCCCTAAGTCAAATTGTCTTGCCTGACAGGCAAATTGTCTTTTTGCCATGAAATTTGGCTGATAAGGGCTGGCAGTGCCCTGGTGTCTGCAGATGACGTGGAAGCTGCCGTCCCTGGGTTTTGGTCTTGCGGCTGATTTTGTAAAAGCAGGGATCCATACTTGATCCATCCCCTTCCGCAGCAGATAATTCCCTGATTTTAAAGCCATGGTGAGCCAAGCTGCCTGCTGGTAGGTGTAAACTTGGACATTTCTCTCAGCTGGACAGCTGCCCAGTGTGCCTCCAGCATGGTGGGCTGTGTCCTTGGCACAACCTGGGTCCTTTCCCGTGTGCTGAAGCGATTCTTAGAGCTGTCCCTGAGAGTCTTCTGCTGAGGGGAGCACCCTGTGGTTCTTGCTTTGCCTCAGCCCTTCTGTGCTGTGCTGGAGGTTCTGTGAGGTGCCATCCCCGAGGTGGGACGGGGATACAGCCAGATATCTCTCTGCTTCCCCAGCCCACAGGGCTGGCTCCCAGCGCCAGCCTCACGTATTCTGGGGAGATGGGAACTCCTGAAATCACGTCTTCTGATAGAAATCTCTTGTGTGCTCCCTCAGGTTGGCAGCCACAACTTGAGCAGGGGGGGACAGTGGGAAGGAGCACGCTGGAGGCCGTTCCCCCACAGCCACTACAGCCCCCTGAACGTCTCCATCAACGGCACCCCCTGCATCCTGTTCTGGGCCAAGAGGATCATGATCAGGTTTGAAAACCACACCCAGCTGGATTTGACAGAGAAGACCTTTGGTGTCCGCGCCACCGTGGACGTCGGGGACTCAAACTGCAGCGAGGACAGTGCCATGTAAGGGGAATTCTGCTCTGCTGGTGGAACTGGGGCCAGATAACCTCTCTGGGAAGCACAAATGGGAGAACAGGCCTTGCAGAGCCCCAGGCTCTTTCTGATCATGTCCTGCCATGGCAGGCAGCAGGGCTTGTGTAGATGAACCCAGCCTTTCGTGGACACACATATTCAGCTGTTGCAGCGGTGTGGTCCCTCCTTGGGGCAGCCAGCTTTGCTCTCAGTGCCCGTGGGGCTGAAGCTGTTGGCCTGTTCACTCTCCAGCTGTTTCACACAGCTGCTTGTGGGGCTGGAGAGTGGATCCTGTGCCGAATGTGGGGCTTGGGTGCTGTGCACGGCTGATTATCCCTTCATTGTGCTGGGGTGTGTGCCAGCAGTGCTGCACGGGGTGCGGGGCTGTGTTTGGCTGGTCACCCCAAACCCCAGGCTGTGGTCCATGAGGTGCTGGAGACAAAGAGTGGGTTCGTCACAGGTCGGCATGTGGCACAAGTGTGTCTGAAAACCTGACCTCTGCACACCAGCCTGTCACTAACTTCTTCAGTGTCAACAGCATTTAGCAGTTTTGCTAAGTGTTTCTCACCCTGAGTGAGAAGCATTCAGCAAAATATTGCTTTTTATGCTTCTCACCCTGAGTGAGAGCTAAATATTAACCCCACTGCATCCAAAATCCCCCAGTCCCTTGGCTGTTCTAGGAATGCAGGTGGTATTGTTTTGTTTCCTTTGCCACGTGCCTGGTTGCTTCTCTCCCTGGCTTACACCAGATTCCACTCTGGGAGGCCTGAAAATCAGGAGGGAGACTCCTAATTGAACATGAGCACCGAGTCTACCCCATCAAGGGAGTTTAAATCCGTAATAACACACACAGCAATAAAAATAACGTGACCAATCCCAGCAGTTTCACTTATCTTCTATACAACAATTCACCTGTACATCTAAATATGTTTGCACAGAAAAGTAGGTGTTAGCCCCTTTCTGATTGTACAGCACAAGGTGCACAGACATTTTGGTGAGGTTACCAGAAAGGTAAAAGTAAAATTGAAAAAGAACCCAGCACGATAATATTCAGCAAGGCAGTTTGAATATTACATCATCAGCATGTGAACTAACCCAGCACTGTTTTGACAGGCAGCGGTAGAGAATGGAATAAAATTATGTTAAAAATAAAAAGCGATAGCAAACATCCCTCCCTCTCTTCTGGCCTACAATTTGGAAATAATCTTAGTCTGATCAGTAATTATCATAACCTAACAGAAAATATACTAAGGCAAAATTAAGGGTTTCAAAACACAGAGAATGGTATCAGATATAATAATCCAAGCTGCATTTTTTTTTTTTTTTTAGTTGAATGCCACATTTTCCTGCATCTAATCCTGAACTATCTCTGATTTCCCTTTGTAATAAAGCAAGGGAATGTCTGGATTCAGTGCCCTGTCTTATGGGGACCAGTGTTACCCAGGAAGTCTAGATCACCTATGAAATCGTAGAGCTAGCTGTTTGGTGTGGTTTTGTTTGTTTATTTTTTAATTTTTTTTTGTTTGTTTGTTTTGTTTTTTTGGTTTTTTTTTTTTAGGTTTGTGTTTGTGTTTTTGTTTATTTGTTTTTTGTCTGGTTTGGTTTTGATTTTGAAAATATTCTTCCACTTTAATTTTTTGCAAGTCTTTCAGAATCTGCGTGTTTTCACTACGTTTTGTTTTTGTCTTACACGAGCAGTGAAAATCTCCACGCAGGTTTTAAGAGGCAAGACATTATTTTCGAGCAATAAGAATATATTCCACTTAACCATGCATTACATTAATTCACCTGATTGGGCTTTCACTTTATTAAGCCTCAGGTGCCCGAGGCTGCTGCAGGTGAGCTTTGCAGGGCTGCCTCACAGCCAGGGCATTTGTGTGGCTGTAAAGAAGGGATGTGGAGACCTGAACTCTTACATCTGCTTTCCTTTACGCTCTGATATTTAAAAAGATGAGGACAAGGTGTCTGTTTACACCTTCTGATGGCAGGCAGGGGCGATGCTTGACAGAGATGTCATGGCTTGAGAAGGAGAACAGACATCCACTGAGCCTAATTATCAGCTAAGGTGGGAAGCAGTGGGATCGAGTTGTGTTGGAAGTCAAACATGAATTTCTATTCTTTCTAGTAGGTAGTCTGGGCCTCATTCCAATTAACAGGTGAGCAAGTGTATTTCACTGGAGGAATATTTAATCCTTTCAGGTCTTTTCCCCACTGACTTTAAGGGTAGACTGAGAAAAAAAATCCTGTGCATAACTGAGCTTAATCTTTTGTGCTGCTCTTTTCTCTGAAGATTTCAGATTTTTTTTCCTATCCTGACGTTACTTGCTTTTTGACTCAGGCTTTCCCTGAAGTTTGGTGACATTGGCAATCTAAAGGGACTCGTTATCAGGTAAGTTTATATAATAAAACCCTTACCAGGTAATAACTTGTTAACATGCATTGTTATACAGTTGCTTGGGGAATTAAAGAGAGTTTGTTTAAGCAAAAATAATGTGAGAGAAACCCGTGTATAATTGAAACACCTGCATTCAGCATGTCTGTCTGTCACCTGCCTTGTTTTATTAAGGCATTTTTTCTTCTACACTGACTTTTCCACTCCTGGGAAGGTTTGTTTCATCTCTCTTGTGTAGAATCTTCCCATGTCGGAGATCTTAGCTAAGCCTGGCTGATTAACTGCAGGCTGGGCACCAGACTGTGACCTGAGTTACGTTTGCTTCTTGATGATAGAAGAAAACAGCATTTCTTAATAAATGACTTTCCATAGCCCGGGTGGAGGGACAGTACCAGTGTTGCATTCATATTTTCCCCGCTAATTAGGCAAAATCCCCTCATATTCTTCCTGCTTTGTGGGAGAACAGCAAACTCCTTCAGCTGCCACAACGAGCAACCTCGGATCCCAGAATCCCAGGGTATCTGGGGTTGCAAGGGCCCCCTGGAGATCACCCAGCCCAAGGGATGATCCCTGCCCAGGCAGGGTCCCCTGGAGCAGTGACACAGGAACGTGTCCAGCTGGGCTGGGATGTCTCCAGAGAGGGACACTCCAGGCCCTCCCTGGGCAGCTGTTCCAGGGCTCTGCCCCTCCGTGGAAAGCTGTCCCTCACTTACCAGACTCCATGGAAGGAGCAGGAGCTCGTTTCTGATATAAACTGGCCATGCCAGCGAGTGTTCCAAGGGTGTTCAACGCATCAATTTAACAGCTGCAATCCTCTCACTCGTTTTCTTACTCGCCTCTCCTCCCGCACGGCATCTCCAGGCTCCTGCTAACCACCAGCTACTACCAGCTGTCTGTCCAGAACTGGTTCAGCTTGCACAGGCTGCAGCTCCTGTACAACCACTCCGTGCAGGCGACGTTCAACGCCACGGGGATCCACGCGCCGGCCAGTTACTCCTTCCGCTGCGAGCACGTCAGCAGCCTGCAGAGATACGATGCCCTGCTCGTCCCCAGCTCTGCAAACGACCTCTCCCAGCTCTGGGAGGTCACTTTCGTTGACTTCCAGGTGATGCCACGGATTTAAGCCAAGTGGGTCCCATGGGTAGATTCGGGGGAAGTTTTGCCCTTCTGTGCCAAGGAAAGGCTGTCACCTTCCATGCACAATTTACACTTGTTCCTTACACAGAACGCAAAATAGAAGCTAAGAGTTTTCCTGTCAAAGGAAATTAAGGGCTATTTTTTGTAGTCCTTCTGCTTGTGTTCCCTCTAGTGGGGAGTGAATTTAATTTCCAGCGTTACGTCGTTCTCTCACACTCGGCATCAACAGCAGCGCCACACAGCCAGGCGTGGGCATCATCTCACTTCACTTTTGATGCCTAGGAATTTTAACCTTGTGCCCTGATTATAGTCACCCCAGCCTGCCTCTAAAGCCACTGGATAATTCCCCTGACCCATATTAAGCCCTTATTTTAGGATGAGATTAATAATGTTCTGAAAGTGCCAGTTCTTCTGCGTTTGACAATGAGGGAGCCTAAGATGGCAGGACTAGAGTGTCTTGCATTTAGATACCTGAGTCAGAGGGCATGAGGAGCTGACAAAGGGAAAGGAAAAAGCTGATCCCCTTTTCTCGCCCTGTGAAAAACGCCCGTGGGCGGATTTAGTGGAGCAGACAGTCAATTCCCTGCTTGCCAGCGTGGTGAAATCCGTATTAGAGCTGAAGCCACGAGTGAAGCTTGTTGGTGTTTTCCACAGCTGGGTGCAGCCTCCTGTAGTTCAGCTGGTTTGTTGCCATGTACCACCCGTGTGGAACTGGTGAGAAAAACCTGGTGCTGGGGCAGGCACTTGGGAATGTTTCCTGGCTTGTCACGTTGGAGTTTGTGCAGTCTGAAGCAGAGACTCTGGAGACTCTCAGCAAGTGGTGCTGGAGATGCACGGCTACCATGAAAGGTACCACCCTTGCAATTAAATATTGCTGGGCCCTCAAGAGTGAGTGTGGAAGATTTGCTCTGAAACGCAGCTGTGAATCCTTTGGGCAGCAGAGTGTAGGGGATTAGAAGAGCTGGCAGTGCCAGGAGACTGACCTGGACAAACTCTGAGCAGTAACTCCAGCTCTCAGTGGGAGACACAAATTTGCCATGTGCAGGTTGTTAAAGTAGAAATTCGTACTGCCGTCAGGAGCAAATTAACGAAGCACCAGTACTTTATTTAACACGCTCCCTCTTGTGCTCTCTGTAGATTCAAGGTTTCAACGTTCAAGAAGGACATTTTGCCCACGCCAGAGACTGCACGTCCTTCTTCTCCCCGGCAATCCTGATGGGCTTGGTGATGTCCCTGATTCTGCTGCTGGTCCTGGCCTATGCTCTGCACATGCTCATCCACCTGAAATCTCTCGACAGGCACTATGAGTGCAAGGCTTCTCCTGCCTATTTTGCACAGATGAAGGACAGTGACATGGGGGACGAGAAGGAGCCTCTGAGAAGCAGTGGGATTGAGTCCTATGAACTTAGAAACCAACAGTTTGGTAAAATCTATATTTAGCAGCGTGTATCTCTCTCAGTGAAACAAGAGGTATTTTGTTCTGCTGGCACTGCTGTACGTAGTCTGTGCACATTTTTTACCAGGTGATGAAAGGAAAAGTAGGTAACGGATTGTTTAGACAGTTTTTCACTGGTAATCATCTCAAAGATGCCCTGGGAAAGAATGCGAGGTAAAAAAATTCCACTGTGGGTAAGAGATACCCGTGTTGTGGGACTTCACTCCTGTAGCAAAAAGCCAAAATGCATAGCTCTTCATCCAGCTTACCAAGCCTTGAGGAGAGAACCGGTAATGGACATTTTGAAGTTCAATAAAGGTTAAAGAACCCCCCAAACCAAACTCTTTGCTTATTCTTTCAAAAGGCAAGGTTTACCTTCATTTTGTATTTGCTCTGTGTTCTGGCAAAACAGCGTCAGTTTCTCTCTCAGGATGTGTTTTCCTTTTATTTCCCAAGTTACATCCCCTCCTTTTTGTCCCCGTGAACTCCTTTTCCTGCTTTGGAGTCTTCAGGGCCACATAAGCTCTGTTTTCATCCACAGCACAGGTGAAACAGTGGCTGCAGGACAGCAGCATCCTGGTGCTTCCCTGTGTCGAAGCTGGAGGTTTGCCCTAAGGATCTGATGGGAAAACGCCAGACATCTGGTCACAAAGGCTTACCCTCAACTTCCCGGCTCAGCTCCATGCCAGGAGATGGATTATGAGCATTATATCCTGTTAACTCCAGGTTAATTTCTTTTCTACCAAATCCCACCAGTCTCCCTCAGTAATTTTACCTGAATGGAGATTGCTGGATTGAAAATGTGTGTAAACAGAGAGGTGGAAGCTGCCAGCAGTGAAAAGGATGCTGTGATATGATTTTTCACTGCTGGTCCTGAGAGTTTAGGATACTGCTGCCCTGCTCATCCTTTTTTCTGTTAGAGGCAAAGGCTGGGAACTCCAAATTAACCATAATTTGGCCCTGATTTCTAGCAAGTAAGAACAGAGCAATGTTCTTAGCACTGTAGTGTTTTTGGGTTACAAGTAATGGGAACGCCAGCATGATAGAAAATCAATCAAAACCAGATTTGCAAGCAAATGCATTTTTTATTTTAGACTACAGAATTAATTAGTTGTTTGTAGCCTTTGCCAGTGATACTGCAATGGTCTTTAAATGCCTTGAGAGATGTCCAAAGACATCCTGTTTATTAGCACAGGTGACACACAGACTAGATGTGGAGTCCTAAGTGGTTGGTTCATCTAGGAAGGCACTTCAGATGTAAAAAAATATATCTTTGACACATAACCAGGCGTAATAGACAAGCTTTTGAGGGCTTGCCAAGGCTGCCTGTGGCCAGTTGCTGGCAAACTTTTATCTGTTCCAGGAAGGGAGCAAGCAAAAGCAGGAATGCCTGGGAACCTGAGTGAGGCAGGCATGAGAAGGTGAGAATTAAACACTGCCCAGGCTGGTCCCTGTCCTGCACACAGCAGCGGCAGAGGCGGCTGATGCTGGGCAGAGCTCAGGGTGCTGGTGCTACACGGGAGATGTTCCTCGTGGTCTGGAGAGCAGGGCTGTCCTGCCTGGGGCTGAGGAAATAAAAACCTGGCCCTGCTCAGTGGCAGCCTGAGTGTCAAGGTTGCTGCGAGTCCCTGATGTGAAATCCTCACCCGGCAGAGCTGCGCTTCCCAAGCCCCCGGCTCCTGAGGCACAGGGGCACCTCTTCCTCCCACAGAGGTCATTTCTCCTTCTGGCTGGTGTCTGATGGTGCTGCCAGGATAATTCTGACCTGTAATTTCCTTGCATGGTTTCAATGGGCGAATCAACACCGTTGCTGTGAGAGGTCCTACAAGACTGGGACTGGGAACAAGGGATTTTGCCTCTGGTCCTCTCCCTCACTCCTCACACCCTTTTGCAACCCAGCTGTGTTCCCTTTGCTTTACCTTGGTTTTCAGGGCGAATATCTGCAGGCTTTGTGCTCGAGAGGCTCAGCACTGCAAATCTCCAGTATGTGCCAGTCCAGATGTTTTTCAGGCAGAATTTCAAGACTTGTGTGTGTGTTTGTGTCCCCTCCAGGCCGTCCTGAACAAGAGACAGTAATTTGTACCTGATAACTTTCAAGAAAAACTTCAGAAGTAAATGAGAGTGCAGATAAAAATTTAAAAAAAATTACCAAGAAAAATAAAATTTCTTTCCTTTTATCAGCTTTTTCTAAACTATGACTGGGACGTCCTGGGGAAAGGAGTACACATAGGAGTTATCTCTGCTGTGACTTTCTGTGTTGCAGTTCTGCCTGGCAGTGCCAGGTAATTCTCCTCTGCCAGGTATCCTCTGTGTCATCACAATTCTACTCAAGTGACAGAAGGGTTTAGAAAGGATAAATACACCAATTGATTTAGACAGGAAATACATTGTTTGTCACAGGACTAGAAGGACGAGCCATATATTTGTAAAGAGTTCATGATGCTTTGGTGGAAAGTGCACCAGAAGAAAAAAAAAATCATCTTAATTGCAGTTCCTGTCTACTGGTGCCATTTATAAATGCAAGCACCCATGGCTGAAAACCACAAAAATGTGTATTCTTACATTCCCAGTAAGCTGTGAGCCAAACAATCCTTATCAAATGCACATTTTGAAACAACAGACATTCCACTGCCTTGGTCCTGAAACAGGAAAACGCAAGTTAAAATTATATGTCTGTTGAAGAAATAAAATGCACTGGCATTAACAGACTAATTCATAAAATACAAGCTTTTTTTACACGCATGATTTAATTTCTGCATGAGAACACAGCAGCCTTTCCAACGTGTATGCGTTCATTCAAACAAAAACCTCACAGCCCCTTCTCAAAACAGATTCCCTGTTTCAAGTTCAAGGTCCCATCCCCTCCCACTCAGAACTAAAAGGGAAGAGTCTCACTGTCCTTAACTCAAACAGGAACAATTTCACAGGCAGTGATAAGGCTGAATCGAACAAATGAACATTTGTTCCTCATACACTTCTTCTGCTGCAGTTAAAACGTTGTATAATTGCCCCTCACCCCAATATTTGGCACCTCCACATTGGCAGGAAACCAGATTTTCAGGCAGCACATTAGGCACTGCTGTTTGAGCTGAAGTGGTGGAGTTTTGGTGTAGTATTAATTAAAAATGCACAAGGAATAATCAGGGGCAATGTCACTGTGAAGGCAGGGAGAAAAACCATGAACCCACTAGCTGGTGAGTAACACTCCAGGGAGCCAGAATAAATAGATTTATTTCTTTCCCTCAGAGTTTTTAAATGGTGGCATTTCCCTCCCCTCACTGAAACACTGATTCTCGCCATAGCAGCTTTGGTATTTCTACTGTTGGTTTTTAAAATTTAAATCAAGGATTTCCAAAAGGCTGGATGCAACCTCTCACTTCAGAAACTTTCCCCAGGAGCTCAGAAAGCATTTTTGAGGGTGAGTCTGTTCTTTGCCACTATTGAACACCACCTGAGGTGTTCTCCATCTCCAGTAAGCCTTGTGACGTGGCATTTCTCTGGTGTGTGATAGCCCTTAAATCTGGTTTAATGGTTCATGGATCACCCCTTAATTTGTTTGCTGTAACAACACAGAAAATTAATGCAAAATTTGATGTTCTAGGACAAAAGATGTAAGAAATCAGAAGAAAGTGCAAAAAATTGTATATATAGAGATATATCTATATTTGCATTTTTTTTCCTTTAAGCTGATCGCTTAACATATATAAAAAATTTTAATTAGTTTCTCTTCAATCAGTGATGTAGATGTACTTTTGACTCATGTTATATCTGAAGCCTAACAAAGAGTTTCCATTCATGCTAATTTTGGAGCAGCCTTCCTGAACACTTTGCAGCTACTTCTGAGTGCTTTTTCTGGGTGAGTTTTTTTTGGTTCTGGTGCACCAGCGTGCCCTGTGCTGGCTGCCTAAATATCTGAATTGGTTATTTCAAGTAGTTGCTTGGGCTTTTTGTAAGTAAGAGCTGCTGCTTGGGAATAAAAGGGAATGTTGACTTGGCATGGAAGCTCGAAAAGTAGGTTTTCCAAATAAATGAGGCAACAATTTCGGTTTGTCCCCATGGTGTCTCTTACACCACTGAGCTGCCTCTCAGGCATCCCGGAGCCAGTCTACAGCTTTTCTGCCATTTCTATATGTCTGCAGTGGAAAGAATTCATTATCAGTCTTCTCTCACAAAAAAAAAAAAAAAAAAACCCCAAACAAACCAGAAACCAACCATAAACTACCAAAAAAACCCCAAACCAAAAACACACACACACAAAAACCATAAACTACCAAAAGCCCCAAACCAAAAACACACACACACACAAAAAACAAATCAGAGATTTTCAGCTCTGGACCTGATTTCTCACTGTTTTCTTCAAGCTGAAGCTGGTCTTTCCAGTGAAAAAGAATTTGCATCATTTTGTCTTACCAACAGTGAGCAGGTTTATCATTCCCAGCTGCAGCTTTCTGTCACAAAATGTCAATCTAGGCTCTTGAAGAGACTGAAAAGCTCTGTTCCAGTTATACCCACAACTTCAGAAGTGTGAAGCCTCAGAGAAAGGGACAGTTTTAACTTCACCTCTGGAAGAATCCCACGTTCAACCACTCTGCAAACAGGGCCTGTGAAATGGGCATCGTGACAAATCCTGCCCCTGATCGGCGAAATGAATTCGGTGGAAATCCTTAAACCTGTTCCCAGGTAAGCATAACCTCAGTATTAATGTTCTTCCATTCCTGATCTGCTTCTGTTTCAGTCGGCTGGAGGTGACTTGGCTCCTGGTGCAGCACGAGAAAGAATCTTAGAAGTCCCTTTTGTATCGGGGCCCCTGCCTGTGGTGCCAGCTGGGAGTTTGTAAGGGCTGAAATGGTTTGTACAAACAGGGTTACAGCAAAACTGGTGCTCTGCCCAAGTGCCTTGGGACCGTTGTGCCCAGGATATGCCATGCAGCCCCCGGAATTCCGCAACACTCTGCAGGGAAAATTAAAAAGGTGCAGAATTACACGTACAGTCTTGCTGCGCCGCTGGGAAGATTAATGGGTCACCACCAGAGGGGAAGCGAGAGTGTAAACCTCTCCAAAGTGCAGGTTCTTCATGTCATTAAAATGATCAGGAAACCTTCGGTTCTCCTGAAAATCTGCTTGGTGAATTACATAAATCCCCGGCAGCAATTTGTGTGGAAGTAGCTGGAGCATCATCCTCCAGCAGTGCCCGAGTATGTTTGGTTCTGTTCCTTGGCCTAACTGCTAGGAAGACATTTCCAGGCCATGTTCTAATGGTTTCTTTTTGTTGTTCTTTGCTCCAGAGAAGTAATTTTAGGGGGAACTCTCACTTTATGTGCAAGATGTGCAGGGTCTAGGCTTGGTGCTGGGACCTCACTAACTTCTCTTTTATCCTTCCAAACTCTGAAGTGAGTTAATGGTTGCGATTATTAGAGGTTTGTTGGGGTTTTTTTGGTGGTCCTTTAAGAGGCCCGAATTACTGTAATAATGTCTCAGTTGTTCTGAGTTAGTAAAACCTCATTGCTTCCAGGACACAGTGGGAGGAACGGTTGGGAATTGTGAAGGAAATGCAGGTAATAATTCAGAGGGGAATTACGGAGAATGAAACCCCCTTCACGCAGAACACGCCCAGCCTTATAAAGAGGCTTTGCTTGGTTGTGATCACTCCTTGGTCTGCTGAATCAGGTCCTCGGCTGCCTTGTAAACCACTTCAGATGCTGTGTGTGCTGCTTTCCCTAATTTACTCCTACCACTTCTGGCCACATTTAAAATACAGGAATCTGACTGGAATACGGGGAAAGCCAGTGGGGATCTCTCCAGCGGGCTTTGGAGTTGGCATGAGTGGGTCAGAGCAGAGCTTTTCGGATCTTTGGGATCAGGTGGAAGCTGTGGTGGTCCCAGCAGTCTGTGCCACGTGGTGCCTTCCAGGCGTCCCTCCAGCAGGAATACGGGAATTTCCCTCTGGTCCTGTCTCTCACTCCTCACACCCTTTTGCAACCCAGCTGTGTTCCCTTTGCTTTACCTTGGTTTTCAGGGCGAATATCTGCAGGCTTTGTGCTCGAGAGGCTCAGCACTGCAAATCTCCAGCCTTGTGTTGGCTGGGAACTTCATTTTTGTTCTCTACTGCCCATCTCACTCCTCTCTTTCCTGGCTCTGCCAGGTTTCCTGCACTGTGATCTTCCCCTCCTGGCTGTCACTCAGGAAGATTGGCACCCACTCTAATTAGCCCCAGGAGCATCCTGCCTGTGGCCTTGTCCCCTCGCCTCTCCTGCCACGCAGGGCGGGCGACACCCTTCCCTCTGCTGGTGTTTGCTTGTTTCCCTGTCACACAACTCCTGCCTGACCTTCTCCGTGGCTGCTCACCCCTTTGGGTGAGAAATTCTCTCCTGTCTCCCTCCTGCTCTCCTCCCTCTCCTTGTTTTCCTCTCAACCTCTTTTGAACTCTGAGAGGCTTTATCCTTCACAAGCCTGAGCAGTGCTGCTGCCTCCCCTCCCACAAGATTTATTCCTTGGGGTCTGTGCTTCCCGTCCTCGCTCCGCATGGCTGTCAGATGTGATTTCCCGTGGCCCTGCACACGGATGATGTGAGGCAGAGGAGCAGTCACCAGCCCCAGGCGCTTCTTCCTCCTCCAGGAGAGGGTCAGTGATGAGCCTTGCCAGTCTGGGTGAAGCAATCTATTTAATAAGGGGATGCAGATGCCTGAGGAGAAGGCAGCTCTCCTACAATCCCAAATTCATCCCACTTAAAGTTCGGGAGACTTTTTTCCTCCTCACATCCTAAAAACAGCGTGGCACTGACTGTGTCTCGCTGGAGGAGAGATTCAAGGAGGCTGTGGTGTGGCAGAAAGGGTCTGAAGTGTGTCAGTGAAAACTGCCCACTGCCTGGGGAGGGGCAACCACACGAGGAGGACTTTCAGAACTATTCAGAACTATTTCAGAACTATATTTCAAAACTATTTACCACGGAAATCTGAACAGGAGGAGGCACCATGATAGCACAAAGAACATTATTCAAAGATGCAGAAACAGCTGAACAAGCCGTATTTTCTCAGATAAACCCTTTAATCTAAGGAGATGGGGGTCACTTGGCAGGGTTGTATCTCTCAGACAAGTCAGCCGAATTTATTTGTGCCGTGCACGTGTGGGGTTCAGGACAGCACAAGGCAATGCCGGGGTGCAGAGGGATGGGGCTGCTCTGGCCAGCCTCACCTGCAGGAACTGGGATCCTCCAGATGCAGGAACTGGGATTCTCCAGCTGCAGAAATTGGGATCCTCCAGCTGCCCCGGGGCTCAGCTGAGCCCGTGCTGGGCACATGTGCAGCGCAGGAACAGAGTGCTCTCCTCTCTCTCCCCAGATGGGAGCTGTCTCTGTCAGGCACATGGGCTGGCGGAGCAGGAGAGAGGATCTGTGGCTCTGCAGGTGGGGATGCACCCCTGGGAAGGAGTCTTTTGCTCCCCTGCCTGCAGCTGGGTCTGGTTCTCTGTGCAGTGACCTCCTCTGGATGCTTGGGCAGCTGGTGTACATCATTCCCCCACAGGAAGGAGACTCTGCCTGTGAGTTTTACTTCTACAACTGCAAATATCTGAATTGGGTCCTGTGCCAGATTCCAGGAGGCTTCATGGTGAAAGATCTCTCTGGCAGATGGCAGCTACCCAAATCACAGACTCACAGGATTCCTGAGGTTGGGAAAGCCCTCCCAGCCCATGGAGTCCCGGCTGTGCCCGATGCCCACCTTGTCCCCAGCCCAGAGCACTGAGTGCCACCTCCAGCCCTTCCTTGGTCACCTCCAGGGATGGGGACTCCACCAGTGGAAGAAAAGCACCATGAGCAGTTGTCTCACAGGCTGATGCACTATCCCTGCAAAGCCACACTCATGCACCTTCCCCCTGCTGTCAGATCCTGTGCATGGCCCTGCAAACGCTATCCCAGGGCCCAGCCTGTCTGAGAGACACCTTCCCTGAGCTGTGCCAATGGCCCAGACACCCCAGCATCTGCAGAATCACATTCCTGCAGGATGCCAGGCGAGAAAACCATTATTTGTTGACAGAGCTTGAATCACAAACCGCTCTGAAAACAATCCTTCGTGGGATGCCGTTACCAGCAGTTCCATGGCGTCTCAAAGGCAGCGTCCAAAAACCCAGACAATGACTCTTGACACCCTTCCTGGAGAACCAGAGCTGCTGAACAGCTCAGGAGTCCTCAGCTCTGGACTGGGGGGACGGGATGGGTGACTCTGTGTCCCCTGCTCATGCTGTGCGTGGGGCCATGGACAGCCAGGTGTCCCCCAGGGACATGGGAACAGGACAGGCCATGGGAGGGCAGACCTTGAGAGTGGCAAATCCAGGCCATTTTTCCAGGGAGTGATCAGGAGGATCCCAGGAGGTGTTGCTGCGTTTTCCATCCTAGAGCAGTGTGAAGGTGGCTCCCTCCTTCAGGTCTGTGTCTGACCCTGACCCTGTTCTGCTCTGTGTGATGTTTTATGGATAATTCTGAAAACTGCAGGTCTGATTCCGCTCCTGGCTGGTGGGAGACAGACAGCGTGTTTAGCAGGAGATGGATTATCCCTGGCCCGGTTAATATGATTTTATTTTGCAGCTGTGGACCAGCCTTGCCCTTGCAGGCACAGGGAGCTGGAATTCAGAGTGTACTGCATCAGGATGATCTGCCATATGATCTTGCTTAAATTTCCCTCTTCTGTGCCTTAATTATATTCCCCTGTGACTTTTCCCAGGACTCCGGGGAAGACTGAGGAGAGAAGGGCTGGTTAAAGTTTCCCTGACTGACCCTGCGCCCACCACCCAGCTCTGCAGAGTGAAGAGAGCCCCAGAATTCAGCAGGTGTCTCCCCACAGGGTGCACCAGGCGCGGCACCCGCCGTGAAAATGCCATTTTACTTTTTTTTATTACGGTGAAACGCTGCGGGCTGCACCAATTCCACACAGGATTTATGGGAAACTGAGTGCACAGGTGCTCTTTCCAGAAGGTGGGTGCACAGAAATTTCGCGCTAGCTTTTCCCGCACCGGGAAACCAAGAACTCTGGCAAACCGCAGGCATCTGCCAGATAACTTTCAGCTTTTCGTTTGGTCCAGAGAGAAACTGGAACAACAGTTAATAGAATCTAAATGATTAAAAAAAAATTTTTTTTATTTTGAACTCTTTAAGCAGCTGAGATGTCTCATCGACATCAAAGCAACTAAAAAACTGTGTGTTCTTTTGGCAAACTGGAGCTCCTGCTGGAAGCAGCCTACTTGGAATTAAAACATTTCAGCGTCTGAAAGAACAGAAACACTGAAAAGCAACAGCTTCATCTGCTGTTTCTTCTCTCTCTGCCTCCCTCTTAGGTAGAAATTGACATTTCTTAAATTTCTCAAGAGGTCATCAATTAATACCTCACTGCCCCGATGATTTTGGTGCTTGCTGATCTCAGGGTAAACTTAGACATCAGAAAACTGATTTTCTGGTTAATTCATTGACTTTTCTGGAATCTAAATTAACCAGTGCTAGGTCTCCAGGGGTGGACTTGTTTGCATGGGCTTGGTAAAACCAAAGTAGCTGCATTTCTGCAGATTTAAAGGTGTTTTGCTTGAGAACATGGTTAATTTTTTAGTTATATTTATTTTTAATTATACTAATTTTTACCTAGGTAACTTTATCTAAATAAATCTGCTTTAAAGAATGATGTGTCAGGGCTGGGGAGCAACACTCTTTGTTTTAGAGGTGAACAGGTTCAGATGCAGATGTAAAGACTTGAGGTCAAGTTTCTGTCAAGGCCATTTCCAGTTAATCCAACTTCTTCCGTGCCACAAGCTGCAGAGGCTTTTACATTCTTACTGTGGATTCAGGGAGATCTTTGCCCTTCAAGGCAGCTTCTGTTTGGACCAGATCAAACAGAAAGTTGGCATAGACTTTTTTTAACCAATTCCGTGGAGTAAGGAGCTGAATTTTCTTCAGTTAGAGAAAAAATACCAACAGCTGCACCATTAAGTCATCTTAAACTACAAATTCTCAGATTGTTCATATTACTTCCTTTTTTAATTGTTATGTATTTTTAGGACTACATACAGAAGGGATTTATCAGCAATAAAGAGGGCTGCAAGATTACTTCCACAGTACATGGATAGATGGGGAGCAGATGCTCTTTTCTGAATGACAGGACTTTCCCTGTACCTCATGCAGTGCAGGTCAAAATTCACTGCAGACCCCTGAAACACCTGGATTCAGGTTTTTTTTTTTTTGTTAGATACTGCAGGACATGTGAATTCAGCATGCTAAGGAGCTTGTTTAAAATACATCCCAGCTGCTGCATGATTAAACCCCTGCGACTGTCAGACTGCCCTTTGCTTCCACTTTTGCAAATGCAGTTACTCCTGGAGTGCCAGCAGGACCTGTGGCGTGCTCAAAACACACAGCAGGGATGTTGTTCACCCCTCTCACCCCCACGCTCCTGGAAAAAAGCTGCAGCCTCTCCCAGGTCATCCACACTCCTTTCTCCCCTTTAAAACAGGTTTCCTGGGCAGAATATGGATTTTTCACGTGGTCCCTGGTGAAAAGCCAGGTCAGTGGTCCCTGCACAGAGGCCAGGGATTTGGACTTTGAGTGATCTGTTGGAAATCCACAGGGAGCTGTTTGTCCCCTGGTGCCAGAGGATGGTGCCGGGCTCTGCTCAGGGGTGCCAGGGACAGGATGGGGAGCAATGGCCATAAAATGAACCACAACAAGTTCCAGCCCAGCAGGAGGAAGAACTTCTGTCCATGGAGGGGCAGAGCCCTGGAACAGCTGCCCAGGGAGGGCCTGGAGTGTCCCTCTCTGGAGACATCCCAGCCCAGCTGGACACGTTCCTGTGTCACTGCTCCAGGGGACCCTGCCTGGGCAGGGGTTGGGCTGGGTGAGCTCCAGGGGTCCCTTCCGACCCCAGATATCCTGGGATTCTCTGATATTACCTCTTATGTGCTTACCTTTAAAAAGATTTAGATGGGGAAAAATAATTTCCATTTTCTGAAGGTTTTCTGAAAGTTTTCTGATGGTAAAAGCTGTTCTTTCACTGTGACAGCACCTCTGCGTGCAGATTGTTGCTGCCTGCCTGTGGGTGCTGTGGGAAAGGAGGAAGGGAAGACATGGAATGGGGATGCAAGAAGGGAGGAGTCTATGGACAATGCTGTGTGCTTCATCTGAAAAGGAGTAAACAAGAAACTCATCAAACGAGGTTTATTTCTACAAATTCCTTACCATGATTATAAACAGAAAATTTTTGAAGGTATTTTTGAGCAAGTTCTGGAAACAGCCAAGTAAACAAGTACCCTCAGGAGCAGACTGCTGGCTTGGTAGGAGCTCACAGAATGGTTCTGATGCTGTCACATCCCTTTTGCCTGTGCCTGGAAAAGGGAGAGCTCAGGGACTGCTGAGATGGGGCGAATGTGGGTGCTGAGGGGAGGGGGTTTGGCTCCCTGCAGTAGAAGTGGCTGTCTAGGGGAGCAAGGACCCTCCAGCCATGGGACAGGGGCCTCAGGTGGGGCTGGTAGTGACACAGAATCACCACAGGATCACCACAAAATCCCCACAAAGTCGCCACAGAATAACCACAGAATCACAGCACGGTTTGGGTTGGAAGGGACCATAAAGGTTTTCCCATTCTTCAGTCAGCATTAGGGGTCTTCGCAGCTCTGTCCTGTTCTCTCCTCGTTGTTTATCACTGCCCCAGCCTTGCTGTCGCCTGCCAAGTTCAGCACCAACAGTTTAAAATATTTACCCTGGAACATTCACAAAACGTTGTAGGGTATAGGCTCAATAACTAATTTCTGTGATTGCAGCAAAAGCTCATCTTGGTTTTTGGCTTTCTGTTTACAATTACACTCAGAAATCTGCCATTTAATGTATGCCACGTGTGGGTTATTTTCTTTCCTTTTTGTTTTTTGTTGGAGTGCTCTGTGTGGTGTAACAGTATTTGTGCATCACTTGCATGATGTACATGTACAAGTGACTGATTGAAATGTTGTGTGCAACTATTTGACAATTAAAATTTTCTGTCGGCCCAAAGACTTTGTCAACTTATGATTGATTCAATAAAGAGATCAGGTTCGGGCAAATTTTAAAATTCTGAAAAGAATAATTAAGTTTTTTTCATACTTGAACATTAAAAGTTTTTGTCAAAAAAAAAAAAAAAATACTCTGGTAACAAAATGCCATTTAAAAGAAGTTAAGGGTGTCCTAAATCATTAAGACATTTGTGGTACTGTATTCAATGAGCTGAGATGCAAAATCATCCCTTTTTTTCTTTTTCTTTTTTTTTCTCCACTTTTTAGGAAGAATGCTGCTTCATACACTTTTGCCTTGCAGAATTTGCCTCTCAGCCTTCCCAGTTTTATATGGGGTTCAAGGCTGATGGCTGATATGTAGGAACTCAGAAAGCTGTGATAAAATAATGTCCCACATTAACAGTCAGGCAAAACCATACGGACTTAGTCTGAACAAGTCCTGAACACATGAAAGATTTAGAAATAATATGACATGGTTAATAGGAGTCAATAGTAAGGTAAAAAAGATAGAGGATACGATGGACTATCATGTCAGGGTCAGACCATTATCACGGTCCAATTAGGATTCACTTGTCAAATGCTCATTTAAAGCTTACTAATTTCTGCCTCTCGCTGCCTCTGCCAGTTCTGGTGTGTGAGCCATCAGAGCTTAGGTAGAATGGAATAGAATAGAAGAGAATAGAATGGAATAGAATAGAATAGAATAGAATAGAATAGAATAGAATGGAATGGAATATCCTGAGCTGGAAGGGCCCCACAGGATCATTGATCCAGCCCCTCTCCCTGCCCAGACTCCCCAACAATCCCACCCTGGGCACCCCTGGCAGCGCTGCCCAAATTCTCCCGGAGCTCTGGCAGCCTCGGGGCCGTGCCCATTCCCTGGGGAGCCTGGGCAGTGCCCAGCACCCTCTGGGGGAAGAGCCTTTCCCTGATCTCCACCTGAGGTTGCCCTGACACAGCTCCAGCAGCTCCCTGGGTCCTGTCCCTGTCCCAGGGAGCAGAGACCAGAGCTGCCCCCGGGAGGAAGCTGTACAACCCCATGAGGTTTACACCCTTCTGTTGCTGTGCCAGAGCTGTTTTGTAGCCTGACAGCCCCCAGGGTTTACCCACGGATGTATTTTTAGAGATCAATCATGCTGTCTTGCTTTGATATGCTAAGCAAGCCTTTCCCATATCCTCTGTGATGGCCCTGGCTCCTCCCCAGTGGTCCCAGCAATCCAGCCAGCTCCACTTCCAGCCCCAGCTCCTCTTTGAACTCAGACGGCTCAACAGCAAAGGCCGTTCCAGATGAGGGTTCATCCCTGTTTAATGAAAGAGCATTAATGGCTTACCTGTCTCCTGAACCCCTCTCCTGACAAGCCAGAGGATGCATTTCCCCGGCTTTGATGGTGAAGAGGGTCTGATGTGCTCATCAATGCAACAGGCACACACGCCTGACCCCCATCTGGGGTTTGCTTGGCTCCAGCCAGGCATCACCGCTCTGACTGCACGGTTTTACTGAAACCTTTGGTGTGGAACGTGGAGATCAGTGTGGCAGTTCTGGCATTCTGGGGTGGAGCCGCTCGGCGTCTCCTAAACGCACCACGTCGTGCGCGTGGGCTTTGGGCCCTGCTGGCTGCCGCCGGTGGGAGCACGATGGGAGCCACACCACCCACCCAACTGGTGGCGTTTCGGATGGAAAATAAGGACCTGGGAGACTTTTGAGGGTAAAAGGAGGAGAGGCACCTGTATCTAACCAGGATGAGCAGAGCACACGAGGAGCTGGCAGCTGCCAGTGTGTACAGATGAGGTGGCCCAAACAATTGCTTGGGGGTGTAGGTCAGGTCTGAGGGAGGTGGAGAAATTTTTCCAGTGCCTGGGACTGGATGTGACTGTCCCTTTGACAAAAACTGGGTGCTGCAGAAGGATGTGAAGTTCCAAGCACTGGGAGCTGTAAGACTCTCAGAGGTGAGGGGATGAGGTGGAGAACTTCAACAGAGAAATTTCTGGAGACTTACACCAAAGCTGCTGCCCAGTTCAGAGCTCCCATCCCTGCAAAGGGTGAGTCCTTGCAAGGAAAGGATTGAGATCTGCTTGGAGGAACCATCCCTTCATGAAGAAATGCAGGGGAATCAGAGGTTAATGAGGAATTGAAGAGGGCAATAATTTTAAGTCCAAATGAATGGTTAGTGTCAGTATTGGTTAAACCAGGGCAGTGTTAGACGTTGCAGAAATAAGGCCTCTGTCCTTAAACTGCAGAAACCACAAATGGGAAGAAAATGAATGGGACAAGTCTAAGAGTAGAATTTTATGTGGTGGGTTTAAGGATTAAGCAGATGTGGCCATAGGTGAAATGATTTTATCTCAGAGCACAGGGAAGGTGACAAAGCACAGCACAGTGGCCAGGGAGGGAGGAAGAGGATAAGGGTGGGTCAGAACAACACACAGTTTGTGCTGAAATCTGAAAAAAGAGGAATTCATCTTTATACTGGAAAGATTGTCACTCTTGTCTTATTTTTCTCTAGAAGAGTTATTTTTTTCTTTTTCTTTTTCTTTTTCTTTTTTTTTCTTTTTATTCTCCTTCTCCTTCTCCTTCTCCTTCTCCTTCTCCTTCTCCTTCTCCTTCTCCTTCTCCTTTCCCTTTCCCCACACTGTTTCCATGTTTTCTCATGTACACACATGCTCAAAGTCAGAAATTTCAAAGGGACAGATGTAGTTTCACAGAAATACAAACTCGGAGCTTAAATCACTACATTTCACCATCAACTGCACCAGTTTCAGAATCTGGTTGCACCTTTGCATCAATGAGTTGCACCACCAGATCGAAAGCCTGAGGGCTCTATGAGAGGAGAGTATTTGGCAGAAATATACATAATTCAACGTGCAAACTCAGTATCGTGTTTTTCACTTCACTCCAGAATACCCTGAATGCTTTTGCTGCTTCCAGTCACAGGTGTGTTTTGCTTGCTTGTTTTTGTCTGTGCTATTTGTGCAACTGATGAGGGAAAACTTTGGGCAGATTCATGGGCAGATTCACCTTTTATTTTATTTTATTTTTTTTCACAGTGATGGCACTGCATTGATGAAAGCCATAAATATTTCCCAGTTCTGGGTTCTAGTACTACCACGTTGACAGAAGTATTTGCTTTATTTTATGCTCTGTTAGAGAGAAAGAAGCAATTGTGATACGCATACAGGAAGCCAAAAAAAAGTTTCATTTTGTTAAAACTAGCATTTTTCTCAGACTAAGACTTTGGTGTCATGTTTTTGCAACAACAACAACAACCACCACCACAACAAAACAAAAACAGACAAAACCTCCAGAACAAAAAAAACCACCCCCACCCCATAAGCCAATCCCCTCACTCCCCCCAAAAAATACCAAAAAAAACCCAACAACAGCAAAGAAAACCCCACCAAAAAACCAATTAAAAAAAACAGCCAAAAAAGGGAGAAAAGATTCTAGGTAAAGCCTGCATGAAAATCACTTTTGATGAAAGATAAAGTCTGACAAGTGAACCAGGTCAAGCACACATTATCTCTCCTGAGTTCTTCTGAGCCATGCTTTTAGTGAATGCTAGCTCTTTTTAAAGCTCAATGCTTGATTTTTTTTTTTTTTTTTTTTTTTTTTTTTTTTTTTTAGGAATGTTTTTTTGGCATTGGAAAACA
>VZTE01001756.1:587332-601593 GCA_013397775.1 Eulacestoma nigropectus
GTGGTTTTTTTAAAGTTTAAAGTTTTTTTTTTTTTTTTTTTTTTTTTGTTTTGTTTTTAATTAGGAATGTCTGATGAGCATTGGAAAAGCAGACATTTGCTTTGGAGAAAAAAACCCAAAAAACCACAAGGTCCCCTTAATTTGCTCATACTGAGAGAAAATGCAGTTTTTGGCATATGTAAAGGTGGATGTATAATCTGAATGTTTATCTTACATTAAAAGAAGCAAAAAGATGAGAAAATTATTTATCATTTTGCACATTTATTGCTGTGAAAGAGTGGACAGGTGCCGACTCCCTCTTTGTCCACTGGTAATTTTATGAAGTAGAAATGATGGTGGGCTAAAAAACAGTATGATTTTTGGGTTTGAAGCCAAGCTTTTGGGTTTAAATTTGAACTGCACTGACCTTAAAGGTAGGTGTGTGTTCCCAGTGTTGTGCTGGGCTGGGCTCTGCACCCGAGTGAAGGCAACAAATTTTTACGAACCAATTACGCACACCCACATAGTTAATACCATCCTTCTCTCCATTCTGGGTAATTCTGTCCTTCTTAAAAATGGCTTTGAGTGTTTGATTCGGGGAAAGTCAGTGAAAACAAGCCTTGGTCACTGGCTCACAATCAAAAACGTGGCAAATGCAGTTCACTCAGTGGTGTGCAGTCCCTCTATGCTTGTACGGGCAAATGGAAAAGATTGTGATGAGAAAGATGTAAGCCGTGCTTGCTGGCTTCATTTTGGCATGGGATGGCTGAAGGATTTGTAATTTTACAATGAAACCTTCATCTCAGGCCGGTTAAAAACTGAGGGAGGGAGAGGAGCGGAAATTGTGGTTCCAAGTTCACCTGCGAGCGCGACCCCGGCGCTGTCTGCATCCGGGTTCTAATTAGACCATATTCCTGGTCTAGACGGCAGTAATGATTAAAACCAGACCTGACGCTCTCGTTCGAAGGAAAATTGAGTTAGCCTTTATTAACTCGCAGTTATTAACTTCACAAGGTACAAAGGAATCATTGAGCTGGAGCTATTTTTGGGGTTTCAAACCGTAAATGCTTTCCAAGACCAAGCTGTACATGGGACAGCGTGGCAAACGTGGCTGTTTCCTTACTAAGCATTCAGCTGAGAGCCTGCCTTCAAACAGAAATAACTCTGGCTGCCTAGGACTTGCCACAAGAAGCTTTTTCCTGCAACCACTGAAGCCCAGCATGGTTTGGGTGGTTGCTCGCTGCCCATGGTGCCCTCTGGGGATGTGCTTGGGCCACCACGCTGAAGGACTGCTCACAATTGTGGCACAGCCACCTCCCCTTCTCCTTTGCCCCCACACTGTGCTTCTGGTTGGTCCTGAGACCCAGGTCTACCACGGAGCTCGGGAACCTGAGCTGAAATGTATCCAGCACTTGCCGGCGTTTTGGTAGGTTCACTTCTCCATTTGTTGTGGATTTCTCTTTTTAGACTTAATTTAGAAGTCCAAGGGTTTTCCCATCCTCTGGATATATGAAGAGGCCACAGCTGAAGTTCATTGTACCCCTTTGGATCTGTAGGCTGTGAGCCTTTGCTCCCTTGCTCAGGAGCTGACATCCCATGGGGTCAGGGCTGCAGAATTCCACGAGGACGTTCCTCTTTAGTCAGGTGAGGCTCAGGTTCACCAGGGGAGGTTCAGATTAGAAATTAGGATTTTTTTTTTTTACTGAAAGAGATATCAGGCATTGGAATAAGTTGCCCAGGGAGGTGGTGGAGTCATTGTCTGAAGAGGTGCCCAGATATGGCACTTGGGGAGGTGTTTTAGGGGTGGTTTGGGTGGTGCTGTGGTGACAGCAGGACTGGGTGATCCTGAAGGTCTCTTCCAACCTTGGTGATTCTGTGGCTCTGTAAATACGGGAGCATGTATTTACAAAGGAAAACCAAACCCCAGAGAGAACAGCCATTTCACATGTTTTCATTTTCTTTTTTTCTGATTAACTCCTTGCACAGCTGTTTGCCACACCTCAAAAGCATCAGAAAACATGAAGAACATAGATTATCTAAAATTTGAATGATTTCAGTTTCCTACTCAAGCAGGTGTGGCAGAAGTTGCTTTCTTTTGGAAAGAGAGATCTGGAAGAAATTCAAAATGATGATTTAATTATTCCCAAACAACATTCTCCGTGGAAAATACCTGCAGAGTCACTGTGCTTTGGGATAGATTTAGCGTCCGGGGGCAGAGTCTGATTTGTGCCTGGGGCTGGGATGCCAGGATCAGCCGGTGGGAGATTGCAGCGGGCTGCTTTTATTTTCAAAGCACATAAACAGCAGTGCCGTGTTAATAAATCGCACGCAACCTTTGTTCTCCTGCAGGTGGGGAAACGACGGCGCTGCCCGGTAGCAGCTCGCGCTGATGGAAAACACTCGAGAGACCTCCCATCGGTATTGTTTAACCTGGGACACAGGTGTGACAGAGCAAGTGTCAACACCTGCCCGGAGCCCCACTCCTCAGCGGGATTTTGGTGATGAGGAGAGGACGCTGGGGTGAAATGCCTGCCGGGGTGAATCAGCACAGGGAAGGAGCCTGACAGGCACCGGGATCACGGCCGGGGCAGCACACAGGAAGGGGCTCTGGGCTCCTCTGGGCTCTGGGCGGCCTGAAAAGTAACAGAGGGAAAGGACTTCCGCTCTCCTGGGGGACTCTCCCTCTGATAAATCTTCTGCTGGGCGTTTTACCTGGTCCTTCACTGTTAAGGCCTGGCTATTAAAATTATTGGAGAGATGCCTCTGCCCCAGCTGAGGTGCAAATGAGACCACGTGCTAAAGTCACTAGTACGGATTATTATCTAACAGTAAATGTGAGGTTGAGAAGGAGATAAGAAAAAGGGCTGGGAGGGAGTGGGGGGAGAGAAAGAGAGTGACAGAAAAACAGGTTAAGAGTAGAAAAAATATCACCGCCCTGTAGGTTCTGATGAAGTCCCATTGATCCCCTTCTTCTGGTCTTCTTGGTGGCTGCAGACTGTATCCATCGAGTGGTGGAGGGAAGGGTCCAGGGAACACAGCCTCTGCTGGGTTTGTGTTCGCCCAGGTTCAGGTGGGAACGCCCAGGGACCTCCCCCAGGGCAGGGAGTTTCGCACTGGACGCTGTAATGGGCCACGGGGCACTGGGGTGATGTGACAGTGTGGGTCAGGGACATTTCCTGAGTCCTTGACACCTTCTCAGATGTTGCAGCTGTCCCTTAGGTTGGTGTACCTGTCTCCATCGTGGCCCCTCAGAGGTGAACCCTTCATCCTACCTGGGGGGGACATTCTGCAGCTGGCTCTGTGTGTAAGGGAAGACTCTGGCGTGATAAGATTAACCCACCTCGAGTCTTATCAGCCTCTCCCCTTACCTGGGAACCCCGTGTGCAGCTTCGGGTTCTGCACCTGGCAGCTGCTCTGTGCATCACGAGCAGAGCACCTGCGATTGTTCGAGCCATCAGCACCGACAGTCCCGGCTCGTCCAGCACCAGGTCCGGTGTTTGAGTCATTAATCAGCGTCCAGTCTCCCACATTCACTTTCACCCAGGTTGTCCCAGTTACCTTTTCCCCATGGTCATGGTTCCAGCATTGCAACTGGCCTTTTGCCCCCTGAGGCACCTCTGAGTTTCGGGCACGTTCATCCTGCGTGTCAGAAGAGGAGACACAAGCACGCTGCCTAAACTGCTGCACGCTCTCACAGCTGAGCTCCCCCCCTGGCCCCCTCCCTGCCTTCCCTCCTGTGGGAAGGGAACCTGTGCCCTCATGCAGAGCCAGAGTTCCCAAAGAAATATCAACCACCTTGGTTCAGACATCTGGTCCTCCTCGCTGTTGTAGAGGGGGGAGGTGAAGCACCCAAAACATGCGGACTGTGGAGCTGGCGACCCAGTCCTCACATTGTCCCCGTGGTGCCTTCTGCAGCAGCAAAGCAGAAAAGAATTGATGATGAAAGCTGAAAGTGTAATAATAATGGAGCTCGGTTGTCACGTATAAAACAAGAGACAAACACAGGCTAATGAGAAACAGAGCGGCCCAAGAGGAAGGGAGAAACAATGCCTGTACTATGGGGGGAAACACGAGAAAGGCAAATAAACTGCCAGCTGCAGGAGTTTATTGCAAGGGAAAAAAACCCCAAACCAAACCATTCTGCAAACAATGACAGAAAAAGACTGGAAGAATGTGCCAAGTGGAGAGTGACAGTGACATCTCCTTGGACGAAGTGGTTTTCACTGCTTCCTACTGGGCTGGAGCTGGAGGAGCGAAGCCAAGAGCTGGCTTGCCCAGATAAAAGTCTGGGTTGCATCAAAGCATGCTCGAGCAGGCCAGCTCCACACCTGGCAGGGGCTCGGCTGGCAGCTTCATGGGGTTTAAAAACAGAATTATACTGGGTAACTTCTCCACACTGCAGGAGAGCAGCTCCTGTGTCCATCACTGCACCAAACGTGGCCAAGGATAAGCCTGAGTGGTGGGGGCTTCACTAACCAGGCTTTAAAACCTCTTCTTAGCAGAAACCATTGCCTCTACCTTCAGCAGAGAGCTGGGATTAGGGAAGAGTCAGGAATTGTCATTTACAGGTGGAGCCCCGCGCTCACTGCGGTTGGCAGTGCTGCCAATGGATGTGCCCATATCACAGCAGCACAGGGCGGTGCAGGGGCACAGGACAAAGAGGGTGATCAGGGTAATTGCAGGTGACTGGCAGCTGAAGAGGTGGATAATGTGAATATTAAGAGCCAGCATGTGATGGTCAGAGTGTGCAACTCCTGTGCTCTGAAGGACAAAAAACCCCCTTTGTGCACTTTTTCCATGTGGCCCATCTCTCCAGCTCCCAACGATTTGCGATATGAAGGGTAATAATAAAAGGGAGTTTTATCATGTCTTTCTTGATAAAAGCTTGATCAATTCTTTTTTGGTTTCCATGATCTTGGTGTATTTTGCCAGTTTCTTTGTAGATCTGCTTTTTATTTACCCGAAAAAGTATCTCCTGAGCTGAATTCTTCCTTGTGACACAGGTATGGCTCCACATGTGCCCGCTCCTTCCTCCCTCCCTCCCTCCGTCCCTCCCCTGTTTTCTGCTCAGAGCTGCACTTCTCGTGGCAGCCCTTGTCAAATGCATTGTTTAAGCGTCTTTCTTTGCCCAAAAGCTGTTGCCAGGAGGGTGCTGTGTCCGAGCTGTTTCTGTGACGTGTCCTCAAAGGACACTGCTCTGAGCTGCTCTGGTCACTCTCCGCTTTCATCTTCTGCACTGCCAAATTGTTTTCACCCTTTCACCCGTGATGGCCCTTGCCCATCAAACGTGCTCTCCCTGTGAATACCCTCAGGCAGGAAACCCATTAGCAGATGGGCTCCATGACCTTCTCCAGGCAGCACTGAAGTTACAGCTGTGTGCAGTGTGCAGAAGTGAGGGAAGGTTTATTTATTCTGCTTTGTTTTAAGATTTTTTAAATTTTTTTTTGCTTTCCCTGCAGCAGAAGATTTCTTTATACCTGGAGGGAGAAATCATCTCCCCATGTTGCTTTCTTCACCTGGTTATTGCCTTTTAATTTAGTACCTGCTAACAAGAGAAAATCGGCATTTCAAGGACCAAGCACTGACAGAAAATGCTTCTTCAGGCGTCCTGTTGGAGCATGGTGCCAGGGCTGGAGGGAGATCTCACACCGAGGAGGTGGAAAGACATCCTTTTTTCGGGGGAAAGAGGGAAAAAAGCCCCTGAGGGAGCTCCTTCCCATGGCAGCTGGTGGAAACAAGGTGCAGGCCACGTGTGGGGCTGGTCAGGAGCCAGGGAGTGCTGCCTGCACTGAGGGCAGACACAGAAGTCCAGACCCCGGAATTATCCCACCAAACTGTGTGGGACACACGGCCCTCAGAGTGGTGTGGGAGGAAGAGCCAGCGAGGGAGAGACCACAGGCAGCCAAAGCCACGTTTGCAAAGCATCCATAGGGAAAAGGGTAAGAAACCATCTTCAGGAAGGGTCCTAGCTGGGAAAAGTTTTGGAGTTTTGAACGGAAAAGTCTCGTCTCCTGCTGCTCGACACAATGGGGGAAGGGAAATGGGGCTTTGTACATTCACTGCAGAAAAATAGGAGTGCATCAGACAAGTATCTGATTTTTTCATCAGTTACTTCTTCTAATGGAAACAGCATGTCTGTCCCCAGATCCTGGCTGACTGCTCCAATCGTGAAGGGTGACGGTGCTGCGGGATCACCCCGCAGAGCCAACCTCCCCCCGGCTGCTGCAGAGGGATGCTCTCCTCATGCTCCGCGCTTATCCACAGAGAAGACAGAAATTAATTGTTTTAACACTCTCCCCCCATTGCTGTCCTTCCTTGGGGGTCTGACCAGGTGGCTCCTCCGGCTGAGGGACCACTGCCTGCCGTGGTTCCCTTCTCCCTGTCAGAGCAATGACCCGGCTCTTCACTGCTGCCCGCCCAGGGTGGTGACTGTAAACGCTGGTGGAATTAGAGAATTTAACAAGTGGTGTTTTTACTACAATGCCTTTCTCTCCTCCTCCATGACACCTCAGGAACTGCTGAAATAGCAGCACAGCATGTCACCTTTTCCAAACAGAGAACCTACAATTTAAACTGCGATGAGCAGTTTGTTCTGCTGCCCGTTAATAGATTCCTGAGCTGCAAAACGTTTGCAAAAGCCTGTTGACGGGACACACGCGTTTATTAGGAGTGGAAATGACACCTACTAGCTTAATCTTTGCAGGAACAACAGCAAAAATCCCTCAAATGACACCGGTGGAGCAGCAGAGGGCATCCACAGCCTGCGTTTGAAGGCTGAAATGAGGGGAGTGCTCGCTGGCAGAGCTCGGCAGGACAATGCTGCTCTAGGCAGCGCATGGAAACCCTCAGAGCATCCTGTAACCCCGGCAAAGTCGGCGCCGGGAAGCGTTCCAGGCTGCGGCATCTTCAGGAGCAGAATTACAAACGAGGCGAGCAATGTCCTGGCGCCGGAACAGAGCGGGCAGTACCTAAAGGCAGCGGCAAACGGGGCAGGTCCCTCTGCTGTGCCTGCCTCTCCAGCTGCAGCCGAGGGGTTTGCTCGGGGTTAAACAAAGCCATGCGCCGTTTACAATGTGGTTTGAGTTTGTGCTCGCCGAGGTTTGCGGTGCCCCTGCGGAACAATAGCTCCCTGAGCCGGGCAAATGGGGAGCAGCCCGCGAACAATGAGCAAGCAGCGAGAGGGAGCTGGGTCGTTTCAATTCTCCTTCCAAAATCCAAGGCAATCGGTTTCTTAATGGAAAATAAAAAGCTTATGAAGCTGCTGGTACATTGTGACCGTTCAGCATCCTGGAAATTGGATTCAGATTTTCGGGAAGGTTCTTGGACCAGTGGATGGAGCAACACTGGATGGTGCCAACCTTCCCTCACGCTGTGGCCTTTGCTGCTTCCTTTAAAGGATTTTGTCACAAACGGAGGTTTCTAAGATGGTTTTAGAAATCTGCCCCGCGTGTCTAGCTCTGAGCAGAGAGCCTGGGGAAAACAGAAACAAAGAGCCCTGGATCATTCCCGTGCTGTGAACACTTTTTCTTGCATTTCACATCCTCTAAATTAGGGTAAAACCAGACCATTTCAGCATCCCATGTTCCCCTAGGGTGAATCACAGTGCTCCTGCAGCCTGAGGACAGGTTTTTTTCATCAATACAGAGATGAAGAACCTTGGCTTGCACGGGAAAGGCAATGAAATTCTTCTTGAAAGTGATGACTATGACCCTTTGTTGTGAGAGATTTACCTACTCTAGGGGTATGAGGCAGTTTCGTCGCCTTTCTTTCTGCATTTCAGAGAGCAGAGAAAGAGGGGTATTGCTGGAGTATTGAACCCAGTGTGAAAATAGACAGGTTTTAGCATCTCATTTTTGGAGGTGGCTGCATTTCCTCTGGTTTTAAACCCCCCAAGAAACCGATAGTTTGGCTACAGGGGTGATGCTCAGCCAGGAAAAGCAAATGAAGACAAAACCACAGATGCCAGTGAAATAAACGGTGCCTGAAATGCGAACTAAACATGAGGAGGAGCTCGCCGAGGCACAGGCACTGCCCTGACATCTCCTGCCCCGGGATCTCATTTGTCACCAGCTCCGTTTCCAGCGAGGCTGGGGCTGCTTCCTCAGGAGCTCTGGGTGCCTGGGGAGTGGAGCCCCAGGGGTGGGGGAACCTCAGCTGTCCTGGTGTGCATCTGCTGCCTGGATTTCTCACTCCCCCTGGCCAACACAGACCACAGCCCCAGCAGCAGCATCCCTTCCCTGGGGCTGCCTCAGGTGTGACAGCTCAGGGTCACACCAAACAACACCTCAGTTCTGGGCTCTTTCCCACAAGATGCCGCGTGCAGCTGACTTTGGTGCTCTCTGCAAGAGTCTTGCACCAGGGCTCCCGTGGCACTACAAGAAACAATTCTCTTCCCAGCCATTACCTGAGCTCCAGCATCACTTCTGCTTGCAGGAGCTTCCCTGACACGTTTTGGGCTGCCACCACCCGCTCCTGCTGCCTGGCTGCTTGGCTCAGCCTCAGGTGAGACGTGAGAGGAGGCTCAGAGATGCTCCCCCTGTGCCAGAGCTGCTGCTCTGGTACTGGGATAAAACAGGGGATTTCTGATGATTTCTGGGGTGTTTCGTCAGGAGAGGCACAAGCAGTGGCTGACAGGAGTTGCTCCTAAACTCCAGTAGAACTTCCTCGGACACAAATTTGCTTTTACATCACCAGGGAATGTGAGTACCTGATTACTCTCCAGATACAAAGAAACCTTCAGGTTTTTTTGAACACATGGGAAAGATTATGTCAGGGTGAAAACGTGGGAAGGGAAGGAAGTGGAGCCCAGCATATTTTCCAGAGGTGTGGATAAGCGAGAAGATTTCATGCTGCTCAGTCAGTCATTATCTTTTATCTCTTCTGGAAAGCAGAACATCAGTAAAATGGAAGTGTTAAGTTTAAACCCTTTTCCAGAAAGCTGAATTTATCCAGAGGGGATTTTTTTTTCCTGGAAGCAAGGATCAGTAATAAATTCTGTGGGAATTATCCATCTCCTGTTGTTGAGCTGTGTCTTCTTTCTTCCTTTCACAATTACCTTCTCCCAAACACATTTTTTTAAAGAATCTCTGGAAAGGTTTTCCCAAATGGAGCTCTTCAAAAGAGGATAATTCTTCTTGGCTTTTGGGTTCAATTTTCTAATGGGTTGGTTAGTTGGATCCTTTTGTGTAAGGTAAGGTACCAAGGAGAGAAAGACAGGCTGTAATAAATTTTCACAATGCCCTTTCATGTTTTAATATAACCAGCCAATTAGAAGATAATTGGAGGGTATGGATACCTCCTAAACGTTGGGGAAAATAAATCTGTCTCCAGGATTTAGGCTCCAGAGCAACAACTGGGAGGTGATGACAGTCTGGAACAGAGAAGAAAAGGCAGTGCTTGCCTCCTTAGCTCTGATGAGGTTGTTCTTCTCTCAGAAGAAGGGCAGTGCTGTTTGGAACTGGTGGATATTATCTTTGTTTATTTTGACTGCCCATCTTGAGAAGCAAATTGGTCTCTTTTCTGAATTATTAAGACTGAGGCAGGCTGTGCTCTGGAATATTTTGCACAAAACAAAACAAAACAAAAAAAAAAAGAAAAAAAAGAAAAAGAAGAAACAAAAAAAGAGGAGAAATCAAAAATAAGTCAGAGCATCCTTGGCATTATGCTGGCCTACTGCTTTTTTTTCTAGAAGCAACATTGTGGATACAAATGGATTAGCACATAATGTTGAAATACATAATGTGAATATGCTGACATCTCATTGTTTTGCTCAGGAAGTAGTTTGTCACTGTTAGGAAAAAAAAAAAGTAACACGACTGTTTCAAAGCTAATCGAGTGTGTTGCAAGAATTTTTAAATTCTCAAGTAAACCCAGTGGTCAGTAACCAACTGCAGGTCCTTGGATGGAAAGGGAGAGTGGGAAAGTCTCAGATGACCGGTAGGAATTTATTCAGGGTGCGGGATTAATGTCATGGTCATGCTCAAAGGAGCTGGTGAGAGGTCAGGGAAGCGAGACATCAGCCTGAGCAGCTTTGCAAGGAAGGAAGCTGATATGAAAAACCCCCTCCTTTTCCAGAGCTCGTTATCTGAGAGAGGTGGAGTTCAGGAGGGTGGTTTTGGCAGTCTCCAAATCCGGGCGAGGAGGACTTCTCAACGTGCTGCCACCACTTAGAGCCTCGTCACTGCGGCAGCGGGGGAGCCCTCAGCCCCCGCACCCCCAAAACTCGTGTTTTTCCCAGGAAATGGAAGGGGTGGTTCTCCCCCGCCCTGGCTTAGGGCGCGTCTCAGTGGGGCAAGGTGGGTGCTGTGTTTTCTGCACCCCTGAGAGCAAAGCACGAAGGCACCCAAAGATCTCTCTTGGGAGCCCCTTCCAGGCTTAGCAAAGCCAGATGCAAAAATCTGGGTGAGAGCTGAGGCTCCTGGGCCTGCCAAGGAGGGGAACCTCCAGAGAAGTCAGGGTTTGGGGTTAGATGGAACTTCTCGACTCCCTGCAATGGAAAAAAAAACCCCGGAGGCATCTGTGCCTCTGCTGGGAATCTCGCCATGTGATTGTAATTCACTGAAAAAAAGAGGTGGCTTCGAGCTCGGTGGGGAGGGGGATGTGAGTCCTGGCTCCGCGTCTCCCTGCCTTGATCTGCCTCTCCAGAGCTCTGCTGGTCTGTGCAGAGGGCAGGAGGCTTCCAACCATTCCCTGATTACGCAGCAGAGCTCCTGCTCCGCTCCCTCCCCTGCGTTGTTCTTCCTTTGAAAATAAAATTCCCATCCTTTATGGCACCTTTCTGCTTTTCCAGGCACCCAAACCTACCCACGGTGAACCGCAGGCACTCTTTAAAATGTCAGTGGGATGCTCCTTAATCCCATAAACACCCTGGCTTCTATCACATATTTACCCCGGGGAAAGCAGCAATCCCTTTGAAACACGGTGATTTGAGCAGGTTTCCCTCACTCTTTCACAAATACATGTAACTCTCTATTAATATTCAAAACATGCTTAATCCACCGAGGTGGGACTGCGTGCCCCTGGAAAATCCCAGTGCTTAGGCACCAATGGGGGCAACCAGTCCCAGTCCCTTCTTTTTCTCCTGACTTGCAGGGAGTGTTTGGGTGCATTCCTGGGCTTGGGCAGATGCTCTGATGGCTGGGCTCTTGGTTATTCAAAGTGGGTTTCTCTCATTGTCTTCTGCCAGAAAGAGCCTGCTCTGCATGAAAAAAAAATGAAGTCCCATGACTAGGCATGTAAGCTCGTGGCTGCAGCCCAGCACATTGTGTTTTCAGGCAGAGCTGAGCAGCTCCAAAACACAGAGAAAACAACAACAACAAAAGTGCCAGACCAAGGGCAGCTGGGTGCTCCCCTGGGGTTTGAACCCAAAACTCGAACCCAAAATATGAACCCAAAATACACCTTCCCAGCACTGGCTCGAGGTGCACCTCTCACATAGCTTTGGATTGCTCTCAAACTTGACTTTCTGGGTGGACAAAAATCAGCTCCCCGAAGGTTTCTCCAGCTTCATGGTCCCGAGGAAAGGGATGTCAGGCCAGAGAGACTGCAGGAGTCCCCCACTGAGCCTTCCCGCTGTAGGCTGGACTGTGGGTGTGGGTTATTTCTAGGGAGGAAATCTCTCATCTCTGGAGAGGATCAAACAGAGGGCACCTCCTCACTGGGGGCTTCCAAGGTGTGGCTGGACAGCACGAGGGATAATCGCATGGAGGATCCCTGTCCCACAGAAGTTGGATTAGGTGACGTTTTGAGGTCCCTTCCAGCTTGGGCTGTTCCATGGTTCTATGATAAAATGCATCCAAAAAAGATAAGAGACCCGGTCCTTGGAGCTTTCTTAAACGTTCCTGCAAATAAATGGAGAACTTGGGTGCCTCAAAAGGGTCTGCAGTTAATTTCAACATGCTCAGGAAGTGTCTGCTGTGACACCTTGTAGGGTGAGGCTCTGGGTGTTCAAGCTGAACCAATCCAACTAACTCAGTTAGAAGGTCTGATTCAATTGCCTTCTGTGGACTCTCTTAAATTGGTTTACATTTTCTGTCTTTTGGCACATGTTAAATCAGAAATAAATGTTAAGTCAATAAATAGCCCTTCCTTGACTGGAATAATAGAGCTTTTAGGAGGAAGACTGTTATGTGCTTTTCCAGTGCCTAAGAAAACAAAGCTCTTATCTCTGTTTAAGTAATAATTATAACCTAAAGTTGTTTGTTTGACTGCATTTAGCCAATTGTTTCCAGGCTGATGGAAGTAGGTCTCTACAGCTCCCCTGTGTTGATTGATCCTGGATCACAGGGCACTGATTTCTGCTTCAAACAACAGAATGTTGATAGCAAATGAAGGACAATATGGAGTAAATGGCGGACAGAGGAGTTAATTAATTAACTCCTTTAATTCATATGATTGTGTACGTTAGTGTGATTATCAACAGCTTTAGTGAACAAAAGCCCATTTCTGGGTAACAGTAACAGCAAATAACAAGTTTTGAAGGTCATGGGTTCTGTCTTGCAGCATGACCTCTGTAGCTGTCCCATCCTTTTGTTTTGTGCCAGTCAGAATTAATTAGAGTCAAACTGGTGGTGAAGTAAGATGATATTGAATGTCAGAAGTAACACTTTGCACGTTATTTTGGATGAGTTTCTGCTCCTGCTTGGGCTGAAGCTGAAATAGATGAAGTAGTTTAACTAACTCTGAACTCAAGGATTGCAACTGACAGCGAAATCTGTTTCCGTACTCTGTTTCTATTTAAAATGTGTTGGAAATGTCAATGAATTCCTATCCTTGTGATTAATAGTTAGCAACATTTCTGTCTTTCAGAAACTAAATGGCTACGGGAGGCATCAGAGTGAGGACTATCAGAACATGGGATAAAGGTGGTTGTTGGAAAGGTGGTGGAGGGGCTGCACCTAAATCTCCTCTATCTGAGCGACCTCGATGTTTTTCATCTGCTCTTTAATAGGAGTTGGAATGTGCTGATAATTTCTTCAATTAGAGGTACTGTCCTTCCAACCCTTTGAGCTTTTCCTTGTGGCTGTTTGTGCCCTTAGAAGTAATTTTTCACTTCTAAGCTAAACTGAAAAAAAAAAGGTGCTGCAATTGAGTCACAAAAGGTAAATTGTAAAAAATGCTGCAATTGAGTCGTGAAAATGAAAAAATACACACAAAACCAGAATCGGGCATTTTGTTTCACTTTGGTGGCTAGGAGTGGCAGAGAATATTGAAGGCAGTTTCTTTAATAGCGCATTCAAATGCTTTCTTCTGAAGTTGACTTTATGCTAAAATAATAAAAAAGAGATTAAGTAAAGAGGAGGACAGCAATCTTTCCCTAAGTGGGGTGTTATTTTGCTGATGAGGTAAACCCAACTGACATCAAGAATAGCTTAAATCTGCCAACTACATGCTGATGTTGGCTGGCTCTGTCTCTCCCCCAGCCACTGCTAGAGCTGAGACTAAAGTCAAGTCATCTTCCGTGGCTCTCCATGTTGCACACGTTTGGGATGTAATTAAGAGAAATAGGGTGGAAAAGGGAATGTGGAGGTGGTGGCGGCGGGGTCATGGACCTGTAAGTAAAGTACCGAAATCCAGGGTGTTTGGGGTGTTTAAAACTGGGCTTAGATCATATTAATGCAAGAACAATAAAGCACAACCGGCAGGGAGCAAGGGAAACATTTGGCATCTCCGAAACCCCCAGAAAAGGACCGTGCTGGAGATCACCAGTGCTGTCACCAAACCCCAGACGGCAGCTGACACGGCTGGGTCACCGCTGGTGGCTTTGGAGAGCCCCACCAGCCACGGAGGGTGGATCACCCGAGCAGGAGAACCGGTGGGTGTGTTTCTCTTTAGAGAGGTGGGGGTCAAGTGAGGGGGTTTATGAGATGCAGGGTCGTAGAACAGCGAAAGCCAGAGCAGGAATCGTTCGTGCATCCGCCGCGGAGCCAGGAGGGCTGGCAAAACACACAGACATGTCACGCTGCTCTGACTGCAGGGAGCAAGAGATGCATGAGCATGGCTCCTTCCAGGCTCCAGGAATGAAAAGCAAAATTTTTTCTTTTTTCCTGTTAGGAGCTGCTTTGGCCGCTAAGCGAAACGTAATAATGGCTGCCCATTGAGTTTTAAGAGTTTTTGTCTTCTTCCTATCCCTTAGGACTTCAGTGACTATTCTATTTGATGAGCCTGCCTAGAGACTTTTCACATGGTTGAATCCTGTGGAAAATTTATTGTCATTAGAAAAAACGGGGGGTGGGGGGGGGGGGGTTGAAGAAAAAAAAAAAAATAATCAAAAGGGTTTTTTT
>VZTE01001756.1:601694-640192 GCA_013397775.1 Eulacestoma nigropectus
GGGGGGGGTGTTGAAGAAAAAAAAAAAAATCATCACATGAGTTTTCTTCCAAACCATTTTCCAGATTTATTTTTCTGCTTCATCTTTCATGGGAAAATCCGCCTGTGTGGTTGTACATCTATTTTAGTGTTTTTACTTGTCGGTATTCTGTTTTCGTAGCTGCTCTGAATCTTTGAGCTTAGGAGCTGTTGTGCTGTCAGCGGATGGAGGAAGAAATGGCACTGGAGACTGCAGTGATGTCACATCTGGAGAGGCTGCAATTAAGAGCCCGACTTCCCTCATTAATAACGACCAGAGCGAGGACTGGTGCGGTCAAGGCAGCAGCTGTGACTCCGGATGGCTTCGTGTCAGCTCCGCACCAGAGGCGGTCACTCACCTATCAGCTGATAAGAGGAGCCCGGGTGCCACTGGGAAAACTGGGGTGCAAATGGTCGCTTGAAGGTGTTTGCTGAAGGTGAACCCCAAGGTGCAGCCCTGGCACAGGAGACAAGCGGGAGCAAACACCACGCCCTGGGCTGAGCTCAGCAAGGCTTTCTCCTCCAGGAGGCTCTTGCAGAATTGTACTGGGCTACCCTGAGGAGTCTCCTTCCGTGGGGATGGACAAGAAGTGGGTGGGCAAAGCCACTTCGGAGCTGGTCCAGTGCTGGTGACAGACCCTTGGAGTAAGGGGTGGGCTGGGGATAGAGAATGTCTTCCAGCCACGAGTGCTGTGATTGTATGGAGGGGCTTTAAGAAAATGTATCACACAGCAGGAGTGAACAAAATATTTTTGTTTGTCTTCTGCCTGGAGTAGCTTTGCCTTTTGGTCACACATTTTGGGCTCAGGAGAGAGGGTATCAGTCAATCTGCAGGGGGAAGCTCAGAGAAGGAGTTAATTCAGTGAAGAGAAGGGGGGATGAGGGAGCTGGAACTGGATGATCTTTAAGGTCACTTCCAATCCAAACCATTCTACAATTCCATGATACAGGAAACACTCTTTTGACATGGATATGTAACATGTGCTTAGTTTTTCCAGCTGGACTTCACCTGCTAAACAGACTTCTGAAATGAATAATTATTTTTTACATGCTGACATATTTTTAACCTCACACGAATACCTGAGAAGAATGCATCCATTTTTTTCCCCCAGATTATGAAATAACTATGGAATGGTATTGATGCAAAAAGATGAACAGAACTCTTGCCCGGGGATCAGATGCCCAAACTTAATGAAAAAGAAATATTGGAGATCTGCATTCCTGCAGTTCATTGCACTGGAAAAACTTAGGCTGACAAAGACAATTGACATTTTGCTGAAGAGGACAAATAAATTTACTGGAGGAGGTGCAAACAAACCTGAACACAGTTAAAAAACTGTGATTCTCAAAGCCTGTCGATATTTTTTTTCCTGTATCTTAGATTCTGGTCACAGCTCTGGGGCGAGTGACTACATTTTATACATTACAAGTGGTTGAGGACACAGTGACAAGAATGCTCAGGGACTTGGAAAATAGTCCCTCTAACGAGAGACTGAAGAGGGTGAGATAGCTGGTGATAGAAGGAGAGGAATAAATAAACTGCAAAAGGTCTTAATAGGACCAGCAGTTTGGAGAAGGATGTTCAGAAGAGATGAGAGCCACCTTTCTCTCATTCCTGTAACACAGAAGAGAGAAGGCAATAATTTTCAAAGCTAAAAGGACTTTAACTTTGCACACAGAAAATAAATACTTTGTCCAGTAGCATGTCCTGCCTGTGGACTCACTGCCAAGGGATGCTCCTGAGTCTAAAAAATCAGGAAAAATCAAAGGTCACACCTGTAAAAAGAACATTTGGAGCCAGATGCTCCTGACAAGACTAAAAAGTCTCTCGAGGTTTTAGATTAATCTCCAATGTCTTGCAACTCGTGAGAGACTTTTACTCAGCAAATCACCCACCCTGGCTCTGTGTAACAGATTCCGAATCCTCGTTTTAAGCGTTTGGTCCTTGTCAGATCCCTCATAGCACGAAAATTTCTGGGCCTTTTTACGTTACTGTGTGCTTCCGGCTTCACTGCCCTCTTTGGGATTTTTACTTCCATGGAAAAATGGTTTACTTGGATTCTGGTTCATTTAATAACGATTTCTAAACAGCTTGAATATTGCCTCCCGCTTTGTTTTGCAGCCTCTCAGGGACTGCATTCGCTGAGCAGATGTGTTTATGTGCAGCCCTGTCTGTGGTGAAATCCCACTCACTGCTCCGTGCTGGGATGAGTTCACGTGTGGCTGCAGAGGGTGGGCTGGGTTTGTGTTCACCCCTCCCACCCTTCACTTCTTAAGTTGTTCAGCTGAGTTTCTGAGGTGGGGTTTGAGCTCCACAAACTGTTGGTGGCTGTGGTTTGACCTTAGCACCAGGGCTGGTTGGCTGTGGGGGATTTGTAGGAAGGTTTTTCTCCCACACAGCAGATTTTACGGCTTCCTCTGCAATTAAAAAAAGCAAATTCAACAGTAGTACCATTGCCTTGATAGTGCAAACCCAGCACCCACTGGACAGGGTGGTGATAGGTGATTAAATCTACCCAGTGATGATTAATGGTGTATCAGCATCCACCCAACACGCAGCCCGCCAAGGTGCACAAAAATATCATTTATGTCATGGAAGGTAATCAGTAATTTCAGTTTCTCTGACTGCCCTGGTCCGTGCCTCCAGACTGACCACGGAGAAGAGGGGATGCTCTTCTCCCTCCTTCCCTTTCCCTCTGCAGATGTGCAAAAACCTGCTCAATAACAGGGTGGTTTTTGGGCTGAAATTCCCACAGCCAGCCACTGCTGACAGGGATAGAGACTGGGGAGCAGAGCTGGGGCTGACAGCTTCATAATCCAGTTGTGTTGAAATGTATCCTTGTCAGCTCTGTTATTTAGCAGAAAATCCTCAGTTCGACTCAGAAGATGATTTATTGTGAAAAAAAGATGAAATGTCAGCATCTGAGAAGACAATAGGTGTGAGTAACACACGGGGCTCACTGTCTGCCCCTGCATAAATGAATTATCACCAGGATGTATCTTCTGAGCTCCACATCAAAGCAATACATTCACTGGGGCTCACACACAGGCAGTTGCCACCCTTTTCAAAAATAGGAAGAAGGCAGAAAGAATCTGAGGTGTTTTTGGAAAAATTTTGTTCGTTTATCCAGGACTTCGGCATCCAAAGGGGAGCTGGTGGGACAATGCATGGGTGCAAGGGTTTGCCGTGCTCTGCTGTGGATCAGCCTTGCAGCCTCAGGTCAGATTTGGGACTCTCTGCCCTCCAGCAGCGGTTGAGCAGAGTTTCTTCACAGCATCATCTCACCTGCCCTGGATCTGGCAGGTAGAACCACCAGGCTGAAGATGGGGAATGGACACCTCTGAAGTGGGCTCCTCGCAGTTTTTCACACCCGTGGCTTTATTCCCCCACTCCTGCAGGTGAACCAACGTGACAAGAGAAGGGCCCAACCTCTGTTTCACTGGTGGTGAAGGGCTGTTCAACAGGTTTTGGCTCGGGTGAGAGGGAGAGGAAGAAAAGGAATCTTTCTGTGAGCTGCCAGATGCTTCTGATCACTTTCCTGAATTTCCTTGTGCATCTCTCTCTCTGTGTGTATGAGTAGGTGTGTATGTATCTACCTGCCTCTCTCTTAACTTACCTGTCCATCTGCATCCCTGTGTGAGATGAAGGATTGACAGTCACTCCTCGCTGCCTTGTGGTTGGGTTTTATTGCTGTTGCATCCCTGTAATGAGGACACTGGTAATTTTATTAGGAAATATTACAGGGCACCCCTGAAATCCGGCAGTTCCTGAAGTCCCCGGGGATTTCCTTGAGTACTCAGTGTGTCTGGAATGTCCAAGCCGTCCTTGGAGATACCCAGACTAATAAACCAGGCAGGACACTCATATCATGTTTATGATTATACACGTTCCCCCATGAGACAAGGCTGCACAGTTGTGATCGCAGGCTGAGAGTTATCAGCTGGAAGCAGCCCTGGTGCCGAAACACCCCGTGGCAGGCTATGTAAGTATCATCAGAGATACCCCAAAATCAACTCTGTCTGTATTTATACGTGTTTTGCTGCCAGCTGAGGCAGCTGTCAGGAAGGTTGGCTTTGGGGAAATGGATGTGAGCTAGGAATTGCAGAGTTTGGAACCCTTATGTCCATTTTGCTCGTCCGTCAGCATTTAAATACGTGCACTGAAAGGATACACTGGACACACAAAGCCTTGTGCTGTGGAAAGGCACTTCAAGTGCCACGAGGTAATTTTCTGTCTTTTAAAAAAACGGGAGGAACCAGCTACTTTAGGGCAGGCTGATTCTCAGCTGGTTTTCCTGTAAGGAAACTCCTCACTCACTTCAAGGACTTGGTGTATCACCAAAACACACTTCTCCTTGCACTGGCCAGCCCAGGGATTGCCCATTTGCTCAGGAGCACCCCACCCAAAATGATGGAGTCCAATTAGACAAAAATGGCATGTGAGGGGTACCCAAGCCCCTGGTGTTCCTCTTCTTCAGCTTTTCCAACACCATGAGGAAGGTCTGAGCCCCTCTGGGCAGATGTCCAGGCTCCAGCCCCTGTGACACACCTGGGGAAGGGCACAGAATGTCCCCAGCCCAAGCATGGCTGGGACAGCCCTGCAGGGACTGTGTGTACAAACAGCTTTCCTCTACCCTCAGTTATTTAGGAGGTGTTGGCTCCAAGTGCATCCTGGAATCGAGGAGTTCCTGGCTCTTGATCATCTGCACTTACCTGTGCTTAAACAAAGGGGACAGGCAAAAGGAAAATTCTCAGCTTGGTTGGAAAGACAGTTTCAATTAAAGATCTGTCCTCGTTAAAACATGCTCTGTGCAAAGGCTAATTGCACAGGCCATGCATTTTGGTTTCACAGGTGGCCTCCTGCCCCTTTTTTTTGTTCTTTGTTGGTCTCAATGAACTTAGAGGTCTTTTCCAACCTTAATGATTCTGTGATCCTATAAGCAGGGGTTTATGTTCTCCCCAGCTCTGACATTTTCCTCAGTGTCCTTAAATCTCTGTCCCTACTACATGTACCCAGGAGATGGTCGTTCAACCTCAATAAATTCTTTAGCGCTTCAATACTTCCTTTTATTGTGAGTCAGACAAACACTGAAGATTTTCTGTACCAATCAATGCTGGGGAAAAAAAAAATCCTGGACTGTTTAAAATAAATTTTGCCTACCTGATTTTCTTTCAGCTAATTGCATTCTGCTAGTTTTGAAGCGGGATCCTTTAGCGTGGCCAAAGGTGGCTTTTTTTGTGTGTGTGTGTTCTGCCACTCCTGACCCCCTTTTCCACTTGGGTTTGTGAGGAATTCGTAGCCTGGTTCTGCTGGGGGAGGAAAAAAAGCCCACAGCGAATTCCAGCAATGTACATCTGGATAACTACAGCCCTGTCTCGACTGAAAAGAAAGGGAAAAAAATTTTAAAAAAAGAGCCCAGCTGCCTTCTCATTCCCACCCTCCTGCCAGAGAGCCTCTGCTGACAGGCTGAAGGGGTGGCAGGTGAGGGGCACACCTGAGTGCTGTCAGACTGGATGCTGACAGACTGCATGAGCTGTAGTCTTACACACTGCAGGTTTAATCTGAATACCCTTCTGGCATGTGCTCGCTTTCCAAGCACTTTGTCCCACTGCGGGTGCTGTGCGGGGAGCTGGATGTAGCTGGAGCAGGGAGGAAAAAAAGCCCTCAACCCTATTGTTTTAAATAAAAATAATGGTTACCTTGAGACTTCTAGTTTCTGTTAGGTCCTTCAGGACCTTAAATGTTTGGAAAACATGTGCAAAAGGAGTCAGTTGGTAGGTTGTACAGAAAACATTGTTGTGGTACAAAGTGACATAAGCACTTCTTGAGCTGATGGACTGAGTTTGTTTTCTTTTTTTTTGTGGTGTGTATGGGATATCAGCCTCTGCCTGATCTTTTTATTTCTCTCTTTAGCTCTCCTCTTTCTTTCTTTCTTTCTTGTTCTCTTTCTTTTCCTTCCTTCCTTCCTTCCTTCCTTCCTTCCTTCCTTCCTTCCTTCCTTCCCCAAAAACCAGCTTTCCCTCTCCATGTGGATTTTTCCTGCAGTTAGAGGGAAGAATCAGACACCACAGCAATAGGCTGCTGAACCAGAATTATTTCCTCACCCACGTAACTAAAATTGTCATGCAGCAGGGGCCCAGGAGAATGCTAAGTGTTCACCAGCCGCAAAATGCTTCAAATTAATCACATGCGTAAATGTTTTGCACGTTTAAAAGAGGATAACTGTGATTTGGGAGAGTAATTCCGATCTGGGAATTGGCACCACAGGGAAGGGTGTTTGAGTGACTACACAGAGCAGCGTTGGCAGCACAGGGCTCCCAGGTGTTTGGTCCTCTCTGTGTTCAAAACAATGCACATTTCAGGGTTGCACCTGTGTTATTTAAATGATGGAGTGAGGTTTGCTGAATGGAAAAGAGAGACAAGAAAATCAGAGGAACGCCTCTGACAGACAAAGACAAGGCTACTCAGGGAAAGTTGAGCAGGCTGTATTAGGCACCACGGGTGAAAGAGCTGGCGGTGGTTCAAGTGTTTGCAAGACGTGTTTGTTTTCTCAAATCTCCAATTTACTCTAATAGGCATATTACGTTCAAGCATGAACAGCTAAATCCCATGTGAAATAAACGAAAACGCTCAAAATACATGGTACAGTGAGCCTGCAAATGTCTAGGCCTTGGCTTCTGTCTATTTAAGGTCACAGTGAAGCCAGGGTTCACTCAGGTTTTTCCTGTTTAAGCACAGATTTCTGGAGTTTAGCCATCTTAAAAGGAAGGTAAGAACCTCATCTGCTTACCTGGATTCCTTGTTTGCCGCTGGAGACAAATAGCAAATCACCCCTTGGAAGGCAGGTAAGAGGGGCTGCTTTTGGGCCAAGAACCCACCTTTTCCCCTTGACTGAGGGGGCAGTTCTGTTTGGCAGACTCCGTTTCCATCCAGCTTTAAAGGCGTGAGGTGAATAAAACCACTGACTCGTAGGATCATAGACTGGTTTGGGTTAAAGCCCATCTCATTCCACCCCCTGCCATGGGCAGGGACACCTTCCACCACCCCAGGGTGCTCCAAGCCCTGTCCAACCTGGCCTTGGACACTGCCAGGGATCCAGGGGTGGCCACAGATCCCCTGGGTGAGAGACATTACCTGGGATATCAGTTTGGGCTTTGATTCCTCACCTTTCCCATCTTTCCTCACTGCCCATTGTCTCCTTTGGCCATTTAAGCTCACCACAGCTGCTGCCATCGTGCCCATGCTGGTCTCTCAAAGCACAGTTTGTTCCTGCAACACGAAATGCCAAAAATAACAAGAACGGTGCAAGAACTAATCCCACTGAGGAGAAGGAGGAGCTGCCAGTGGAGCACAAGCTTTGAATCTCCCTGACAACCAGGTCTTGGCTGTGTTATAAAGGATGCAGACCAGGGCTGGCCAAACAGCAGCCACAGTGGTATCAAGAAGTGGTAGGTGACTTCATGAACCAAGATGGATTTACTGGTTACTAGCTAATTCCACTTTCAAGTACTGCAAAAATTAATTTTGTTTAGGTTTTTTTTTCTTTCTTCTTTCCTCTGGTGATATGACTCCTTTGATCATCACTTCTCTCTCTCCCTAATCATTCAGCTGGCATAAATGCCACTAATTTTTACCATCTGGTCCTCGGCTGAAAGCCCCTGCCTGCTACTGTTCACATGTATCTACCTCGACAGTAAATGATGGGAGTGTTTCCAGTGTGAAATCAAACAGCCATTCCAGCTTTGCTCATTGTAAGCTTCAGGTTTTGCCTGTTTGTGGAAAAGAGAGCGGGCACTTCTGGGTCTGTCTAGACGTGTCTCTCTCAAGTGCATGTGTGATCATATGAGTTACTCACTCCGGCAATATTAATAAATGGGGCTGAGCCAAATAAAAGACAGTTCCATTAAATTCTCTGAGCTCATAGGGTGGTTATAAAGTCAACATGCTGTGCTATGTTAACATCTGACCACTGAAATAGTTGTTTCCTGATCCCAGGTCTGGCTTCCAGCCACAAAAAACGCAGGACAGATGCTATGCTTTAGCAGGGTCAGGGTTATCAAAGAGATGTGATTAATAGCTGGTTACTGTGCTTTCGTGACACTTTTGCTTTGTTGATCGCAAAGGACCCCTAGCCACGATTTGTCATTGATTTGGTGATCTCCACGGCCGAATTTGAGCTTTCCCTGGAAAAATACAGGCACGTGCAGTGTTTGGAGCTCGAGTTCCCTCTGAGGTTGTTTGATGTGGATGCTGCAGTGGTATCTCAGAGGGCAAAGGGGCCAGTGCCTCCTCACAGAGGCAGCAGCTGGAAATGCAAACAAGGTGTTCCGAGCTATTCAATGATTTCCCATCAGGCAAAAATGCTGGAGAATTGACTTTAAAAGTGCATCAAAGTAATTTGTTAGCCTTTGAAGTAGGAGGTTATTTACAACGGAAGGGTGTTCCCTGATGGAGTGATAGGCTTGTGCTGTGTGTGAGCGACCCGAGTCGGGATGGGGTTTGTAAAAGGATGTCCCAGCACTATGACTCGAATTCGGGAGTGCTTTGTTCCCTGAAACATGGGCATTTTGCACCCTCGCTTTGGTTCTGGTTCAGTTTTTCCCCTTCCCCGAGCACCAGCACAAGCCAGACTGAGCGCCCTGGCCTGAGGCGTGAAACATAAAACCCTAAGCAGGACAACTCTTCTCGCTCCCAAAGCACTGATGAGCAGGGATGAGACCCCTCCAGGTGCGATGCTGGTGAGCTGATTGAAAACAGACACTCAAAACCTCAGAGGACGTGAGTTAGGTGAGATAAATCACCCGGAGCTCTCTCTGCAGGAGGTTCTTTAAAATCCTCCCAAAAACTAGATGAGGTAGAATTTGGCACTCGTGTGCCAGGTCCTGCTGGCTGCAAGAAACTGCTGGTTCTCTTCTGATACCTAACATATGCCACGAGGGTTTTTTTTTTGCCCTGTTTTTCTCACTTTTACCACTCTCCCCTTTACGTTTTAACATCAGAAAACATTTTGATCGTTACTGAGTTACGGCAGCCACTCAGACACGTTGTGTGGCAGGGGTTTTTCCCCGACCCAAGGCCAGGAAATTCTGCTTCTGGGACACCCCCTTGCCTCGACCACCTCAGTTATCATAAATGGCTAAATCATTGGCCAACACAGAGAGTGAGGAGCACAATGTCCTGTGCCGGCCATTATCAGCCACTCCCATATTTATCTTCTTCTGGTGCTGTGGTACATGCAGCGCTCCCTGAGCTCAGGATTATCCTTCAAATCTATCACCTTTACCCCCGAAATTTTCACTATCTATGTTTTCAGGTAATGCATAATTCCGTGTTAAAGCACAAGGTACTTTGCCCAGGAAACAGAGGGATAGAATAATTACAGTAATAACTTCTTTTTTTTTTTTTTTTTTTTCTTTTTTTGCAGATTGTGTACAATTATTGCTGTTGTCTTCCTGGCTTGATAAACTAAAATATTAGTTCAGCAATGTTGGTGTACCTAATTAATTTTGTCTGCTTGGTAAATTTCAGCTGAGCATTTGCACATGCTCTCTGTCTATTATTCTATTACTTCCTGTGTTTGTTTGCTTTTTATTTCTGTACGGCAGATTATAACTGCGCAGAATTTTTACTTCAAAGTAAAAAACTGTGCCTTTCTTAGTAATTGCCAGAGTTGCAATATGTTTGTTGTTGTTTCTAATTGTCGATTCTCTCGATGCGGGTCAGCAGTGTTTTGGTTCAAACATCCCAAGAATGAGTCACAAGAACAACAGCAGAAGACAGCTTCATTGTAATGCTGCTTGGAAAGAATAGCCGACATAATTACTCTGCCCTATTGCTCTTTTCCCCTGACTTAAGGGAGATAAAATCTCCTTTTGTCAGAAAAGTTGAGTAACAGGTTCATTTGGATGTCAGGAGGAGCAGTTTATAAGCCTTCTGATTTGATCCCTGAACGACTGCCTAATCTGCTGATCTCTCTAGTACCTCGAGTGACATTCAATAAAACAGGGTTACAGGAGGTAGCTGAGAACTTAGATGTGAATGAACCCTTATTAATTTTTTTCTTCTTTCAAATGCAAAAGAAAGCTGAAAATAAGGAGAAATTAATTTCGTATAACACTGGGGAAAAATGATAAACAAAGACAAAAAACTGGAATATAAACAGAGACCGTAAATGTGAGCGGTAAAAAAAAACCCGACGAACTTCAGGAACTGCTAGCACGCACCCTGTGGGCCTATGATGTTGCCCAAGGGGAAGAGTCTGTTAGGGAATCCAGATTAAATATTTACAGAAAGCAGTGAAAGGAACCACTGGACATCTGAGGAAGGAAGGTTGCCTGTGTAAAAGGTTGCCTGTATCAGGAGGAAAGGGTTGTAAGGAGAGAAAACGCCTGTTCTGCCGACAGCTGTGCTCAGAGCAGGTTCAGGGTCTGTTGTGGGAGCCAGGGAGGTGTTTGACTCTTAGCTGGGCACTGATGTCTGTTCCTGACCAGGCTCTCAGCCTCAGGAGGGCTGTGTGTGCCTCTGCTGGGAGGAAGAGGGTGGCAGGAGCACCCACCCTCCGGCTTTGCACTTGCTCTTCCAGGACAAATATCCGCTGCTTCTCCCGAATGTTATGAAAAGTTTTGGGTTCTGCCCGCTTCAGAATAAACGACATTTCCGGAATCTGCTTGCTCTTATGTTTGTTGTCTCCACTGTGCTTTTATCTGACTCCAGCAAGCTGAAGTCGGAGAGAAAAGGGGGCCCAGCATCTCTTTTGGTGGAATAAGGGGGAAGAACAACCTCGTGGTGTGGAGGGGCCACTCTTGCCTGGTATCTTTGAGTCTGATTTGGGTCACAGGAGTCCTGCCTAGTAGATGTTTCTGCTTTATTGTTGGCTTTCCCAACGTGTTCTTCTGCCTTCCTAAATTACTCCATGAAGTTCTTTAAAATTCAGCTTTTTGGTGTGGGGAAGTTTGCTTTATACTCCTGTTAATGAAATGGGTTTTTTGCATGGCAGGCTTCTGGGCAAGGACATTGACTTCCCACCTGCTCCTTATGAAGATGTAAATAATATTTCTTTTTTTATTGACAATGGCACCAGAAAAGGGTCACACTTGGGGCCTGCTTGTTCAGACATAAGGTGCAGGTTTACTCGTTGGTATGTGGGTAGCTGATATTTGGGAACTGGCAGCTTGCTTCATACAAGAAAGCCAGCAGTCAGGTAATCCTAATTGTCTCCAAATCCTGACCCAAACCGAGCAGAAACAGGAAATTTCTTGGCTCGGAGATCCAAACCTGTGATCTTTAGCTCTGGATTTCCTGCCTCTCAAGGCTACACACAACCATTAGATTTGTTTTCCAGTTTTCCTCTGTCTTAGGCTGCTCATTTTCTTGCTGTCTCTGCCCTGCTGGGATAATTTCACATAAACACAATGCTTCTAGAGAAGGCCCTGTCCTTTATAACAGCACTCTGGACTACTCCGTAGTGGGAAACTGATTTTGCAATCATCATTCAGCAGTCAAAGAGTTCTTCCCTTTAAAAAAAACCAAAAAAAACCCCCCACAACCAATTTCTATGAAAATTAAAATGATATCATATAATACTTACATATGCATGTATATCTCTATAAAAGACAAATGCAAATAAATAAATAAATAAATAAAACATACCCTGAGCTTCATGACTCCATTCCTAGGGGCAGCCCAATACAGGGGGCAGTGGTAACATAATACTGCCGCCTTCTGAGGGATTTTTAGCTGGGTCTTTAAAGTAAGAAATGAGAGGTCATTGATTTCATGGAGGAAATTCAGGGGGCAGGAGGAATCTCTCCTCACTTTTCTCAGGACACTTGTTGGACATCTCAGCTGGAGAAGGTTGCACTGTGCCCAGGCACTGCTGGGAGATGCAAAGCCCTAAAAAAGGACGAGTGACCTCAAAAACGGCTGGAAAATATTAGAGGAGGCTCTTTGAGATTGTCAGCTGGACACTTTTTGAAATAAATTGACAAAGAATAAGGAGAGAAATGTTATAATTAAACCCAGCATTAGACATCAAGTGGAATGTCCTGAACATGTAAAATAGCAATTGGGCCAGTAACTTACTCAAGGGAAAGACTCCTCTTCAATTTATCTGCCAATTTATCTGTTTTTCAATTTATCTGTCAAATGATGATTGGCATCTCCTACAAGACAAATTGCCTGCTGTAAGATGAGTTTTGGGACTTTTCTGAGGAGCACTGAACATTCCTGCTCTCCCCACTCTTGTTTGCTAGTCCTGGTTTTATATTTGGTGATTTTTCTTTGGGAAATGTAACAAACAACTTATGAACCAAAAGCACAAAAGTCTGTTCCTCCCTAATGAACGATGTCAGAGTTTCATTTAGGTTTTTTTACATCCAGCTATAGCTGCTAGGACACTCTCCAAAGAGCACAGCACTGGGAAAATTATGATGTCATTGTAGATGTCTTGCTTATTTCCCCAGAATAAATGAACATCATCATGAAACTCCAGGAGGAAAACTTGGCTGTGCTGGAGTTATGGAGCTATTAAAGCAGCTGAGACTAAGGATTGCATTTGAGTCAGGGGTTATTTGGAGGTCACCATCGTGCACTTTTTATTTGGAGTTCCAAGCACAGGTTTAAGTGCCACGCTTAAATAATTTTGTCTGTAATGAGGTTGGTTTGGCTTCTCGTCTCTGAAAGGCTGTAGAACAAATGTTTTACAGAATCACCGCAAACTCTTTTGAAATTCTAAAGCTATGAAAAGAATAATTTCTTTCATAATTCTTCAGATGTCTATTTTACAGCCTGCCTTACATGAAAGCTGTAAGATGAAATCACAAAGATTAGCAGTGTGCTGAAACTAGCTGTCTCTTCCTTCAAAGAACGAGCTGTCGTTCCTCCCTTAAGACGATTTACCCTTCTGGGTTCAGCAATTGTGCATCCTCTGAAGCACAGCAGGAGAGGGCCTGTATCAAAAGGAAGATAATTTCCAAAATGCTCTTCACAATTGCTGTAATAGCGGCCCATTCCTGCAATTTTCAGGCCCCACAGCTGAAGGAAGGATGAGCTTACGCGCACTGGTTGTTTGGAGCAGCACCAAAGGAAGGTGGAGGTGCAGCAGGGGTGTAGGATCTGCCACGGTGGACACTGCCATGGCTCTGGGGTTGGCTGCTTTGGGCAGCATCACTCACGGCTCAAATACCAAGGTCTGGCTGAGGAGCTGCACAAGGAGTGGGCTACCAGAGAGACATTTCCAGTTCACACCACTGGCAGTGTGTAAATGTGATTTGATTCCCTGCTGACTGCGTGGATAACAGAAGCTATCTAATACCTTAAAAATGGGATCCCTCAGTGTATCACGTTGTTCTACCATGCTGCACAGACAAACTGACTAACTTTTCAAATTTTCAGCACAGGCACTGTGATGGGAAGCATCACCTTCTGCTTTTAGGAGCTGGAGAAGTTGTGCTGTGCCATTTATGTTTCTTTAGTATCTGAAGTATACTCTGCTCCTTGCTTGTGACCTTTCTAACCCCCTGCAGCCCTCAGTGCCTGTGGTAAGTTTATCACAACCTTATCAGGCTCGTGGTGTGGTTGTTGTCCTGTGCAGGGCCAGGAGCTGGACTTCAGGGATCCTTGTGCATCCAGGCAAACCCCATCTACTTTTATCCAGAGCTGTATCTGCAGTGCCTCCACGGGTGTTTATTTTCATAATTACATTCAGTATTTTCCTGATGCATTATTTAGATATAATTTTTCCTTCCTTACAGTAAAAAGCATTATTAGTATTTCATTTTCTTTGTTTAAAACTACAGCACCCCCTTTTCACTCCTGTGTGCCCTGTCCTCATTTTTTTTGGTGAAGGACCACAGCTCCTCACAGAGTTCCCTCTGCAGAAGGTGGTTGTGAATTTCTTTTGCCAGCAAGAAATATTATTCTTCATGGTGGTTTTGTTTCATTCACCACTCTTTGGTCTTTTTTTTTCACCGCTTCTGGTTTCTTTCTGATCTGAACAGCCATTGAAAATGTACTTTATTTTAGATGATGGTATCATTGATCAAGAGTCTCTCTGATTTCATGGTTGGGCCAAAACGTCACATTAAATTTTTATTGGTCAAGTAATGTTAATTCTGAAGACAGGATCATCTTGTGAACATGTGTGGTTTCAACTAAGTTCTTTCCTCTGGTTATTAATCAGCAGGAAAAACCTCAGTTCTTTATTCTGCCTCTTTTTCTACATGCCAACAATCAAAGTTTTAATTTTCTTTTTGAAAATACGTTCAACCACAACAACTGTTTCAGCTCTGAAGTGTCATAAGCTACAGAATTTCTTTTCCAATGATGAACCACAATTTCTTCCAACTGTTCCTGAGCTGGTGATGCAGGAGGAGCACAGTGATTTCAGTGTACACAGGACTCTGGGTTTGTGGGCCTTTGGGCACGTCTTTGTGCTGTGTTTTCCAGCCACGCTGCTGGATGTTGCACTCTGATTAGTTAAATGCTGGATGCTTCCTCTGTTCCTGTATGGGGAAAAGCCAGAAAAATGCAGTCTGGGGTCATAAATCTGGAAGCATTCATAAGCATTAAATTCACCTTAAGAAAAAGAAAAAAGAAAAAAAAAAAAAAAAGGAAGAAAAGGAGCTTGCACAATGATAGATGATGTTTGTACATCCCTCTCAGTGTTTGGTTCAGCATTATTAGCATGTAGGGTTTGATTGAAACCCTGCTTATTATTTTACTTGGTTGGGATCCAATGTACAGTGAGTCAGCTGCTCACTGCCAAGGCTAACAATTCACAGGACAGAGAACGGGACTTACAGACTCTGCTTTTTGCATGGGTTTTGCACTTTTCCTTTTAAAAGTGTGTTGTTCTTGTCCATCTCTCTACTCCCAAGCCACCATTTAAGGATTTTCCAGCTACCCTGCTTTTCTTTTTTCCTCGCTGCCTCTAGCAACCTAAACCAAGGTTTTAATAATATGTACTTCTGAAAGATCTATTTTGGAGCTGTTTTGGAAAATAAGTGGATGCAAATATAATAGTATAAAAGTATAAAAGAAGCGTTGTGTGATTATTGTTCTGGACTTTTTTTTCCCCCCATTTGTGCATCAAATATCAAAATAATGATTGCAAAAGCAATTCAGAATGACTTCAAGCCGTTCTAGAACAGGCTCCCCAGGGAAGTGGTGGAGCCACTGTCCCTTACAGCGTTCAAAAAATGAGTAGATGTGCCAATGCATTATGTGGTTTACTGGATGTGGAGGTGTTCAGGAGAAGCTTGGATTTCTTGGTGTTGGAGGTCTTTCCCAACCTTACTGATTCCACGATTCAGTGATTGGAAGTGTCACTGAGTAAACTTCAGCGAGCGGCTTCCCTCATGGCGCTTCCCCTCCCTTGAAAAACCCAGCCCAGGAAAAGCTCAGAACTTGCAGACTTAGGGCTGTCTGCTGTTCTTGTAACTCTTGAAGAGCTCATTCCCAGCCCTCAGTTTGTAGCAAAGAGTGAAGGAACATCCCAGCACAGCCTGCACTGAACCCCTCCAGCCTGGCAGCGAGGCTTGGATAACCTCTCAACACACTCACTGCCCCACAGCTGTATCAGAGGAAAATGTGCTTTATACCCCAGCCATGTTTCCTCTGCCTCCAATCCATGCAGTGAACCTGCTCACCTCCTTCTGGCACAGACAGCCCTCGCATCAGAGAGCTGACTATGGGTATTTTTTTTAGCAGGTTTACAATCCCATATTAACATCTGGTTCCTCTGCCGCCTCAGTGATTATTGCCCATTTCCTGACTGTATAATTCTTTCCCCTCAGCTGCTTGCTGCAGTTACCACGAAGTGTTTTATTGCAGAGGTGACTATTTGATAACTACAACAGTGAAAATGGTAGATCCGGAGTAAAAACGCATCTGCTGCTCTGCAAAGGGGGACGTGTGGTTCCTAAATTTTGGTAATCCCTGCTATACCCTTCGTTATAATAATAGGGGAATTGTGGTTGTGCTGTGAAGTGTTGTAAGGCATAATAGCTACTGGGTATGGTGAGAGAAATTGCAGCATTGGTCTATTTTCCAACATCTTGACAGTTTTACTGCTTAGTGGTTACCATGGGCTACTTTTTCCTTGTCGTTCTTAGATGGATTCTCTCTTGCTTTGTGTCTCGGTGGCACCCAACGTTACCTACCGTGTAGAAACCTGGATACTGTTTTCAACTCCTCTACCACATCACAGGGCTGAGGAGCAGAAGCTTGGGTAGTCCTGAGCTTAGGGAGGACTCACCCAGACCTCAAGTACACACAGTAGGCTGTTAGCTCCACAGCTCTTCTTGTGGTGGAAGATGCTCTGAGAACAGAATCATAGAATCACTGAGGTTGGGAAACACCTCCAAGATCATCGAGCCCAACCTTTGACAGATTCCCACCTTGTTGCCCAGCCCAGAGCCATGTCCAATCATTCCTTGAACACCTTTTTATTGCTGCCACCTCCCTGGGCAGCCCCTTCCAGTGCCTGACCACCCTTTCAGTGAAGAAATTCCTCCTGATGTCCAACCTGAACCCCCTCTGGTGCAGTTTGAGGCCTTTTCCCCTTGTCCTCTTGGTGAAACAGGCACACAGACTTCATCCTTTGAAGGAGCTGTCAGTCACTCACTCCCAGCCTGTCATTCACACAGGCTCAGCTGTGGTCTTACCAGCTTTGTTATCTTGTGTCATCGTCTTACCAGCTCCACATTTATCTCCGTGGCTGCACCTCTGTCTTTGACCTTTGGGCTGTTATAACAGGAAGTTTACACAGAACAAGCTGAGCTACACCCCCATTTTGGTGTTTTGTATTGTTTTTTCTGCTGCTGGGTTGCAGGAAGCATCTTCCTGAAGGATGCAGGCTTCCTCGGCTGTATGATGTGGCCTGCACTCTGAAAAAGCCCTGGGTCCACGTGGAGCCCCTGGTCCAGCTGACTTCCCTGTCAGTCCCTCCCCAGCCCTGCTGCCCACCTGGGACCACCTCTAAGGCAATCCCTCTTCCAGACCACACACTTCTCCTCTCAGTTTCGTGTCTCCTACTTCGTGATGTCTTCCAGCGCTGACCTCTCACTGCTTTCACTGACCACATGTGGAGAGTCTGGCCACAGGGACACACGAAGGCTGGAGGGGTTTGTGGAGGTGATGCAGCACTTCTTTGGTGGTGGAAAATGAGTCAGTGGACTTCTTCAGGTCCTTGTTTCTCTCTCCCCTACCCCCATGCCACCAGTGAATGCTTAGGTTCATGTTTTTGTTCTTTGTTCTTCTTCCAGGGACTACAAGTTTTAGGAACCTGTTTTTAGGAACAAGTTTTAGTTTAAATAGCTCAGATTTGGAGATTTCTTTTATGTTTTAGTGCTGGAAATCCTGCTCTGAGGCAGGCCAACTATTAAAGCCCTTAACTAGTTACCAGGCAAAACTGCAGGGCACCTGGCAGGCTGCTGTACTAGGAAGAAGAAAATTAGAGTTATTTCTACTAATAGTGTAATGATCCCACAAAATACCTAAGATGTGCTTGCAGCCACTGATTTGCTCCCGTGGGGAGCAGGGGAAGATGCTGCTCCTTTACACAGAGGAGTGGCTGCGCAGCACTAAGCACTCAGTGCTGTTTGTGATGAGACCAATACGGGATTTCTGACAGTCGCTGTATTATTTTTTGCTGTGTTCAAATGAGTATGTTATTGTACATAGAATATGCACATTAATTTGCATATATTACAGTGCATACTGTGTGTGTATCCAACTTCTTCAGGGAAACCTTCAAGGCATCTTCCAGAAGCTGGAAGTGTGCAGAACTCAGCACGGGCCAGCCAGGCTGTCAGTGTGCTTTATTTTGGTGCCTCCTCGGGAAAGTTTTTCTTAAGGGCCCTGGGTCTGCAAAAGGGGAATTAGAAACTGTCCGTTTGGGATGGTAAAGGATGCTCCATAAAAACTAGAGTGGCAAAACCCCCAAGTATATGGAGTGCACATTTGGAAAAACATGCTCCACAGTAGTACAGTATGTTAGTTTTAAAAATAACTTTCAGTGTGTATTTGCATTAGAAACATCCATACGGTGTGCCTTATCAGAGTTTAAAGCATTTTTTTTGCTGCCTTTTCGGTCGGATTAAGTAACTAATGTAACCATTTGAATAAATCAGCCCCTGGACTCCTTTCATGTACGATAAATGCTATCTCTTGCCAGAAGTGTAACATGATTTAACAGTTGTGCTTCATATTATACATCTCTGCAAGTTGGAAATCTGGATGATAAATGGTGTGATAAACATTGGAGAGGCACCAAATTCCAAGGAGATTACTATTGCCTCCGTTAAAGAAAACTAAACGGGAGAAAGCTACTTTATGTTAACTTTCCTCGGAAACTGACAGTTAGGGAAGTAGTGAAATGCAGTTGGATGGCAGTCAGACTTTCTCTTTAGCTGTTTCACCATGTCCTTTGTCACAGCCACTCTGACTGCGTTTCCCCCACAGAAATCCTTGTGAAACCGTAGCTGGGCGTGGGCTGCCCCGCTCACACCGACGGCTTCTTTCAGAAAAGCCTCTTTCCCAGACATGTGCTCACACTCTCCTCCACCCATTAAAACAATGCTGTCATTAATTTTCTCCCCTTTCCAAAGGTGATGGCTTCAAGATTCACAGTTGCAGTTCCCTTTCTCCTGCTGGCAGTGGATCTGTAGTTTCTTATATCAGCCTGGCTTGTTCAATCTCCTGCCTGGGATAATTTTATTTTTTTTAATAAGGAGTAAATACTTGTGAGAACCAGGAGTGAGGTATTGTTACTTTAAGTGATGCTGACTTTTCCTGGAGGGTTTCAACACCAGGATGCTCATTGGCTACCAGACTAATTTCTTTACACTGCAAACGATGCCCAGGGGTGAAATAACATGAATACTGAGGCAAATTTTCCAACATGTGTTCTTTAAAACTCCCCCCTGAGCTGGGAGAATGACCTTTGGTGAACAAATGTTCTTTCACCTTCAGTGTTCAAAACTAATAATGTTTTAGTATGCTTACATGATTAATTCACAGGCTTTCTTTTCAACACAGCCATTTCTGGTCTCTGCCTTTCTTGTGGCCTCAGATTTGAGGCAATTTGTTCTCTGAGTCTGTCAATGTTTTATTCAGTTGTTTGTGATTTCGGTGCACTGCTTAGGTAGGACTTGGTTTGCATTATATATAAACATTTTTAGCACTTACAGGGAACTCGTTCAGCGTAACTTGCTCACCAGCAGTAGCTAACTTTGCCCAAGCCTCAGGCTGCAGGCAGTGAACTTTCACCCAGTCATGCTGAACTTTTACCTACACAAAAAAAAAGCCCCAGAGCTGCTCAAGCCAGAGGATGAGGAAGCCACGTTCATTAAGAGAAGCTGCCACCTTAGAGGTAAAAGAATAAACACCACCCAAACAGGGACAATGGAAGTGACAATGAAGGATGGGAAGACCTCAGACTCAATTATCACCTCTGGCTGAAACCATTGTGGAAGGGGTGGAGAAACTGGGTTGCGAGGATATGAGTGCTCAGCAGTTTCTTTGCTTGAGATCCCTCTTTGGAGGCACTCAACTCAAGTATTTTATAGAGGAATCTCTCTTTTAGACATCTTTAATCTATCTTAATAATTCAGCAGAAATCTAGAGCTGAGCTCTGTGGTGGTGGTGGTGGTGTGTGATTTCTATAGCACCGTGCAACTGTGTTTGATTAGATCTTGAACAATTACAGGATAAGAGTTGTTCTCAGTTACCTTGGCTTCAGACCTTCAAAAGACGAGCCTTTTAGCCCTGTTTTTCTGTAATGCTGGTCCTTGCAGCTTGCAGGAGGGTTTCTAGGCTGCGGAGATCCATTGGTAGCACCCTGAATTTCCCAGCAGTGTTCCTTGTTTATGGCTTCTTATGGCAACGAGCACTTCCTATTACGAAGCTTCCCCTCACCTTGCACGTATTTGATCTTCCCAACCTTAATGATTCTATGACTCTATTCAGAAACCTGGTAGGAGGAAAGCTGCAGATTCTTCCTTTTTTTCTTTGCTATTTCTTGTTCTCTTAAGGCAGAAGAATAGCAAAGGTGATACACATCCCTGAGTGTGAGCTGTGGGGGCAAAAGGCTTCCCTGATTCTCTTCAGGTCATGGAGGAGTCCTGATTCCTGCTCCTGTCTACCACCGTGTGTATAATTCAAAGTCTGCCTTAGGTGAAGTGGCAACTGCTTTCTCGTGCTGAACCTCATTTACTTTTTGTTAATTATGCCATCATTTACTGCCCAATAACTACTGCAGCTGGTAGACAGGAGAAATACGAGTATGTCTGTGTCCTTTTACTTCTGAGCTACTCTAGACGCTCTGATAGAAGGTTTCCACTTGCTCGGAGTTCATTACAGCCTTTGCTCAGCACTCATGGGATCCCTTTTTGAAGGGCCTGAAGCACAGCTTGAAAAACCACAGGCTCAGCCAAGACATTTTCCTGGATGACTTTAATGTTGCTAATAATTCACTCCTATTCTTTTGACCAAGATGGTTCTCTCTCTCTAAGGTTTACTAAATGAACTATTCTGAGCAATTATTTCTCTCTTTTTTTTTTTTTTTGTTTCTTTTTTCTTTGTTTGCTTGGTGTGTATTAATGAGGAATCCTGCTCAGTGAGACTTTGGCTTTACAGGTCTGTGTGTGTTTCTCTCCTGCATTTTACAGGACACTTGGAGCCTTTTGTAAATGTGATGCCAATTACCTCCTATAAATTTAATGTGTTTATATCTCCCAAACCAAACTCAGTGATGGCTGCATCTGGTGGTGCAGAGTCAGATGGCATTTAGTGTGTCCGGTCTGTGGGAAATTAAAAAAAAATAAAATAGCTCTGTGTTGGCATAAACCTTTACAACTTCTCATGGATGGAACATTTCCTTCCACCAGTTTTCAAAACAACATCGATGCAGCCCAAGGCCCCTCAGCCCTGGCCGCAGGTATCTGGATGGTTTTTGCAGTGCAAACAAGGGATTTTGGCTGCAAACCTCCAGAGTGTCTGTGGGCAGAGTGGAGAAGCCCTGAATCCCATGGCTCCTGTCCTGGCTGTCTGTAGGGTGGGCTGCTGGGCCAGCTGGCACACTGGCCCGGAACCAGGCAGCTGCTTTCCTCCAAAGCGTTTGATGAAATCAAACTGTTCTGAGGGAGCACGCTGACCTCATGGAATCGACATTTTTCTAAAGGGAAAAGGCAAGTCGGAAAATTTCCGACTCTAATTGGAGCGTTCCCCTCCAGGACACGGCTTTTGGCTTTTCCTGTGGGAAGCTATGGGGGCTCCATCACTGACAGTGAGTGTAATATCAGAGTAAGGAGAGAGAAAGTCTTTGCATATGTATTGCACTCTACCTACCCAACCCTGTTCTTAGACTGTGATGAACAATCCTGATCCATTCAAGGGGCTTGGAATTTACTGAAATTAACGCTTTATTGGAGTCCCCATGACTGCAGAAGTCATTCCTCACACCACCTAAGCACTTCAGGTTATTCAACAGCCATTCTAATCCTGGTGTCCGTGTCTCACTCGGCATCCATGCTCCAGAGAGGACGATACAAGCAAGGAATGAATTGTCCCGTGGGTCCAACAGCTGATTCTGAGATTTGGGGTGGATATCGTGTGGGTAAGGAGAGGGGAACACAGATTCTCTCCACAGCTATGCTCACTCTTCCTGCTTCCTCTCCCTGCAGATGGCTCACAAATCCTGCAGCAGGGTTAGGATGGGGAAGAGCCTGACCTGGTCATTGGTCTGTGCTGACAAGAAGGGTGTGGAGTGTTGTCTACATCAATAAAGCAGTGGTGGATTTAGGAAAGATCATTTGATACGTGGAAACTGAGATTTTCTTATGGGAGTAGTTCATCTTGGATGAATGCTCATCAAATATTTTGGGGGGGGGGGAGAAAAAATTTAAAATTGATGAGACATTTGCATTTAGTCATTGTTTTTGTTTGAAAATATAGCAGGGGAAGTATGGTTGGAGTTAAAAGAGTTAAAAGAACAATACATATGCTTCTACTCTGGAAACTGGAAAGTTTTTTTTCAGCTTTTTTTTGGGGGGACTGTGAAATTCAAACTTTCCTGCCTGAATACAGAAGAAAAAAACTCCCAAAATCCTAATGCTATTAGATGAGGAAAAGGTGAGGTTTCTTTCATCCGATCAACTATCAATTATGCACTCTTCCAAGGAAGAGTACCAGGAGAGGCCATGTATTTAGGTTTACGGCTCTCTGAGAAAACAGCTTTGGAAGCAGGGCAACTTTAACAAAAATCCTGAACAAGAGGAGCTACTTAAAGATGCTCCTTCTCCAAGCAGAGAAAGATGTTCCTTTTGTGCATTTGTTAGTGAAATAAAAATGAAAAAAAAAAATCAGAAATAATAAGTAAAAATAAAGAGCAGTGAGTGATTTTTTTTCCCCCCCACCTACTATCAACAATAACAGTTTTTCATCCTTTTGTTTTGTCTGCTGTTGTTTAGGAGTCACAGAGCCTATTTTTGGTAGTTGTGCTCCAGAAACCAAAGGCACTCAGGTTTGAAGGGAAGGGGGGAGGGATTTCTTTTCCTTCCTGTCTGGCAGCCCATGCCCTGGCTGGGAGGTGAGCTGCAGGTGCTTCTTTCCTTGCTCTGGTACCCCAGCACAGCTCTGAGGGGGACAGAGTCCTGAGAGAGCACTGAAATTGGGTCTCTTGTGGCCGTACTTCATCGTTTGAGTCTGTCATGCTGCAAAGACAGTGACTGACCCTCAGAGGGCTGGGGAGGGTCGTTGGAGGGAAAGGAAAACACAGTTTGGAGAACCAGGAGCTATGAAAGAATTCAGGTGAACTTTGTGCAGGACATGGGCCCAAAGTTTAGATAAAGAAGTAAAAAAATGACTTCTACTTGTGACTTCTACTTGCTATAACCCTCTCTTTGAGTAGACCCATGGGTATCTACATCCCTCTCCCCCCCTTTCTTTTTCCTAGAAATCAGTCAGCATCACTGAAGAAGAGAAGAATTCACACATGGATGGTGCCAGAATGCTGCTGCATTATATGGAACATAACTATGTGGAGTATCTAGAAGCTGATATGTGTTCACACAGGACTTCATCCATCAACAGAAAACCAGTGCAGCCTCATAATGTTGAGTATCAGGATCCCATTCAATTCAAGTCCTATTTAAACCACTGACACTTGTCTTGTTCTCTTCCTGTACAGCAGGAATTCTTATTCCCTGAGCCCAGAGGGGCTTATTTCTTCTGGCTGTTGTATTGTTGAGGACAGGAGGGAACAGTCTCCACCCATTGTTTCATGCATTTGAAGTTGTTCTGCTGACAGAGTCCATGTCTAGCAGCCAGAGTCCCCAATTCCAAGTGCAGAAAATATTAATTGAGCCCAAAGGGTGGCTGTGGAATTCCAGTACCATCTTAAGAAAACAAAACTTTAATAGCCATTATTAGAAATTTCAGCCTGAGGAGTCTGGGAAGATGAGTTTGTTCCACAGCTGCTGCATGTTCCATGGACACAGGAGAGCCATAGGTATAGACTTGGAGGAGTGTCAAAACAAATAAATGAAATCCCCCAGTGTCTTAGCAGAAGCTGAAACAGGGCAAAGCTGAGATGGGACACATTCCTGAAAGACCCTCTTTCTCCTTGTGGAAGAATTCACATTTCAGAAATGTGATGTCCCAGGCTCCTGGTGCGTCTTACAAAATTTAAAAGCCCACTTTTTCATATATACTTCTAGAGACTTTACAAAGGCAAAAGGATTAATTTTAACCAACACTTCATCTTAGGAAAATGTCACTATTGAGTTGAATATGGATGTCTATACCAGGCTGATCAGTAATTTGATAGAAGTGAGTGAAAAAGACAGCTTTCATCTCTTCCTATATAGATTGCTATCTCCACAGCTGTAGATTTTCTGTCACTGCTTTTCCTCCACCTGGTTGCCAACAGCAGCTCAAACCTGTGTGGAGGTTTGAACTCAAGTTCTGACTCTGACTGTGAAATCTTTTTTACACAGGTAAATACCAGCCTTTACACCTGCCCAGCAGGATCCCTGTGGTTAGTTCAACGCTCTGCAAGGCAGGCAGCTGATCCAGCATGCTCCAGCATGGAGCACATTTCACAAAGCACTGCAGTATTTGCTTTCTTTTTCTTCAAGTTTACTAGAGTGAAGTAGGGGGTGCTGGGAACAACCCCCAGGGCCAGCACAGGCTGGGGGGGACCTGCTGGGGCAGCTCTGGGGGAAGGACCTGGGGGTGCTGGTGGGGGACAAGGTGACCATGAGCTGACAGAGTGTCCTGGGGCCAGGAGGGCCAGGGGGACCCTGAGGGCATCGGGCAGAGTGTGGGCAGCAGGTCAGGGAGGGGATCCTGCCCCTCTGCCCCGCCCAGCTGAGGCACCTCTGCAGTGCTGGGGCCAGTGCCGGGCTCCTCAGGACAGGAGAGACCAGGAGCTGCTGGAGAGGGGCCAGGGGAGGCCACAGAGGTGATCTGGGGTCTGGAGCATCTCTGTGATGGGCACAGACTGCGGGAGCTGGGCCTGGTCAGGCTGGAGAAGGGAAGGCTGAGAGGGGATCCCATCAATCCCTACAAACACCTCCGAGGGGTGCCAGGGGATGGTGCCGGGCTCTGTTCAGGGGTGCCAGGGACAGGATGGGGAGCAATGGCCATAAAACGAACCACAACAAGTTCCAGCCCAGCAGGCGGAAGAACTTCTGTCCATGGAGGGGCAGAGCCCTGGAACAGCTGCCCAGGGAGGGCCTGGAGTGTCCCTCTCTGGAGACATCCCAGCCCAGCTGGACACGTTCCTGTGTCACTGCTCCAGGGGAGCCTGCCTGGGCAGGGGTTGGGCTGGGTGAGCTCCAGAGGTCCCTTCCAACCCCAGATATCCTGGGATTCTGTGTCTTTAAAGGATTTTTTAGTTCATCATCACCAGTCTGAATCCCTTCATACAGCAACACCAGGGTAGGGCTCTCTAATTTTTTGACTTACTAAGTAAGGAGGAATAACATTCGCTCCATAAATGTCTTAATCTAATTAATATATTGGGGTAAATGCCCAATTAAGCAGTTCATTAAAAACTCAAGCAACTTGACTGTATGCACAGGAAAATGCTTTAAACATATTTCTGAAAAGCTATATTTGGGATTTGCCTATAGGGCAAAAATATGTTCATTATTTCCCTGCAGGGCTGTTATACAGTTGGCTTTATATCCGTGTGTGGAAAATGTGGAATTGTGATAATTGCTCACCTTCTTCCCAACAGTATAATTGGTTAATTTCACGGGGGTTAATCTCTAAATAGAAGCATGTGTAAAGAAGCAGCAATTTTATTTAAAAAAAATAAATTTCTAGGGCTCTATAAGCTTATTGCAAAAGACACATAAAAACTTGGTCTCTAGAGGGGAATTGAGACCTTGAGTATCAGTTTTTTTGTACTTCACTTTAGAGATGTAAAACTACCATGAGGTGCACATAAAATTGATGATTTTAAAGATCAATTTAAAATAATTGAGGGAACTCTCGCTTGGATGGCTCTGGTGCCACGGACACCTCCTTGCCTTTTCCAGGTAGTGCAGGGACAGTGAAGCTGGAGCAGTTTAATTCCAGGGACACAGAACTCGATGCAGGAATCGTCTGGGACCAGGCATGGGGAACCTTGGATCTTTCCAGTGGCAGGAGTTCCCCACCTGCCATTCCCACACTCTTCCTCTGTTTTCCTTCAGGATTTTCATGCTGGACCTCGGGAAGGCTGCTCCAGTTACATTTTCCCAAGGCAGTCTGATTGCTTTAGCACAGTATTCTATAGAATTAGCAATGCTCCTAGGTGTCTAAATCTGATCAGAGAACTGCCTGTAAAGCATGGACAAAATTAATACTTGTACTGCTATTACAAAATGTACTTATTCTAAGTTTTTCTTTCTACTTCATTGTTTAATAATCTTTTTTAAGATTATTAATCTTTGTTTCAGTGTTCATAGATGAGAGGCAGACTGGGCTGCTAGATTTGCTTTAAGCTGTCTTAAAAAAGACTTTTGAGTTAATATGTCCCACAGGGTGTGATAAAATAAAACCTAATGTGCTTTAGGCCAATATAAACTCTGCAAAATTGAAACCTTTCGTATTGTTGGAATCATCACCGAGGAAGCTTTCCAGAAGTGCCAGGAAATAATTTTGTGTGTCTGATTAACCCTGTCCGAGCAGAAAAATCCACTAGCAGCTGATCAGATAAAATGCTGATCTGCACCTTTGGCTCACCTATCTGTTTATTTATTATTTATTTTATTTTTTAACCTATTTTTATAGGAATATCACAATGTCCTGAAATTAATTCCTGTGAGCACCAGTGTTTCTGGCTGGATCACAGCATCCAAGCTTGCCTGTGAGTAAGAACATGCCTGGCTGTGTTTGCAATTACCTTGTGTTCACAGCCTGGGTTTTTTGTTTGCCTCTGGAGTATCTCTGTGCCTGGGATCACCGAGGGTTGGTGTGCAGGAATACGGAATATTGGCTCCTCCTGGGGAGCTGAGCTGCTGTGAAGCCTCAGCCTGGGCCCAGACTGGTGCTCTTCCAAGACGTGGTGTGACAATCTGGGGATGCTCACTTGGGCTTGCACACCCCTGCCTGTGTTCATTACTAAATAAATGTTCTAAACATTAAACACGATTGCATTCATCTTTATTGAAAGTGATGTGTATTATCTTGACATCTGGAGTGCTGGACTTTGTGTTTTTTTTCTCCCTCAAGTATCTCAAGTGCTGTGGAACCAGTTGCAACCCAGTAAAACGAGAACACATTTTGCTCATTATGTTTAAAATAGTGACTCGTATTCTTTTCTGTGGTTATGTAGGCGAAGCAGACTATTGTTACACCAAGGATGAATTTGACCTATTCCTCACACATCTGCCAAAATTTTCATTTATTTGGCTTCTCCTGTTATCAGAGGATTTGGATTCTTCCCTTTTTTTTTGAAGAGTTAACCTTCTGGCATGAATTGCAGCTCCTTAGACCTAGTTGTTGCTACAACTGAAGCTACTCATGAGATAAAAATGAAATAGAAAAGACATGAAATGGGGTCATGGCTGAATACTCTTGATGGTTTCCCTCCCCAAAAGGACAGGCTGTATCATCCCTGTATTGTACAGTCTCATGTTTTAAAAGCAGCATTACCTCTCCCATCTTTTACCACTCGCTGTGGACTTCTTTTGCTGCAGTTCAGTAGTCTCAGATCATTTCCTGCTGGACCAGGTGTAATTTTAGATGGGTTGTGGTTTCATTTTAAATGCTAGAAAAATGTTATTCTGCTGTGGTTGAAGGACAGACTAATTAAAATTATTGTTCCAATTCCTTCATAAGGAAATAAGACCATAAGTGCCTTCTTTGAGCAGAGATGGAAATGGATAACAGAGGCTATTGTTATTGTATTTTGATTTTTCTTTCTGAGCACTTCTCCTTTGGAAGTGTTTTGACTGGTGAGCTGAAGCATCTTCCTTCTTTTGTGGCTGAGAGAGAGGGAGTGTTTTAATTTGGCAATTATATCCCTTTCCTAAGGGCGTCTTGCTGAGTTTTGAAGTTTTCTCTCACTTGGGAAGTTAGTGACTCCACTGACACAACTCTCCATTTGTAAGCCCAAAGCACAAGGCATCAATAAGAAGAACGAGCTATTTCAGCTTGAAAGTTGCCATTTTTCTCTCCTCCCATGCAGTTGGTGTTGCAGTATTTGGTTCTGATTAAAATGTAGCCTGAGGTTTGATGTCTGCGTGGAGCAACACTCTGTATCTGGCACATTATTTAATGTACTGAGCACACAAACTGGCATGTTTAGTACAGCAGGCTTTCAAACCAAGTTGATTTAAAAAAAAAAAAAAAAAAGTACAAATTCCTCACTATGAGAGAGTATCAACAAAATGCTGTAGCAGTTGCTGCCTGAAAGAACTCTACAAGCTTGCTATCAGGTTGTTGGTGTGTGGATGCCTGTAATGACAACATGTAAAAGTGAGTGAGATCAGAGGGAGAGAAAAACAACAACAAACTTCAGGGTATCTGTAACAAACCTCCAGCCCCGTCCTTCTCATCCTGTAAATAAAAACCAAACTGTTACTCTCCAGGGCATTACAAATCTGACTGCACTTTTTTCCTCTCTTTTTGGCTTGGCTATTTATGAATTTATTGAAAATGTTTATTGAAAAGGTCCCTTCTGTTGCTGGCAGTTGGTTGCCAGCCCTTGTTTTTACTGCCCTTGCCAAATGGTCCCTCTGCTTTGAAGAACATCACCTGGGCTTCTCTGAGCTGAAGGGAAGGGAAACGCTGGGAAATTTGGAAAAGAGTTTTTGATCTGCTGTCAAGGGTGACAAAACACGGACTAGAACTACTTTGTGAACAAATTGTTTGTAAAATTTACCAGGGAAAAATAAGAAATATCAAAGAAATTATGAACTAATAGTGTTGAAGGACTATTTCAGAATTGTGTTTGTTGCAAAGCTAGTGTGAGATGAGACAGAATTGCATGTTCCTATTAGGAAAAAGAGGACAGCCATGACTTTACCAGCAAATAATATTGGTCAAGACTCTGGTGACAAGTTCCATGGTTGATTTGTGTCCCTGTGGTGGACATCTGTGCCGTAGCAGTTACCAGAGCTAAGTTTGCTGAGGAAAAGGTGAATTTTGTCATGGTTGCTGCTATTTCTATTAAATCTTGGGGTTCCATGTTCTTGTCATACTGCTGGGACCTCATCACCCTCAGCTCAGGAAGGAGCCTAAGCAGCTGCAGCCTGCCTTTTTTGGTCTCCTCCTTCCAGGCTCGTCTTTCCTCTGCCTGTTTTCCTTCCTTCTGCTGGAATTGGTTTTCCTTAATCAGCCCAGATTTGCACCGTGGCTGAGGATTCCTGAGCAGAAGACCCTACAGGCAGCACTTTGAGGAGCACAACAGCCCCATCACAGAATCACAGAGTGGCTTGGATTGGAAGGCACCTTCAATCCAAGGGACCTCTTGTTCCCACCCCGCTGCATGGGCAGGGACACCTTCCCTTCCAACCCAACCACTCTATGATTAATTTCCACCAGACTGCCCACCTGGGCTCCCAGGATGGATGAGTCCTGTCTCTGTGTGTAGTATTGAGCACACTGTGAAACGCTGGTGTAGGAACACTCCCCTCAGGAAGTCCAGCTTGACGAGCAGCAGTCCTGCCGTGGGGGTGTGGAGCTCAGCACACCACACATTTTACAAAATATTTGTGTTAAGTCTGTTAGTCTAGCTTCCCCCACCTCCCTAAATAACTGCTTTTCATTTTGTAGTGATTCCTGTTCACAGTTCTAACACATACCCAGCCCAAGCTGTTGCGTACTAAAATCTGCTAAATTTTCTGGCGAAACTTGGCACTGTTCTTTTTCTTTTTCCCCTTTTATTGACAGCAATAATGTTCTCTCCAAAACGCAGAGAGGAACAGCGCAATTTGTGAGGGTCAAATTTGACTTTGGATGGGAACACACTGTTCCCGTTGAAGTCTATTGAAGCCTGGGGAAAAGTCTGATGGCAGAATTTCACTCCTAAGCAGAAAGATGTCACAGAGGAAGCACACTTGATTTGGCCTTGTGGAAGAAATCTGATGTGATCTAGACCATAGCTGGAGGGCACAAGGCCTTACTTTGTCTGTTGTATGGAGTACAACAACATTTTGTGTTTTTATTGCTAAGTCCCTGATAACAAAAGCAGCTAACATACAACTCCCTGAACTGGTGGATGTTATATATAGAGCTCCATATTCCTCCCAGCACAGCCAGAAGTCCTGAAGTTAGCATAACTCACTTAAATGGTGACAATTTGGTCATTTTTCAGCATTTATGTGGTACTGGATTTACTAGGCCAACTGTCCCACACACTCTAAAAGTGTTGTAAATCTGTAGTAACGAGTTTGGAAGAAAGCCAGAGGCATTTACAAGTCAAAGAGAGGACCTGGCCCCTGATTAGCTGCTCACTCCTGGGCAATCTTCGTTAACCACAAGACATCAAAAACAGTGTCTTGTCATTTTTTGAAGCGGGTTGAAAAAATGGAATAATTTTCCAGGGGACAAAAGAAAGAGCCAGGTCCAGAATATCAGTTTTGCTGCTGAAAATTGAGGCAGAATGTGTTGGAGCCACTGCGAACAGCAGAGCTGAACACCTGGAGAGCTGTGGGAAAGGCCTTAGAGAGGGTGTGGAAACCTCTGAGAACACCCTGGAGATGACAAAAAGGTAAATTTTTAGGTGCAGATGATGTGGGGAAAAACTGAGGGTACAGAGCACCCCAGGAACAGAGATGAGGGACAATTTGTTGACCTGGTTCAATTTTCGTCATCTTGGGAAGAACAGTGACCTATCAAAAAGAAAAAAGGTGACGAAAGATACTAACAAAGCTGGAATATTTAGTGTTAAAATCATGTGATTTAGGAATTGAGGAATGATCAGGAGCTGGTGAGGATCAGAAACAGTGGATCAGCATGCGGATTGAGGGGAAACAGGAAGAAAATAAAATATATTTAGATTGATGCTCTGTGTTCTGAGCTGTAGAAGGCTGCAAGCTAGTGAGGAATGACTGGACCTGGCTCTCATAGCTCTGGTCTGGCTGACAAACTTGAGATTGTTCAAAGGCTGGGCTTGATGAATGTTGGAGGTCTTTTGCAATCTAAAAGATTCTGTGATTCCGTGACTTCACTGCAGAAATAAAAGACCATTTAAAAATATGTTTTAATTGTTAACTATATTTTCTGCATACTGCCAAGTTGGGTTTATTAACTGATTTTCCTGGTGCTAATCTCTATTTTTTTTCCGAAAAACAAATCGAGGAGAGATCATTCTTAATAAATCCATTAATCTCTATTAGTACTGAAAAGCAAAGAGCATCACTGAGGCTACTTGAGATAGATCTGTGCACTTAAAAGCAAGTTCTGGTTCCCTGCATTGCTGACACATTTGGCTACAGGCACTGGGGGTCCTTCTTCTGTAACGCTGAGGACAGCCCACAGATTTGATGGAACCTGGTCAAAACCTATCCTCACAACCCTCTTTTCCTCTAAAAGTTTCAGACTGAATGGGTCACAGGTTTTCTTCTCTTCTACTGCTACATATAGCACCTTGTGTGCGGTGAGCCAGCAGCCCCAACAGCTGACTGAGAACAGCTTCTTCCCTGACATTGATGCAAAGGACTTTTGAAGTTATTTGCACTTTATTTTTGAACCGTGCTATAAGGTTTGATGATTTCAAACAGTGTAATTTCATACATTTTTATGGTGAGTCTCTTATACTTTGCAGTCCCCCTCTTAATGAACAACGAGAATGCAAAAATATCTTTAGAAATGCATGGAGCACACAAAAAATAATTCTGTAATAATTTGCGCAGAAAACAAACTCGCTCTTCACCACAAGCTGTAAATGGGCTGTTTATGCCCAGTGCCCGAGACTTCATTTCACTTCATTATTAAACAGAAAATGTCCCATCCTGGGTGAGTGAGGGAGATTTTTACCAGCCCTCCCTTTTGAATACTTTTAATTGCAGGGATATGTTGTATTGATCAGTTTCTCAGCATAATATTTTAACGTGTCCAGCCCTTGGGGCCCAGCACAGGCAGGAGCTGGAGCTGCTGCAGCCAGGCCAGGGGAGTCACCAGGATGAGCAGAGGGACGGAGCAGCTCTGCTGGCAGGAAAGGCTGGCAGAGCTGGGATTGTTCAGACTACACAGGAGAAGCTTTGGGGTCACCTCACTGTGGCCTTGCAGCGCCTGAAGGAGCTGCAGGAAAGATGGAGAGAGACAATTGCCAAGGGCTGGAGGGACAGGACACAGGGAATGGCTTCCCACTGCCAGGGGGCAGGGATGGATGGGATATTGGGCAGGAATTGTTCCCTGGGAGGGTGGGGAGGCCCTGGCACAGGGTGCCCAGAGAAACTGTGGCTGCCCCTGGATCCCTGGCAGTGCCCAAGGCCCTGGAAGTGTCCAAGGCCCTGGAAGTGTCCAAGGCCACGTTGGACAGGGCTTGGAGCAGCCTGGGACAGTGGAAGGTGTCCCTGCCACAGCAGGAGGTTGGAATGGATAAGATTTACAGTCCCTCCCAACCCAAACCAGTCTGGGATTCTAGGATTCTTATGATAAAGATGAAAGCACTTTTGCCTTTTTTATCACATTTAACAACGCCTTGCCATGTCCTTTCTTTTAAGTTTTACATAGATTGTTACTGTTGAGATACCCCGAACTTGCTGTCTTTTTGAAATAGGATATGCAGTGTCCAAAATATGAAGTCGTGAATAATATTTGTCACCTGCATGTCAGAACATAAACCCATTAAATTCTCAGAACTCTCTGGCACCTTGCAGTCCAAAATCAACAAGAAACTTGGCCCTCCCATGCGTCATTTGAAGGCCAATGCTGTAAGTTTGCTAAAATCTGGGGAGCTGCAGTGACTCACAAGAATAAACAGTACTTGGAATTTGTTAAATAGTCATTAAAAGTTACTTGATATGAACATTAATATTTTCTTTGAGTTATTTAATATTGCAGACTTGAATTCATGACAATGTCAACCGAGAAGTAAATGTGGCACTGAAAGTGATTTATTCTTGCAATAATGGAAAAATCTTCTGGTAAGGCATGGGTAGGGACCAGAGGGTTTAAATGGAGATGGATGTTAAAATATAACAAAATTAATAAATCATTTACTTTCTTTGGGTTTTTCCTCAGCCAATCCATGTCTATCTATTGAGTGCAATAAGATTGGGTGCATCTCTTTTAAACCAACCTTCATCAATGCTGTGAGGGAAGCAATGCTGCTCAGAGAAGTTCCAGGTGGACGATGCTTTCTCTCCAATAATGAAATGAAATAAAAGGTAGAATTTGCTGTGTGAAGAAAAATGGTGAACAACTTTAACTCAAAAAAATGTGGAAAAATTTCTGAAAATCTTTAAGAAATTAGTATGGCATTTTCAAAATATTTTTTACCTTATTCACAGGAGCCAAGAGAGTTTCTTCCTGTTTCTGAGCATCTTCATTGCCCAGAAAGAGGAACCAAAATTATTTTGATTTAAACCACCAAAATAATAGTTGGTTATGAAAATTTTAATGCAGAAAATGACACATCTTGCCAGATTATGGACAGTGGTAGGTAGACGACCCCTGAGCGATTCCATCCTAATGGAACAAATGGTTTCAGAAATTAAAGAAGGGACAAAAAAACCCCAAACCAAACCAAAACTGGTTACCAGACAACTTATATTTCCATTTAGTTTCATTTTAGTGAGACCAGTTTAGTCTGAATATGACCTTTTCAGTGACGGATGCCACTTCCTACACTCTCCTCCCCATGTCACAGTGTCCATCTGCAGCGTGCTACACAGAACACCAGAGTTTTGGCAGAGTGCTTAGAAAAGTTTTCAGCTAGAAACGTGGAGGATTCAACAGCACGTCAATAAACAAAGATAATCCTTTTTCCTGCACATGTTTTCTCTCCGGTATAAAAGTGACATTCTTCTTTACCTTTGTTTTTGTGGACGGGAAAAGAAGATTTTGAATTAAAGTGGGGCATGTTATTTTAATAAATCTGCCCTTATCTTCAAAAGAGAGTAATTATGTTTCAGGTAGGTTTGTGAAGATTAATTAAATCATGCTTGCACAACAAAGGTTCTTGGGAAAGGGAGTGATAGATACACAGAAATATACCAAATATTCTGGGTTTTATGCCAAGGTGAAAAAGAACTGCAAAAGTGTCTTTAAAGTAAGACCCTTTTTGTTTAATAGAGTGGTGTTTACTGACATTTAATCAATTTTTCTAATTACTTTGCAAGTCAGTTTCTGGAACAGGATGGTGGGATAGGATATCCCAAGGTTCAGCTTCCACTGTCAAAGCATGTATCAAAGTATAAATTACAGTTTAGGAAACTTGGGCTGAGATAGTTATCTTTAAAGGAGATAATCTTGGCTGGGATACTTTGAAGTTTTTATTGGCCTTCCAATGTGAGAAAAATAAATTGAGACTGATAGGAGAAGAGACAGACCTTACGGAGGTGGAGGCAGCGGGACCTGACGGGCTGTCAGTGCATCCTGGGCCAGAAAATGATGACAGCTCAAAATCCTTCCTGAAAACCTGAGGATCGTGAAAGTCTGGATAAAAAAGCTCCTCACGGGATTTTATGTCACCATTTCTTGAGGAGGGATCTACAGTCAGTAGCTGTGCTATGTTCTTTATCCTTTCCCCTGAGGCAGGCTGGACTCAGTAGCTGGTTATTAAGAATTATTAGGATTATTTTCTCCTTATGTTGTTGGAGACTGGCAAACGCTTTCTCCTCATTTTCATGTCTGAAAGGCCAGTGTACATGACAGCATGAAGGACATCCCCGTGTAGGCTGGAGCTAGTTTAAAGCTCAATGAAAAACTGCAGAAATCCCATTTTACTGCAAGCTCCAGGAAATAATTTTGTTTTGTATTCAGAGGGGGAGAAGAAATGACATTACCCGAGGCTAGAAAGTAATACAGTAATAGAAAAAGAGTACTACAGTAGTAGTTCTGGAAATGTTCTCAAAACAAAACCAAAAAAAAAGGAAACTGGTAATGTTTTTTATGTAAAAAACAAGCCATATTAATATTGGTTAAGCTTTTTTTCTTCCTGCAATCCACTGTAAGAGTTTTAAGAAAATCTGGGAACATCTATTTATTATTTATTAAACATCCCTCTTTTCTACTTTTTAGATTTAACACTGTCATATAGTCATGTTCCAAGACCTTTCCTCCTGTTCTATCCTGGGCTAAGCAAGAATAACGAAGTCAAGATCTTGGTAGAAGACACGAAATGTGAATTACTGCCAGTTGTCTGCAGAGATAAGCCTGAGAGGTCTGGAGGTTATCAGACAGTGCAGAAGACAAGGCTGGGCAAGTCAGGCTTGACCTGGACCTTACCTGGAACTCGCTGACCTGACAGAGCCACTGGCAAACGTTAGGGAAAAGCCTGGGAATGGTTTGGGAAAGATGTAGGGCAGAGACAACGTCTCACTAAACCTCTCAAAGTGAATGTGAGAGCTGTTCTCTTTCCTAGGGCTCTTGTAACACCTTTTTACTCCTTCTGTTGATACCCCGGTATTCCAGAGGAAAACTCATTGCCTTGGCTGTTTGCATGTGCCTGTGTCCAGCTGGGGAAAAAACACAAAGAAACAGAAATACTTTTTAGAAGGTAGGAGTGTCAGAGTTTTGCCCTTCTTCCAGCCACTGCTTGTTTTGGTGTTGGCTTTGTTTTCTTTAAATTAAAATCAAGCAATTTAAGTTTATTCCCTCTTTTGGGCTGGACAAGACTATTGCTGCCCAAGTCACTTACAAGAAGCTGCTTTCTGCAGATTGAGAGGTTTTATAGAGAAAATTAGCACATGTAGCATGAGAGGTGCAAAAGTGAAGGACTGTTTGTCAGACACCTACAGCCTCATCAGCCCTGCACTTAACCTTAAAATGCTTTTCACTTCCTACATTGTTCCAGGTGATTAATGAAAAAAAAAAATCTGACTGTGATATACCACCCTGATTTTGTACTGAGACTATATTAAAATGATTTTTCATTAAAAAAAATCTCTTGATCATAATTACTTAATCAATGCTGATTAGGAAGGTAAATGAAAAACTATAACTATTTAAAAACACCTAAATTATCTGTTTTAAAGAAGAAGAAAATTATAAAGTTGCTGTTTATGAAGTTTGCCACCAGTTTATTCATCTGCAGCTTCCATTTTCTCTCGCTTTCTGAAGGTTTGGAAACAGGATAATAAGTGTTTTATTCTCCTCAGGCAGACTTACCTGCTTTAAAATTCAAAACCCTTATATTTGTATAGTTTGTGCATCAGCAACAGGAATGACATGCCTGTGCTTTGCCACACAACCCCCCTGACATCTTGCAATCCCAATTCTGTAATGATGTGTCTGTTACGAGGATGAAAAGCAGAAGTGTGCTACAGGGAGTGAGAAAGATCTGCTGACCTGGAACCAGTCAAATGTTGAGACTGAGTAATGCATGAGCCAGGAGCACTACTTAACAAAGCATAAATTAAAACTCGGGAGAGATCAATTTATTAAATGTGTAAAGCATCTGTGATTCCTACTTTGAAAAGCACTTTAACGCTCATAAAAATGAGGCATGCCTCAAAGCAAGATCTAATGGCTTTGGAAGATTCATAAATTTCAGCAACAATGCTACTTTGAGTGCTGACGAACTTAAGCTGTACACACAGTATGAAGAATTCCATTAAAAATTCATTGCACATGTAGGTGGACAAAAGAGCTGATTTTTTTCATAGGTAATTTGGATGGGGGGATTGCAGTTTCCCTGATTTTGATTTCAGTTTATTTTTACTAGCCAATTGCAAATTCTTCACGTGCTGGAGGGAAGAGATGCAACCAGAGGGACCTGGATGGCCTGGAGAGATGGGACCATTGGAACTTCATGAAGTGCAACAAGTGCTGGTGCTGCACCTGGGCCAGGGTGACCCTTGGGGCTGATCCAGGCTGGGGATGAAGTAGGATGCAGTGATTATGATTGTGAGGATGACAATTACTAGATTTATTGCCAATACAGTTTCTACATAACAACTTTACCATCTGTTATCCACCATTGCAGTATATTCAGGTTTTGGTCCCTCCTTTTTAGTCACAAGCTTCAGTGAGACCCTCCTGGCTTTCTAAACTACTCAGACAAGTCTCAGGTTAGTCTCAGGTCACAGTCTATAACGGGTTACAATTTAAGCAGGTTCAACTGGAAACATATAGATTTACAGTCTTTACCTGTGCAGAATTCACAATTGCAAAGCAGCAAAGTACCTATGGAGTTGTTTTAGGATTTTCCCTTTTGCAGGCCAATGTGCACCAAAGACAATGGCAAACATCTAAAGAGACCACAAGGGAGCTCGAGAGGGACTTTCGGCAAGGACGCAGAATGACAAGACAGGGGAGAAGGGCTTTAAATTGGCATGAGGGAGAAATTCTGCCCTGTGAGGGTGGGGAGGCCCTGGCACAGGGTGCCCAGAGAAGCTGTGGCTGCCCCTGGATCCCTGGAAGTGCCCAAGGCCGGGCTGGATGGGGCTTGGAGTAGCCTGGGAGAGTGGAAGGTGTCCCTGCCATGGCAGGGATGGCACTGGATGGGCTTTAAGGTCCCTTCCAACCCAAACTGATGATCTTAGGTAGAAAGACACCTTTCCTATCTAGCAGCCTGTAAATGTGGCAATAATCTTTGAAGATACTCTAATAAGATCTTCTACACTGTCATATTATCTTGCAGGTGAATCTCATAGCAGCAATTTAAAAGTAGTCTTTACAGCCATTGGGGCTGTGCTTTGCTTTTCAGCCCTGTGAAATCAGCATGATTTCTGTTTTCTTCTCATCAGTTTTGCTGATGTGAAAGTCACACCCATGCTACCTGATTTTGAATGGTATAAAATCGGCCACACAGGAAGATAATCAAGATTTGCATGTTGTCAGTATCATTTAGCATTCTTTGCTGCAAATAGATGCACTTTGAGAGGGCAGAGTATGATCTGTTACCCAAATAGGAGATTTCTGAGCTTTTTTGCCCTGCAACGACACCTCTGGACAGCTTTCTTTACAGAGGTAATTGTAAAATTCCTGTTCTACTTGGGTGGGAAATAGCTTTTTCAGTATTTTTATCAAATCACATAGGTACATGTGTGTGAATATATGTACAACACACATACAGAAGTTTTATCTACGGGTGGACAAGAAGTCCACATCTTTTTGAGCAAACCATCAATATTTGACCTTTTCTATAAGGACTTTCCTGAAAGAGAGTGACGACAGGCATGTCTTCTTTTGACTTACTAGGAAAGGATTATCTCTGGTAGAAATAGAGGAGTGGGGACAATAAATATTTTCCTTCAGACAGACATTCCCATGTATCTGCTTATTTTGTTTATGACACAACCAGTGAAATAATAATGAGAACACCTGGACTGAAAAATCAACAGGTTTAAAAAAAATCATAATCTGTTCTTTATTAACTGGTATGAAGTTTTCTTGCTCAGTACATAAACTTTTTATCTCAGGAGTGCAAGCACATCAACGTGGGTGTGATTTTCTTTTCCTGAAGTCACTGGAGTAGCCTTTACAAACTTGCCTATCACTTTGGAAGAGAAAATGGTTTTAATGCATTCTTCCCACTTGCTCAAGATTTATCTCTAGGACGTACAAAATCCTGCAAAAAAATGGAGGAGGAGGTTTGGAAAAAAACCATTATTTTCTGGATTTATAGCTGAATAATGGCTGTAATGCTGATTGCTGGTCATTTCTGCGGACGCTAGACAGTATTATCTATATAAATCTAAACAGAATGTAACATTATTTGCAGTTGCAATGCACATATAAATGCTCTTCGTGTGCAGCTCATGTGGGTCTTGCCAGAATCAGTCCATCCGCAGTGATCCAGCCCAGCTGGGGTGGGGGGTCACATTTCCTGGCTGCAACATTTCTTTGTCTTTCTTTTTCTTTGTCTTTCT
>VZTE01001759.1:0-69424 GCA_013397775.1 Eulacestoma nigropectus
CGCCCCCCGCGGCCGGCGCTGCCAATGGAAAGGCGGCGGGCGGCTTGACGGGCGGGCGGCGCGGCCAATAGGAGCGAGGCGGGCCCCTCGTGCCGTTCAAATGGTGTCGGGCGCGGCGCGGCCCGTGAGGGCAGCGGGGGCTCGGCCGAGCTGGGCGGGGGGCACGGGGGGCACCGGGGGTCCCGTCCGAGCGGCGGTGGAGCCGGGGCGCAGCCTTCCTGCGCCGCTCCCCTCGCACAGGTGAGCGGGGGGCGGTGCCGGTCCTGGTGGGCGGTCCCGAGCAGCCGCGGGGGCGCGGCACGCCCCGCCCCGTCCCGCCCTGTGACACCCCCGGGCACCGCGTATTCTCAGCAGGACCCTCGGTGGTCCCGGTACTCTCTGTGAATCCCATCCCCGGGGGTGCGGGGGGGATGCCCCGCTCCGCTTTGGGCTGTCCTAAGCCTGGGAGTTCCCGCTTCGGGTGCTGGCGGCATCCCAGCCCTGCCGGGTCCCCCCGCGCCCCGACAGCCCCCGGCGGGGACACCCCTTGTCCGGCCTGGAGAGCTCCCGCCATCACCCCGCGTTTGGGGGGGGTCAGGGCTGTCCCCCGACGTGGGGGCAGGACCGTGCATCAGTCACTCCTCACAAAGTGCCCCAATCACACCTGGTTTTCGCCCAAAGTGAGAGCAGGACCGCGCTCGGGTTAATTATGGGCTAATTAAGGCCTTCCGTCCCGCCTTGGGAAACACGGCAACGTTGGCTCTGCAGGGCAGCACGGCCCCTGCTCTTCCTCACAGAAGGGTGTGAGGGAAGGGGTCTGGGTTGGTCTCTGTGGGGTTAGGGACTGCAGGGTCTCAAGGGTGGGTTTAGGGGATGCAGAGACTCAGGGGTATCCCCACATTTGTTGCTTAAAAGCCCCAGTCACCGAGAGACCCAAGCACCGTGCCTGGGGAGCAGCAGCACCCATGGAAGCTGGTGACACCGTAGAGCAGCAGCCCTTGTTCACCAGGTAAGAGCTGGGGGGCTCAGGGCAGGAGGCTGCAGTGTCTGGTGGGAGAAAGGGCTGTGAGCTGGGTAGCCAGGAAGGGACTGCAGTGCTGGGGCAACGGGAGCTGCTTTTGAAATGGCATCTTCTGTAGAAAGCAGAAGGTAGGGGAGAGGTGAGGGGGTTTACCCCCTGACTGCAGAGGTCCTCCAGGCTGGGTGCCTGCCTTGGGGTCACCCTGGCATACACACCTTAGAAGCAGCTATGGGCAGCCTCATGTCTGTGTGTTGTGGGGAGCCCACTGGAAAGAAAACCTCTGAAGCCCTTGCTCCTGCTGTGCAGCCCAAACTCCAAACCACAGGGGCAGTGACACAAGGTGGTCACTGGGGTCATCAACTCACTGCGCAAAACCTGGGCTCTCTGGGGGGTTTTGAGTGGGATGCTTGGAGGCTTTTCTTGTTTCCTGGCCGGGCTGTATTCTGCTGGCTCAGCTTGACTATGTCCTCCACTCAAGGGAATGGGAGCAGACCCAGCACCACAGAGGATTTTATTCCTGTGGAAGGGTGGTTGTGGAAGCAGCTGGGCTGGGGCAGCTCGTTTCTCCGTGAGGGGCAGCTGGCTAAGTCCTGCATGCTCATGGAGCAACCTTCTCCACAATCTGCCTTCAGCCACACAAGCTGGGGTGAATGACACTCTGTGCATTCCCAAGTTCTTGCAGGATGCTCTTGTTCCTTGTTCATAACGTAAAAAGTGACCACAACCCCGTCCAAAGGGATGGCTGTAGCTCAAGGCAGTGCGTATGGGCAGCGTTGGAGATGGGGGGGTTATGCTGTGTCTGTCCTCCACCAGTCTCTCTCCCTTGCAATTCTCCCTGACTGCAAGGTGGCTTTTCTAGGGCTGTGGCTGCACAGCAGCTGGAGGTCCAGCAGGTGATAACTGGAGCTGGTCTGTGCAGATACTAGGGAGTACAGCAGGACTGGGGTTTGGGCATATGGCATAGACCAGTGCTGAGCTTTGGGTGCTTTGGTGGCTTGAGCCAGGTCTTGCTGCTTCTCAGTGAGATCATAGGCTCTGCCATCATGGGCTGTTGGGGTTGGTGCTTGTGGACTGAGCCCCAGCTGCAGCTCTACAGCATTTTCTCTGTCCTCATGGGCACTGGGGAACCAGGGCAGTGAGTGCTGCTGCTGCCAACCTGTGCCACATCCTCCACCCAGCCAGCACAGGCAGTGATTTCTTCTCCTGCTCAGCTGGTGTTTGCTGCTCTCTGGCCCATCTCCAGCTGTAAAACTCCAGCCTAGGTGGTCCAGGCTAAGAGCTTGAATTGCCCATTGGCCGACTGTGATAGGGTGGCTTGGGCAGCGTGGATGGTGCCAGGCACAAAGCACTGCCCTGGCAGACACCTTCTGCCTCAAGCTTCTGCTCACCTTCCTGCCTACAACTCGAACGTGGCCTCAGGACACTGCCCAGTGCTGGCCCTCAGCTTTTTAATCATCGAGTGGCCCTGCTGGCCTCGAGTTGTGGATTTCAGTGAAGGGTCAGGTGGATTTTGCAGAGCTCTGCTTGCAGCAGTGCCAGGTTTATGGAGGTGCAGAGCGTGGTGCATCCTCGGGGCCGGTCGGGCATCACAGGGCAGCCCTGGATGCAGGAGCTGCTGCTGTCTCTGGCTGTCAGAGAAGTGCCCTCTGCTGTAACTGCCTGAGAAGCTTTGTGGCACCAGGAAAACCCGAGAGCACAGCAGGAGCCTCTAGGAGATGAAGACGGAATTAAAACTTTAATCTTATTTAGACTCTGGGTAATTAATATAAAGGCTATAAAATGTGGGCCTGATCCTCGCGCTGACTGCCGGGCACCGTGCTGTGGCCGGCGGGGCCACGGCAGCTGCAGGCTGGCTCTCCTCCCCGGCTGGCTCTCCTGGCAGGTGCCGGTGTTTTGTTTGCAGACACGGTGGCTTTAATCCTGGAGCTGGGATGGGCTGTGCACTGCAAGAGCCACGCTGCTTCAGTTTGGCCTGTGAACTCCAAAATCTCCCAGAGACAGGAATCTGGCTGATACCTGTCTTGGCACACGATTGCAAGCTCTGCTTTTCTAAAGAGGATAACGAGTCCTGTCCATTTTCTGGCTCTGCAGCAGCAAGGTGGGGCAGGATGGGTTTGGTGCTTGCCTTTCTCAGGAAAACCTGTGTGTCCTGTCTAGCATCCCTATTCCCTGGTGTTGGGGTTTGGGTGCCCTTTCCATGGGCAAGGGCCCTAAGGACCCTACTGCTGTAGTGGACAGTTCATGTAAAACCATCTTGGTTAAATGTAATTCCAGCTTTTACCTGGCTGGTTTTTATATGGTGAGAATCATTATTTCCCCAGAGAAGAAGAGGATGGGCCCAGGATTTGCTCTCTGAAGGGCTGAGCTACACATTTCCCGGTGTAGATGATGGTGGTCCTGGGGGCTGCCTGTGATGTGGGCACTGTGGGGCTGCTCCTGGGCTGGGGATGGTGCAGCAGTACCACATCTGGGCCAGCCCTGCTGATGTCCTGGTGCCAGGGCCGATTTTGCAGCCGTCGATCCTGCAGCGGGCTCCAGCAGCAAAACCTGGCGGTCCGCTGCTCTCAGCTGCAGAGTAAACAAGCTGGCAAGAGAAACCATTTTGCTTCAGCTAGTAGGAGAAACCCTTTTTAGGTAGCACTTCCAACTGGCAATGCTCTCCTTCATTAACCCCCTCCTTCCCTTTCCAATGAAACGTGAATTTGCAGCTATTGGAGATCAGGCGCTTGCCAGTGCAGCTTTGCCACCCAGAGCAACGAACACAGACGTGAATTTACTGCTTGATCTCATAATTTCAGTGCAATTAGACTGGCTGCTATAAAGCAATTTCCCCTTGAGCCTCAGAGTCCTGGGCCTGGGCACTGCCCAGCTTTTCTCAGACAGGGAAAGGGAGGCCTTTGGGTATTGGCTGAAACACGACTTTTTTTGGGTGCACCTGGAACTTGACTCCCTGGAGACGCGTCTATGAGCTGGAGCTGCGGGTGCCTGGCATGTCTGAAAAGGAGCCTGCTTTTCAGGCTTACTTATTACAAGTCAGGCACCCAAAGCTAGTGGGAAAACAAGCCAGAACAAGGTTTTCAGGCTGAGCTCTTGGAGCAGGGCTGGCCTCTGCCACCTTCTCCTCTGTGCTGGGCAGGCTTAATGTTGCCTGGCTCCCCAAGCTTCTCCCCATCTTGGGGGGACTTGTAGGGCAGACCCACAGGTTCTGCTGCAGCATGTGGGGAATGGGGCATGTCGGCTCCCAAAGCCAGCAGCCCCTGGAGACGCGTATCCATCTGTATTGATTGAGCGGGCTGTGGGTAGGGCTGTCACCTCGCTGTCGTAGCTGTTAGCTCTTTCTCACAGCTTTGGTATCGTAGTCAAATACTTTGTATAAAATCCTAGAGAAAAGGGGATTGAAACCACACTGAAAAAGCATCCATTTAATTATGTTTCCTCCATGCTTTTAGGTGGGGAGCTGTATAATGCCTTCCAAGCACCACCGTGGAACTGGGCATGGATGACATGTTCAGTATTTTGATTTGGTCTCCTCCTACCTAAATTCACCAACTCATTTCCTGTGATTCTGGTACCCTGGGAACTGCTGTGCAGGGTATGGGTGCTTCCATAAGCTTCCCTGCCATTGCTTCATGGCCTCTCAGTGCTGCGTGACCAAGCACCTGTGCCCCCACATGGTGCTTACAAACTCTCCTGGTGCCTTCTGTGCTCCTACCATAGTGTTGGGAGGTCCCTTGGATGGGAACTGTATGATTCTTCTTTTGCCTTATCTTGGAAGGGTGGAATTGAGGAGGTTATTGCTACCAGGATCCTACGGCTGATCGTGTCCTCAATGGGCTCTGCTTATCCTGCTGCAAGGAGGCAAATGCTGGCTGTGTCGGCCAGCTGGTGATGTGACCCAAAGGAGAAGGGGGTTTCTGTCTGTGCTGATGTGTTTCAGCCCATTGATGGCTTGCTGTGCCCACAGGTCAATCTGCAGTAGCAGATCTGTTCCTTGCTAGAGCTGAGGAGGGGAATGAGCTGCTGATGGTGTAAGCAGAGCTGTGGGTGTTCATGGAGAGGCTGCAGTGTCCCGGCTGGTCTTGGTGTGAGTTGCATGGCTCACCTCATGCCCAGAGCTGCTTGTGTGATGCTCTACATTGTAAAGCTCCTGGCACAGGCACTTCCCCATGTCTCTAACAAACCTGTCCAGCTGTGCTGGTTTCTGTTAGTGCCTTGTTTCCTTGTTTCTGGCATTTGGAGGCCATTGATTTCCTGCAAAACCATTGCAGGATGCTAAAGCTGCAAGGTAGCGGCGTATGGCAAGCTCAGGAGCTGCCCTTTTTGGAAGAGGGGATGAAGCTGGGGTCCACTCCTTCCAGTGAGCATTTCACACCTTGGACTGGGTGGTCCCCTGGGCTCTGCCAGCCAAGGAGCTCATTAAACCTCCCTGACAGACAGGGTGCTCACCCTTCTCCTGGGGTCATGTGGGATCCTGAGATCTGACACTGTGGGAGAGAAAACAAGTCTGTGCTGAGGGACCTGTGCCCTTGGCAGCTGGTGGTTCTCTGCAGCTGCTGTGGGGTCTCGCTGCTGCTGCCCCAAAGCATCACTTTCAGGAGCCATGAGGTGCCCTGGGCAACCAGTGCTATTTACTGGGATGTGGTATCTGATAGAGACTTTATTTTAATTGCTAGGTCAGATATCCTGCAGTCTTTATTGCTGTGTAGCCAAGGGTTGATCCCTGGACTTGGTCTGACCCCGAGTTACAGCTGTAAATGCGGCTGTGCTGGAGCAGAGTCCTCACCCAAACTGGGAAGTCTGTCTTCAACACCAGCATGAACGAGGGATGTTACCTGCAAATCCTGTTCCCGTCTGTCCTGGGTGGAGCAGGACAGGACTTGCTGGGGACCAAGCGGGATTTGTAATCGTGCTCCCTGCTGGCGATGGGAGCAGCAGGCTCGGAGGAGGCTGGGCAGCAGCTGCTATAGGGTTCTGGGAGGGGTGCAGACGGGGCACCTGCGATCTAGGGCTAATCCTGCCTCTGTTTCCCCTCCCATCTCCCCTGTCCCGTGGTTTCCAGGTATTCATCAGAGCAGGGCAGAGCCCATCTTACCGCACAGGCAGTGTCTGCTGCGGGGGACCCTTGGGTGACTCCTGTGATGGGCACTGCTCGTCTCCAGTGACACCACCTGCCCAGGGCTCGGGGTGCCAAGTGACGCTTGGCATTGACGGCAACCAAACCAAACTCTGCTCCCTGTTCTTGCCAAATCTGTAGGGAAGGCAGTTGGGTTAAAATCTGTAGTAAAGTTGGAGCTGTGGCTCGCCTGGAGAATGAACACTGGGGTGGTGAATGGGAGTTTGGCCCCGGGCGTGGTGGGGTCCCAGTGAGGATCCCCTTCCCCGCTGAAAGTGACTCCAGGAGTGCTGCCAGCGGGCGCGGGGCTCCGAAGGGGTTAATGGCTGCTCGTCTGTCATGGAACCTGCAGCCTTTCCCGAGCAGAGCCCCTCCGGCCGGGAGCAGCGTGGCCTTACGCTGCCCTGCGGAGGGATGGACAGACGGCGGCAGAACTACAATCCCCGGCAGGGAGCAAACCCCCGGGGTGTGCCGGGACTGGTAGTCCGGGGCCTGGCGTGGGGGTCCCCGCTGCCACTCGTGGCTGGGGCGGGGGGACCCGGAGGGAATGTGTCGACTCGGGGAGGAGCCAGCGTGTTCACCCACTTTGTTGTTATATACCTTAAAGGAGCAGTGGCTGTGCCCGAGCGAGCTCCCTAGCGGAGCCGCGCAACCCGGGCTGTGGGCTTTTTAAAGATAAAAATCACTCGCGTGGCCTCCCTTATTAACGACATCTCCCGCTCTCAGTAACTCCTTCGGCGCCTGGGCATCGCCAGCCGGCGCGGTGCTGGGCCCGCCCGCCGCGGGGCTGCTGCGCTGCGCTGCGCTGGACCGCTCTGGTCCTGCATCCCCGCCAGAGCATCCTCCTCCCGTCACTCTTTGTCTGGGAGCCCGGAGCTGTCGGGGTGTGGGTGCCGAACGCTCCAGCGCTCTTCATGCCGCGGAAAATCTGTTTCCTTGCAGGGGAGACATCCCCGCTCATGGTCGCCGCAGATAAAGAGCTCTGGAGAGAAGTGTGGAGTAGCGACGACGTGGGCAGCACGGCAGATTTCTCATGCCACTGTGGCACAGCCGTGACCTGGAGATTTCTTCCTCCCTCCGGCATAATTCAGTCTAGCACCCGGTGCCTCCAGCTAAACACCCTGGCCCGGCCCTGGCATGTGCCCAGCAGACACCCACATCAAAGCCACCGCGGCTTGCTTGGCCCCTCGCCATCAGCTACCTCTAGACAGCTTGTGCAAACCTGGAGGGAGATGACTGCGGAGCATCCAGCCCTCAGCAGCTCCCGCCTGCTGTGGGGCAGCCGGGGCTGGCTTGGGTGTGTGGTGGGAGCCACAGCTGGGTGGGTGACCCCGTACTGGGATCGTGATGGGGGTGCCTGTGAAACATCTGTCCCAGCGAAGCTGGGCAGCTGCAGGCTGGCACTGGCTGCTATCAACTGCTTTGTCCCTGCTTCCCTGTGCTGGTGGTCATTGCCTCCATGCCCCTCTGAGCCTCGGCAGAGGGGGATGAAATCTCTCTGGCAGGTGACTGTGCTGGAGAGGGGCTGGTGGAGCGCAGCACGGGAACCTTGCTGACTGGAAAAGGAGGAATAACCACCCAAAGGCAACTGGTGTGTGTGGGGGGGCTGTGGTGCTGCAGGGAGCTGGCAGCTGAGCCGGCTGATGCTGGGTGATGCTCTGGGCAGGTGGCCCAGGCCTGCCTTTGCTTCCCAGGGTCACACACTGCATTTAACCCGTGGGTTGTCACCAGCATGAAGGCAAGGGGAGGGCTCGGGTGACAGAAATGAGCCCAGTGCTCTTGGCTGAGCCTTTTGCTCCTGGGCTTTTGGGTGCAGCTCAGCCTCCTCACAGCCTGGATGTTTGCCTCCTGAGGGGCTGTACTGGATCCTTTTTCCTTCATGGGTGTGGGTGTTGGAGAGAGCATTAGGAACTCATGCTCCTGCCTGGAACTGGGCTCTAACTGGTCCATGCTATGAGTTCAGGATGCCGTCCAAAATGCTTCCAGCCTGATGCCTGGTCAGCATGGCTGGCAGTGGGCAGAGCTGCTGGTCTTGTTTGGTTTTGCAGTTGTCTTGGTGAAATTCATACCCAGGGCAGAGGAACTCTTCCCTGGGGTGCAGAAAGAGCCTGGTGCCTGAGTGACATGGTGGGAGCTGCAGGGCTGAAGCCCATCAGATCTTGTATCTGGAGAGACCTGCTGTGCCTGGCCCTGGCTGCCTTGTGTGCAGGGACTCACGTGGTTGGGTGCTGGAGCACAACCCATGCAGCTGTGACCTCTTGGACACATTGAGGGCAGCAGAAAGACCCTTCTGGGCTGCAGCAGAGTCTGTATCACATCCTTTTGTGTGCAAAAGGAAACAGTGGAGTGGGAGAGGCTGCCTGTGGGGAGCTGCTGGCTGCTGCATCCCCCCAGGAACCTGGGCTGCAGGGAGCCCATCATGCTACTGTGCTGTGGATGCAGCCAGCCTGCTGCCTCAGGGATGCTGAGACAAGCAGCCTAAGGGGTCCCGCCCTGGCTGTGGCCAGTTCACAGCAGTCTGTGTAAGCACCAGTGCAACCTTTATAGTGAACTGTGAACAGCGAGGATCCTATGGGATGCAGGGAAGATGGTAGGGACTCAGTCTAACACCTGGTGCTGTGCCTGGCTGCTCTCCAGAGTCTGTTCAGGGGCTAGGTGAGGTGGTGGGTGCTGTATACTGGGCTGGACCTTGGTCCAGTCGCTCGCTCCCTGTGCTCCTTGGTGCTGCAAAGCTGGCCAGTTGCTGTCTTGCAAACAGCTCCTGTACGTGTGTGCTGTGCCTGGCCCAGCAGGGACCTGCCTACAAGACTGTGTTTACCCTGATACAGCATTTGGGGGAGAATCATGGGCTCCACAGAGACCTGGTGAAGCTCTCTGGTGGAGAAGGGCACAGGAAAGCTCTCCTGCAGGCCTGTCTTAGCTCTGTTGCTTATTCCTTTTCACTTTTCATCCCTTGCCTGCCATTTGGGAGACTCATACCAGCAGCCTCACAGCTGCCTAACACATTGTGATGGTTGTGTTGCAGCAGGTGCCTCTAAGGAGCCCTGCACTGAGGCTGCTGAGGTGTGCACCCCTTCACACACCCCAGGCTGATTGCTTCTGACACAGTCCTGCTCAGACTAAGGCTGAGCCCGGACCCTTCCTGTCTGATGTTGGAGCAGAAGCCCCAAAGGGTGAAATGCAGCTGCTGGAGGAGGCAGCAGGAATGGTGGATTGGGCGTCTTAAAGGTGAAGCTGTTTGCAAACAGCTCCTGGGTGCAGTGGCACTTTTTACAGTGTGACTTTCTCATGTGCACAGGCATCCCCAAGGCTGAAGGGAACTTTGACTCTGGCAAGGGTAGAAATGAAACGTGGATAACATCGCTAGGCTAGCGTTGCTAGAGGAATTAAGAACCAAGCAACTGCATCCATAGGAACCTCAGTTCTTCCCTTATCCCCTTGCACATCGAAGTTAATTGCATTTCCAACTGACACATCAAGCTGTCCTGCCACGGTCGTCTGCGGCAAAGTCAGCGCATCGTGGTTGCTCTGGGATATAAACTTCACCTCTGGTGTCTCACTCTCTTGGGGGATAATGTCGTTCCCAGGGCTGTTTGTGCTATGGTCAGATCTTAAGAGCCCAGGGCTCAAGCTGAGTTGTCTTGTCAGGTCTTTACGGGTATCTCTTGAAGGTGAGACTTGTCAGGCTTAAGCAATGGATGAAATTTTTTTAATGGGTGTTCAGCAGCCACTGTGGAGATGCTTAAGGGCATAAATTTTTTAAGAGCATAATGGATGTTAAGCTCTCAAAAATAAATCCTAAGTCTCTCTAGCCTGTGTTTCCCAAGGTATTGGCGGCTAGCTTAAAATGAGAGACCAAACGAAATGAAATAAAAGGCTTTTAGATGGTGCAGATCACCAGTGTGGAGCTTCTGCTTTCTTTGTGTGTCTGAGTTAGCACTTCGGGATGCTGAGGGGCAGGACAGGGAAGTCTTAATCCCTGGTGGGTGCTTTGGGGACCCAGACTGGAGAGCAGAGTTTAAGGGTTTTCCCCACACCAGGAGGATTGGTAAGGCAGGGTGGGCAATGCTGGGTACTAAAACCTCTGGCCCAGAAGACTTAGTGATGACAACCAGAGAGTCTGGTCCAAAACTGCGTGGATGTTCTCTTGATGAAGCAGAGCCAACAAAGTCTGGGTGTGGGAGATGGGCTGGTGCCTTCCTCCTTCCAGCAAGGGGCAGGAAGACCTGGACAGTGCAGGTCTGTGCAAACAATTCCAGGGAGATGACAATGAAGTCATGAGGTGCCAGGGCTTCCTCTTCCACCCTGCACAGATGAGCTTTTCCCATGGAAGTGACAGCCCTGTGCAGGGGTTTCCCCCAGTCCTTGTTGCACTAGGAGCTGGGACAGCAGGAAGGAGATGCTCCCTGCTGGCTGGTGCAGTGCCCCAGGGCTGGGAAATGGGGAGGAACTGGCTTCATCCTTCCCCAGCCACTGCTACCCCCAGGCTGGGAAGCAGAGCCACTCCTTCTCTCTCTACAGCCACAGCAATGGGAAGGAGGTGGAAGAATGTTGTGCTGGCATGGGCAGCACTGCCAAGGGTGCCAGGAAGCAACAGCCCAAAACTCGTTTGATGTTGTTTTCTTCTCCCACCACTGGAGAAGGGAGCAGCTCCTGCAGCTCCAGGAGCATGGAGCTTGTGCTTGTCTCCTCCTGCCCAGCGGGGCTGGCTCAGGAAAAGTGGGAGCAGCCCTGATCCCGTGCACAACCCGGGGAGGTGGCATGAATGCGAATGCTGGCATCCTGCAGCGCTGCACCCTTGTGTTGTTCATGCCAGCTTCCCTCCCAGATCTGGTTGGAAACACTCCTGCATTCCCTGTGAGGGCAGCTCACAGAGTTGCAGCTCTGCTCGCTGAGGTCAGATTGTACCTGCCGAGGGCTTGGCCCCATTTTATAGAGCTTTTCCATGAGGTGTGCCCTGGGAATGCCCTCCCCTGGGCTGTGGTAACAGTGCTTGGAGATGAGCGGTGCTGGTGCCTTCAGGAGGCTAAGGAAGTTGAGGTGCTGGGTGATTTGTACCCGGAGTTTCTGCTCCTTTCTGCTCCTTTCTGCTCCTTTCTGCTCCTTTCTGCTCCTTTCTGCTCCTTTCTGCTCCTTGCTTGTGTTTGGAGGCAGGTGTTGACCCACTCTGAGGTGACAGGTTCAGAAACATCAAGTTGTGAGTGCCTTGGTGGCAGGAAGAAGTAAGAAAAGTGGAAGATTTGGAAATGACCAGGGAAAAAATATTCCTTGAAGTATGGGTTGATGCAGAAATGTTACCTGCTGCTTTTCTAGTTCAGCCTAACCCTGTTCCTCAGTTGTAGTGATTGGTGTGTAATAATGGGAATAGGGAAAACATATATTTCTGATGTGGACTGAGTCTGCTCAAAGGGCTGTTGTTTATGAAGTCTGACTGCCTTCCTTCATCCCAAAAGCACCTCTGGATTCTCTGTCCCATCACAGCTAAGCCAAGGGACAAAAGGCTCTGTTTTCCCCTCTTCCCTGACAGCTGTGAGAATCAGGGCTCTTGCTGCTCCTCGAAAACACAAGGTGTATCTGCACCAAGAGCCTCTGGCAGGAGGCTGGCATGGGATGTGCCTTCTTGCTCCTTTTTGCACATTCAGATTTTCTTTCCTGCTTCTCCAGCCCTCTCCAAGCACTGCTCACCCCTGCTCGGTCTGGGAGAGCATTTCTGGGTGATTGCTGCTGGAGTGATTGGAGGTGGGAGAACACCCTCCCACCCAGCACGAGTTTGCAAGTTCTCTGGGCTCCCAGCTGCTCTGGCTGCTGCTGCTGCCTCTTGGGGAGGACAGGAGGGGCTGACCAGGGGTCTCTTCTCCTTGGCACAGCTGCACTGGGGCTCTCTGCGGCTCCCAGGAACAAGGCAAGGCAGCTCTTCCCCAGATGGAGGACAGGACCCTGGGGGTATTGGCCGTCTGCTGCTTTGCTGCCCCAAAAAAGCCTCAAGGCTGTTTTGTGCTGCTGCTCTGCTGTTATGCATTGAATTGCACCAAACCCCATGCTCCCCTCTGTTATCCCTGAAGATGGATGCAGATGACTCCCCTCCTGACATGTGTGTGATCTGTGTGCGCTTGGCTTTCCTCTCTTCCTGGGCAGCTGGCCGGTTATTTTTGGTTCTGGAGCGGCCCAGATCTGGTTTCTGCTGGGGTGAGTCCCTGCCCAGTGCACCTCTTCCATCCCCCGTGTTTGTGGGAAGTGAGGAGCACTGTCTTCCCTTGCCCACATGTCAGCTGGAGGCGGCAGGGATGCTCCAGCACTCCCCTGCTGAAGGGCTGGTCTGGCATCTCTGTGGAATGGCTGAGAGAAGGGGACATTGGCCAGGTCTATGGGGACTCACCTGGATGTGACAGCCCAGGAAACCTGATCTGTGGGCCTCTTTGGGAGGAGAGGGATGGGCAGGAGCAGCTGGTGCTGTCCCAGGGCTTGGAAATCCAAGCCAACACCTCGTCACGTGCATCCCTCTTGGCTCACGGGCTGGAGGAACAGCAGCCCCCTTCCCTTGGCTCCTGGCCTCCTGCCAGTGTCCTGCAGGGAAAGCCCCTTCAGAAGGGCACTGGGGGGGCTGAAGGGTTTGCTGGGGACAGCCCTGGGGAGATGCTAGGGACCTCTTGCCTTGTCTCTCCTTGGGAAGGCCTTGCAGTGAGAAATATGCATACTGCCATGTAGCCACCTCACTTGCAAGGCTGTTCCTTTTCTCAAGCACCCCTGCAACTTCAGCACTTTCTTAAAATCAAAGTTTGTCCCAGCAATCCTGGAGCAGGGGTTTATTCCACTGCAACAGGGTGCTGCTCAAAGCATCCTCTCCACATCTGCATGGTGGGCTTCTTGGAGGTCCCTGCTTACCTGGAGGGGGACAGAGGGCAAATGAAATCAAAGAAATGGTTTCTACATATTAGACACAGATTGAATATTTGCTGGGCACCGTGGGCTGTGTGGGAAAGTGAGGCTGCTTGTTTCTCTGTGCCACACTGGCTCTGTAGGCTGGTGGAGCTGAGCACCTTGCTGGAGGTGAACATCTTGGTGGAACTGAGCCTGCAGAAGGTATTTTGAGAGCAGGTATCCACAGTGGCTGTGTGTCCCCAGCTGCATTGCTGGCACTGCGTTCAGAAATCATTATTCAAGGCTTTTAGTAGGCTGGTGTCCTGTTTATTCCAGTATTTGGTCCTATGCTCCGTACGGGTGCTCGAGAGCCTGTGTGCCTGGCAGTGGAGGTGGGTAAGAGCCCCTTCCCAGGCAGTGCTGGCTGCCATGGCTGAGGACACTGCATCCAAACAATGCTGAGGAGAGTGGGACTAAAATCATGGTGCATGTACTTGCAAGATGGTGGCTGCCAGAGGTAGGCTGCCAGGGATTCTGCAGGTCAACCTGGGTGTCGGAGCTGCCCTGATGTATCCTGGGCATCAGAGGAGGCTGCAGCACTCCCTGTCCAGTGCTTCCCATCCTCAATGGCACAGCTTTTTCTCACTGAAAACTGCCCTTTCCTCTGGGGAGGGAGCATCAACACATCCTCCCAGGCTCATGCTCACCCCCTTTCAACAAAATGCTGCTCTGACATTTCTCTCTGCTCCTGGCAGGAAGTGAAGCTGTTTGCAGTGCCTGACTGGGGCTCGTGGTGTAGGCACACAGGTCTGGGCTCTTGTGCTCTGAACATCCTCCTGTTCTGCTCTGTGTGGGGTTTCAGACTCACCTCTCAGGACCAGCTTGGCTCCTAACTCTGCAAGGCTGGCTCCTGCCAGCTCTTCTGTGGGAGGGCTCATCTCCCCATGCAGCCTGAGGGTCTCATGCCACAGAAAACAGAACCAAATCAACTGTGAATAGGCTTTAACTTACTATTCAGGAATACAATAGAAAATCAAAGAGATGCTACATCTCCGACTGTCTGTGTGCCTGGTCTCCTTTGTTGCAGGTGACTGAAGGAAAGAAAATAGGTTTGTTATGAAAGCACGAGGTCCAAACTGCCCTGCTCTGGCAATTTGGAAACCAGGAGATATGGAGGTGCTGGCTTATGTGAACCAGGGCTGCTGTGGGTGGGAGCAACACAAGGCTGAGGCTGGTGGCTCTGTTGCCCCAAGTTGGCTCTGCAGGGTGCAAAGAGCACCTGAGCTCTGCACAGCACAGCAGGTTTGGTGTGGGGGGCTTTGTCCAGCCTTCATCCCTTCATCCAAGCCCTTGCAGAGGACAAACTGCCTTCTTGTGCCTCCTGCTTTTTGGCTATACAACATGGAGCCCATGTTCTGCCCCTGTGCTGCTGGTCTGTGATCTGTTTCTTCCTTGGTCTGGCCACTCAGTTGGTGGGCACAGCCTTTGGCAAAGATCAACCAGACCAAGACCGGAATTCAAATGCACAAAGCAAAATATCTGGCGTGAGGAATCCTAGGGCTGTTCTGTGCCACTGAGATGTCTCATGGGATGTGTGGTAGGGCCGCAAAGCTGCTGTCAGGGTGTGGTGCTGAGCAGGGAGAAGGTAAGGGGTTCTTTCTCCTTCCTAGAGACATGAATTCCAAGAACTCTGCTTTCAGGGTGGGCTTGTTGGCAGGGGCTTGAGTCCCAGCCCTGTGCCCCCCTGAGCAGCGCTCCACGTCCAAACCCTCCTCTCATCTCTGGCTTAGCTGGTGCACAAGCCATGGACAGCCAAACAGACGTCCTCTGCTGCACCGGGCTCGGGAGGGGAGGCAGCAGCGTGGTCGCATCCTTTGCGAGTGCCGGACTCCTCGGGCCGCACACGAGCTCCTGCCAGCCCCGGGTATGGGTGCGGGCAGCAGCCTGTGGTTAGGCAGCACATTGGACCTGAATGCGATGTGAACTCAGGCTTCCCTTTTGAAGTTTGACACCCGGGATTTTCCCCACCCACCAAGAGGACTGAAGACAAAAAAGAGTAGAAAAGGAAAAGGGGGTGGAGGGGGGGAAAACCCTCTTTAAACTGCTGGTGAGGGCATGTCAAGGAGGCTGAAGCTGAAGGGGCTGTGGGGGAGGGCTTGGTGAGTGTCTATCTGGCCGGCCAGCTCTGACTCACCAACATGTGCAGGTACAGCCTTGCTGCAGCCAGGTTTCGGGTTGAGCCTCGCTCACCCGGCGATGCCGAGAGGGGTTTGCAGAGGAAAGCAGAGAAGGGGAAGAGCTATTGCAGCTTGGCGGTGTGTGATGGCCCTGAATTGTGTCCCCTCGCTTGGCCCTTGCAGTCATCCCCCCTTCCCAGCTGCATCCCAGCCTTGGAGGAATCAAGAAGGGTCCTTCCAACCTTGGGAGAATCAAGAAAGCTGGGATCTGGCCCCACTGATGTAAAGGTTGCAGGATTAGGCTGCCTTAAACAACAAAGGCCTTGCTCTGCCTGTCAGACAGATACCCCAGGGGCAGACTGGAAGGGTGTGGAGTGGAGGCTCCTCTTTGCAGAGGTAGGATGGGAATGTTTTCTGGTCCTGCCTGTCTGGTTTAACACTCCCAGCTGGGGCTTGGATGATCCAAAAGGGAGCTTGATCTGAGATGCAAGGCTGTGACTTATTATTTAAAACTTCTAAAGCTTGAAGCTGCAAAGCTGTGACTTGGGCCCAGATTCACCTGGTAGACTCAATCTGCCAGGGATGGAGTGGTGGACAAAGGTTGGATATGATGCCTGTTTGTGGAGGGTTGTGCTGGTGCAGCTCCAAATGAGACTTGCAAAAGCAGCATCAGGATCCTACCCTGTCCCTCATCTCCACCCAGATCTATGCCTCAGCTTTTAGTTTGAAGTCAAAGCTTTAGGAGGTTGAATGCTGCTGCCTTTGGCATCCCCAAACCCAGGCTTGACTCACATGGCGTGTGCTCATCTCTCTGGAGAGAAATTGATGTTTTGTGAGTCTGAGTATGACCAGATGAGTCCTGGAGGATCTTCTGGACCTCACTGGAGCCCTGAGCAGTGCCTGCACCTGTGTGAAGTGACACTCAGTCCAGCTTGTACTTCAGCACCATGAAAAGAGACAAGTGAAATTCCAGTCCCCAACACCATCCTTTACCTCATCCTGGGGTGGGAGGGGAAGGTTCTCTTGCCAGACCTACTTTGACCAGGAATGACCCCATTCCAGCAGCAAGTGGAAGAGGGGGTTTATGACCAGATGATGTGAGATGTCCCAGTGGGAGCTCGTAGCAGCTCAGAACAGTCACCTTTTCTGTGACTGGCCCATAAGGTTAAGCTCAGAGAAGTTTCATGGGAAATACTTCCAGCTCCTAGAGCTGCAAGGAGCTGCTGATGTATTCTATGCCTCAGGAGGACAAATAGCTGGGGCATTGCCTGTGACAACAGCGTCAGGACCATGCCAAGCTTTGTAGGAGGTCTCTACTTGATGAGGTGAGCCCACCCATCCATGGCAGCAGGAGAAGGGCTTTGTAGTCTTGAGGCAGCTGGGGCTTGGCTGTACTGTCACCCCAAAAGCTTGGGTCCCATCTTCTTTCCTTCTTCCTGGCCCGTGCCCTCTTGTTGCAGACTCTGGGGTTTAGCCTTATTATTTTAGCCCACCGAATGTCATGGTCCACTTCTCCTCTGGGAGCTTGCAACCTGCTGCACAACGGAACAACTGCCTGGCTCTGCCTGAAGGTGTCCTGCCCTTAGCGCCATAGCCATGCCAGATGCCGAAGTCTGGAGAGCAGCACTGAAATCACTATTTCAGCTGGAGCTACTTGCTCCTACCCTCATGGGAGTGATGCCATGTACCAGTTGCTGGCTGCAAGAGCTGTGTGAGCACAGCCAAAGGAGAGAGCTGCTGAGATGCCTACTAGAGGGGAACAGCAATTCCCCTCTCTCAGTTCTGGGGCTGTGAACCACACAGGGAGGAGAGTGGCCATTCCACCAACAGGTTAAAACAAATGTGCCAGGATCCTGCTGCCTTCTGTAGCTGGGGTAGGGGAGGGAGGGAAGAAGCTGTTTGTGCAGTTGTTCATAAAAATCAAATGTGAAAGGAGTGGGAATGCTGCGGCACAGCAGAGGGCATCTTGGAGGGGAACCTGTGTGCCACTTGCGTGAGGTCCATCAGCCTCCTCCTGGTTCAGATGCTGAGCTCAGCACTGCTGAGACACAGGGAACAGTGTCCCTTGAAACCCCCTCCCTCTCCCCACACAGTGTGGCTGAGGGTTTGCAGCAAAACCAAAAAATGCCTTGTCCTAGAACTGTGCCTTCTGCCAACTTCTCTTATCAGACTCTGTACGTTTGCCTAAAGCCAGTCGCTGTAGGGCTGGGGCTGGGGAACAGCCTGCTCTTACACTGCTCTCTAGCCTGCAGCCTGTTTGCATTCATGATTGCATCCGTGCATTAAAGTGCTTTGAGCTCCTCGTTACCAAAGTGCAGAGTCTGAGTTTTAACGAGCCACCCGTGGGAGCTGGGACTGGGAGAGACGAGCCGCCATCCTGCTGAACCGCGGCAGAGCCTGACAACAGGCACCGCTGCTTGGAAACGGTGGGCAAAGGCTTTATTGACCACTGGAGGTCACTTTTTCAATAATGCAGTACAATCCAACTTTATTTTGTCAGTACCTTTCATGCAGGCTGCTTCCTAGCTGCTCAGCAGATCCGGTGCACAGGCAGGGAGAGGAAAGACTTCTGGGGCTGGGGAGGTGGAGGCTGCTCAGCAGCACGGGGTGCAGAAAAGCCTCTCGGGCCGCAGCAAAGAGCCAGAGGAGGAGGAGGAGAACTGAAAATGAAGTAGCCTGAATGCTGCTTCCCTGAGCTGTAGATGCACCTTCAGGCTCTTCATAAGTGAAGGAGTGTGTTTGGTGCTGGGGGGCTGGAGGAGGGGTGGGCATTGCAGGAGGGTGCCGGGGGGGTGGCAGGTCGGTGCAGGTGGGGCTGGGTGCTGTGCAGGGAAGGTCATCTAGCATTTCTCAGCCCGAGACAGGCAGTTGTTGGGAAATGAAGGCCCTACAGCAGTGTGGTCAGGAATCCAGCTTGCTGCAGCTGTTTGCTCTCCTAGAGTGAAGGAGCTTCAGAAACCCTTTGATTTCAGCTTACAAAAGAGGCTGGACATGGGCAGGCTCAGGCCAATTCTGAGCTAGAAATTGTGCCTGAATCATGTTCCTTTGCTCCCTGCGTGGTGCTGAGCTGTTCCTGGGAGGGGACTGTGATGTCCTGCCTGCACTGCCTGCCTGCTCCAGGCATCAAAGCGACATTTCTGTCCAGGCTGAAACCCCACTAGGGCTTGATCAGGCACCTGCTCCCAGCCGTGAATGCTTTCCTTGGACAGCAAGAGCTGTGGGGAATTGTGAGAGACTGCCTTTGGTTACCCCAAAATCCCATGCAGGAGTGAGAAGGGACATCCTGGGACCCTCTGATACTGGCAGCTGCTGCTTTTGTGAAAGCATTGGGAGGGTCTCTGTGCTGGGAGGAGCAGAGTCCATGAGCATGGAAAGGGATGGAAACTGGAGGTGGAAAACCTGGCCAAAAACCTTTGCTAAGGAGTCACGTTTCTTTTAGCCATGTAGAAAGTTGGTTGGGAAGCTGGTTTTGCCAGATCTGCCATGTGGGAACTGCTTTTCCCTGCTGCTCTTTGGTGTTCAGGCTCACCCAGGGCCAGGATTGGCTGGAGGTGGCCTGGAGGGTCTTTGTGTCCGGGCTGCAGACCCCTAGGACAGACAACAGGGTTGCCTCTTGTGATGATGCTTGTTCAATTTGCTGCCTCCCAACTCTTTATTCTGGACTAGCTGGTTTAGAAGGTGATGTTTCCATCATCACCAAAATGAGCAGATCTGGGGATTTTGGCTAACTTGACGTTATCATTTCTCTTTGAGAGATGGGAAAGGAGTAACTGTTCTTCACATCTGTTTCTTCTACAGCTCAGGTAGGAAGGGGCTGGGTTTGCATGGAAATGTCGACGTTGCACTTGGAGACCCTGGGTCTGGGCCGGGAATTGCTGCTGTCGCTCTCCCCAAATTGCTGCAGGACCCGGACACACGTGAGGACTGTAAGCGTTTAACCACCACAGCAGATGGGACTCAAGACACGTCAGAGCAAATACTTAAAGATCCATTTTCATAAAGCCACTTTTTGGCCTATAAATCACCCTCCCCACAGCTCCCAGTGCCCATTGCTGTGAACTCCACTGTTCGCTGCTCCTGCTGCTCAGCCCTGCTGCCAACTGGCAGGGCCCAGAAATGTGCTGTCTTGGTTTAGCACTGGATTTTTTTCCTTTTCCCCAAACCCAGGATTTTATTTTATTTGTTTGTGTGTTTTATTTATGGAAGGGATTTTCCTGCTCTTGGCAGAGTGGAACGGGAAGTGATGCCTCTAACAAGGGAGGGTGTATCCCGCTTGCTGCCCAGCCCCATCCCTCTCTCCTTGTTCATGCAACAATTTTTACTGTCTTGGCTGTTGCTGGAGCAGCACATGGTGAATCTCTTGTGCTGGAAGCAGGAGCACTCCTTCCCTGAGCTGTTTCCCAGCCCCTCTTCTAGGACATTTTAGAAGATGGGGACAGGATAATGTTGTTGGAAGGGAGCTCTGAGTCTCCCTTTTCTACCGTGTTACCACCTTTTGGGTTTTCTGGGATCAGACAGACTCCAAGGCTCAGTGACATGTAGTCAGATACTGGTGGATGTCTTCCTGCTGCCTCCAATTTGTTTTGCAAAAGGGTGAACTGAGGAACATGTCTCCAGGGGGTGGCAAGGCTGGGACCTTGTGTCCCCTTTTGCTCCAGAATACATCAGGGAGAGGTGCCAGGTTCCCAGAAATGATCCCTGACTTGTTTACACAGTGTGGAGCACTTTCCAGTTTGCTCTTCCCTTTGCTGCTTTGTCTTTTAGCCTGGGCCCTGTGGAGCCAAGGACTGACGTGGCTGCTAACACGGGCAGCTCTGCTTCTGAATGAGCAAAAGAAAAATAAATAGCATCTCAAATTGCAGCTTGTGTGCAACGGGCCAGATTCCTGCTCTCTTTACAGCCCTGCAACTTGGGGTAGTTACTTCTGACTTGCTTCTGCTGTGAAAGTAAGATGGTAACTGAGCCCAGGGACATTTTGGGATAGAACCAATTTAATCTCCCAGTGCTTCCATTTCTGCCTTGTATTAAAAGCTGCTCAAACTCTCCTAGGAGAGCTGCTAACATAACTCGCTGTTGTCTCTGCAGTGCTTGGAGATCCTCAGATGTGAGTGGTTAATGGTTGGACTTGATGATCTTACAGGTCTTTTCCAACCTAAACGATTCTATGATTCTATGGTTACAGAAGCTTTTAATAGCACTTAACTCCTCTGGAACGAAGTCCAAAGCAAGGGGAAATTCACAGCTGATAAGAAAAGCCATGTTGGTGCACTGGGTTAAACCCAGCATTGTGCCCTCTAATTATGCAGCAGTGGCCTGGGCTTCTGGAGTAACTGGGGAAGACAGGATGGTTGTGCTCGGCTGGAGGGAGCCAGGGCTTGATTTAGTGCCTGTTGAGATCAAGGGGCCTTTGATTTCAATGGGTATTGAATCAGGCACTGCAATATCAAATAGGCTAATCAGATAATAACTTCAGATTGTCTGACATAGATTCGTGTCCCTGAGTTGGGGCAGGCGGAGTAAATTGGGCAGCCAGCTGGACGAGGCTGTGAGCCGTGGGCTGACAGCTCATCCCTAATGAACGGGATGTCCAGTGATGGACTGGTGGCAAAGATGGTCGGGTAGCTGGGACGGGATATTGGTCAGGCACTGTCCCTCCAGGCCAGAGATCCAGCATGGGGCTGTGCCCCTCTCCCACTTTACTCCTGGATGGGAGTTAATGCAGGGCTGGTGTGCAGGATAATGGCTACAGAAGCTAAAGAAGGAGAGAAATTTGGGATGATCTTGCATTGTTAAGCCCCCATTTCCAGGCTTCTGCACGCTTCCTGCAAGAAAGGATTTCTTTTTTTTGCAGCCCTTGGTGTATCAAGCGGGGACCTGGAATCGTTTCTGCTTTAAGTGGGGAGATTGGGCACAGGAAGAGGCAGAATGTAACGGGATGCTGATGCTTGTGGTGGGTTGACCCTGTCTGGATGCCAGGTGCCCACCAAAGCCACTCTGTCACTCCCATTCTCAGCTGGATAGGGTGGAGAAAATACAACTTAAGGCTCATGGGGTGAGATAAGGGCAGGGAGAGATCACTCACCAGTTACTGTCATGGGTAAAACAGACTCGACTTCGGGAAATTAGTTTAATTTATCACCAATCAAATCAGAGTAGGATAATGAGAAATAAAAACTAAATCTTAAAACACTTTCCTACCACTCCTCCCTTTTCCCTGGGCTTAACTTCACTCCCAAATTATTTTCCTCTTCCTCCCCAGCAGTGCAGGGGGACAGCGAAAGGGGACTGCAGTCAGTGCATCACGCTGTCTCTGCCTCTGCTTCCTCCTCAGAGGGAGGACTCCTTACACTCTTCCCCTGCTCAGGTGTGGGGTCCTCCCACAGGAGACAGTCCTCCATGAACTGCTCCAATGCGAGTCCTCCTCATGGGCTGCAGTTCTTAATGAACTGCTGCAGTGTGGGTCCCTTCCACAGGGTCACAAGTCCTGCCGTCAAATCTGTTCCCTCATAGGCTCCTCTCTCCATGGAGCTGCAGGTCCTGCCATGAGCCTGCTCCAGCATGGACTTCCCATGGGGTCACAGCCTCCTTCAGGCATCCCCCTGCTCTGGCACAGGGCTCTCCATGCCCTGCAGATGGATCTCTGAACCCCTGTGGACCTTTATGAGCTGCAGAGGCACAGCTGCCTCACCATGGTCTGTACCGCAGGCTGCAGGGGAATCTCAGCTCTGGTGTCTGGAGCATCTCCTCCCGCTCCTTCACTGACCTTGGGGTCTGCAGAGCTGTTTCTCTCACGTATTCTCATTCTTCTCTTTGGCAGCAGTTGCTCTGGGTTTTTTGTTGGATTTTTCCCCCTATTTCTTAAGTATGTTATCCCAGCGGTGCTGTGTTGTGGGCCTGTCTAGGAGCCGTCTGGCACTGGCTTTGTTGGAGATAGGTGAAACTTGCAGCAGCTTCTCAGAGAAGCCACCCCTCACCATGCAAACCCAATATAGTGCTCCTCAGGGATGTTAAATCTCCAGGATGCCAGTTCGTGGGGTGGTTGTTCTGATACTTGAGCGTTTTCATGCTGAATCTGCCTATGCTGGTAGGAAACCTGTTCTGTAGCATGGGTATGATCCCTTTCCCAGGATGCCCAGGGAATTGTGCCCTGCTCTTGCAGGAACATGAGATGTTTGCAACATCCCTGATCTCTCATTTGCTGCACCTGTGGCTTGTTCACTGGGGTTCTTGGTTGTTTTTCATTTGGTAGCTCCTGGGGAGGTGTGTGGTGGGGAACAGGACAGAGGCGAGGTACTCTGGGTGTGGGGTATGTGTCTACAGTGATTGTAGCATCATCTCTGCTACCAGTGCACAGCTGCTCTGCTGGGAGAGGAGTGGCTGCTTCGATGTGGCCGGCTCAGAAACAGCATCTCCAGCAGTTGCCTGAAGCCTGGGGTCTCACCTCACTTCTGGCCTTGTAGATGAAAGGCTTTGGATGTGCTGCTTTGCAGGTGTTGGAGCCTGCAAAGCCCAATCCCTCTGGCTTTGTCTAGCAGTTGGGTTTTAAATCACAAGGTCTAATTCTGAAGCCTGTTCTGTTTTGTTTCCCTGTGGCTGGGGAAAAAACACCTGTAGTATCCCACTCTGTGTGTGTTATGTGATGTCAAAGCTGAGTTTGAGCCCCAGCCCATCCCATGATTGCTCTCTGTGGCTGCAGGAATGTTATCTCTGAGGTCTGCACCTGCCCTGATAGACTTAGCTGGAAGTGGGTCAGTAGGTTTAAAAGTTCTGGGAAGATATGTTGTGATCGTATCAGCGTCACACCATAAAAGAAACAGGCTTGAAGTCAAATTCAAGGCAACAACGAAAACTTGGAGAGGAACGGAGAGAGGCGGCAGTGGATCAGCAGATGCAGAAATCCCTCCGGGTCCTATCAAGTGTTTTGCCAGTGTTAAATGCTGAGTAAAATATAGTGTCTGAGAGATCAGATCACTGGGTATTCCCTCCGGATGAGGAGATCCCGGGTTGAATATCTCTTTGGTGAATCATCTTCTGGAGCTGTTGGAGCAGAGATCTGGCATGGGGTTATCGCTGGGTCCGACTGGCTGCTGGAGGTGACGTTGCTTCCAGGCTATTTGGGCAATCCTACTTGAAGAAGACACATAAATAGCATCATCCTGCGCTCTGCTACTAAAGCTTCATTTCCTGAATGCTTGGATTCAGCAACAGCAAATGAAACCCTTCTGGGATGGCCTGAGAGGGCATTTACAGGGGAAGGGGCAACCAGAGGAGTTTTGGCAGGAGCGTGCTCTGCTGCCTTTGTCTCCAGCAGGGCTTGGGGAAGGACAGCCCACAAAACTTCTTTAACACAAGCATCTCAGGAATTTGCAAGACCCATTGAAGGGCTCTTCCAGGTCTTCAGTAGCATCTGGCTGTTTTGGTAGATCTTCGTCTGTGAGCCGAGAGGTGGGCAGCCAAAAATATATGAGATCAATACAGAGGAAAGAAGCAATTGCTAAATGAGCTTCATAAAAAATGCTGAAGGGCCTGTGTGGCACAAACAGGTATCAGGCCAATGTGAGAGAAATCCTACAAGGAAAGCCTGGGAAAGAGATGGTCCAGTTAGATTCTTTACTTGGCTTTTTCGTTTAATCCCTCACTGTGACTCTTAAAAAGTGGAGTTTGGATGTGAAAAGACTGTCTTATGTTGCACGAAGAACGTGGTAGGAGGGAGAGGGCTGTGCAGCCTTCATGGTGCCCTGGTGATGGGTTGTCTTCTCCAAGTCTGGTCTGGGGACATGCTGTGAGGAAGAGTTACCTACTGCCTTTCTCCCTTGTTTTGGGGAGCCATGTGTCAGCTGTAGCTGATCTTGGGGACTGCTTGTCTACGTTCTTCATTTGGGATCCTTTGAGGCAGTCCATGTGGACAGCATGAGAGGTGCAGATAGTCTGTTTGAAAAGCTGTAGAATTACTGGGAGAGGGAGTGGGTTTAAATTGTATCTCCTGCAATAAATCAGCACAGGCTGGGCCTCCTTGCCCTCATGGGGGCATGTGTTTGAGAGACAATCCCAACCACCCTTTGCTTTACCGGTCCCTGCTCAGATCTGCCCAGCCTTGCACCAGGACAGCTGCTCTTTAAACACCAGGAGTGTTGTCTGAAGCAGTCAGCAATGCTGGGCTCGCCTGTGCTGGGCTGCTCTGCGACTTCACTGCTCTGAGTACAGACAGCAAGCTGTTCCTGCGCGTGGGCTACCGGCACTGCCAGGAAAGCTATTCTCATTCAGGAGAGAGAAATGAGCTGTGCAAAAAGAAGGCACGTCTTGTATCGATAGGCATCGCCTGCCAGTTCAACCAGTACGTGATGGTACTGCTGCATGGAGCTGACTCGGGAGGTTTGATGGGGATGTGTTGGATGCAGGCGACCCTTTGGGCTGTGCTGGTATTGATAAAGGATCCTCCTGGCTCCTGTGGTTAAATTGGTATGGCTGGCCCTGGGTGGGATTCTGCAGGGATTCCTTGCAACAGGGACAGAGCGACACACTATGTTGTGACACAGTAGAGGACACAGTCCCTTGTGTGTCATGTGGGTGTTAAAAGCGATGTCCCACTGCTGCTCCCAAGGCATTTCCTCTCCTTCTGGCCCAGAAAGAACATGAGTGTAGAAATGCCTTGGGCTGCTTTTTGGGCTTCTGTAGTCTCTTTAACATTTTTCCTTGGGTGATGTTTGAAGCTTGCTGAGGATGCTGCCCTCACACTGCACAAGGAAGGGTTTTATTTCAGCCCTTTGCTTGCATCTTTCAGGAGGAAACTGCTGGGAGTTTTAAAAGAAATGTTGACACAATCCTTTCTTTTGGAAAATTTCGGCTCCTGCTGGAGGTGTCTGTGTGTCAAGCAGAGTCCTCAAAGGGCTGGGCGGAGGATGCCAGAGCCACTCCATGCTGTAGCCCGAGGGCTCTGATTTTGGGCAGTGCCGGGCTGGCAGGGTGCCGAGCTGCGGGGAGGCTCTGTGGGTGCTGGTATCTCCTGCAGATCTGGGATCTGCTCAAGTGTGTCTGCCCCAGCGCCAGCTCCTGCTCGGGTCTGCTCTTGGCTGCTCTGATGGTTTGTGTGTGTGTGTCTGCCCTCCGATCCCTTGGCCTGTTTTGGAGATGGGAGCTGCCTGTGGGATTGATTTCACCCCCACTTTGGCATGGGGGAGTAAAACAAGGGGAGCTGGCCAGGGAAGCAGGGAGATTTCAAGCCATGCTGCTGGGGTAGGAGAAGCTCGACTTCTGTGAGTCTCGTTACGTCACATTCCCCTCTTCTTCTCCCAAAAAATCCCCCAAAAGCCATGCAAGGAAATGGGAGACATGTCTTACCCTATAAGCTCCCCATGACAGCCTTTGAGAGGGTAGACACCCCAGCTCACCTCTGCCTTGCCAGGACACAACTCCCTCAGCCAGGGGCTGGCATCCCCCCTGGCCATGGTGGAGGCCCCTGCACTCTGCCGGATGTCAGGGAGCCAGACGGGCTGCCCCGGCCATCGCAGCTGAGCTCCCAGCCCTGAACAATGAGGCCATTGAGGGGCTGGAGCTGGGGGTGAGGCCCGGCCAGCCCGGCTGTGGGCTGCGGACACGGAGGACAGCTGAGCCCGCTTGTTCCACCCCAGCCGAGTTATAGCCCAAAATAGGCACCTGGTGGCCATTCAGAGGCTGGGCCTCTTTGTCTGGAGGCCACGGCTTGTTTGCGTGTGGGGATTTTGTGGAGTATTTATGGCTGGGAGAGGGGGAAGGAAGGAGGGAGCCTGGCAGTTGTGTGACCTTATTTTTATTTGTTTTCTGGTGTAAAAAAGGCAGGTCTGCTGGTATTTTTGTCCCCACCCCACATCTTCCCGTAGGTGCTTACGCTTCCTTGAAAGCCAGGCACCCCTGTCCTAGTGCAAGAGCAAGATGGTCATGGCTGCCATGATGGCTAGGCTATGGGGACAAGGGGCGGAGAGGAGAAAAGCCCCGTGGTGAGGTTGTGGTGCTCCCAAAAGCCAGTGACTATGGTCAGTGAGAGGGATGAGATGTTGTCAACATTTGATGAAGCCACTGCCCTCTCCCCATTTTATGTGTTTTCCATCTCCATGTGCCATCCTGGTTGCTAGTCCCAGGTTCCTGTGTGGCTGCCACACCCATCTCCTGCCCCCTGGGGTGCATGTGGGTGTCTGCAGACATCGCTTCCCTGTCCTTCTTCACCAGACCCCCTCTGATCTGCTTTCGTGAGACTGAAATGGATTGTCTGGCTCTGATAGACACTGAGCATCTGCTGTGCCCAGTGACTCCGAAAACCGCACCTCTTCGTAGCCATGTATGGATTTAAGGACTCGACGTGAGGTGTCTGAAGGGGTGGTTGTGGCTCGAGCCCACTTTGAGTTGTGCTGCTGAAAGCAGGGGTTATATCTGTGTTGGGAAGGGTGTAAAATTAATGCAATGTTTGGATCAGCTCATTAAATAACTGTGCCGGTCCAAATCTTGCCCTTGGAGGCATGTGTGTTGCTGCCAGAGCCATCAACATAAAGCCTCTCTGCAGCACAGCCGGGGATAGGATTTGGCCTGTTTATATTCACAGTGCAAAAAGGACCAAAGGATTAATGACTGATTACTTCTCAGGCCAGCGGGAGCCCCGGGTACCCATCCAGTCTGCAGATAAAATGCAGGGCAGACCAAGACAAAGCTTTGCCACAGAATCCTCCCAATTACCTCACCGATCTCCCCGCGCGCCGTAAAATGCACCGTCAGCTCTGCAGCCGGCTCTCAGCCCGGGGACCAAACACCTCCCAACACTGCTGCGAGACCCTCTGTGAGCCTTCAGGGAGAAAAGCCTCATTCCCCCTGCGTCTCGCCCCTCTCCCTGACCTGGCCATCATTTGGAGGTGGTTTGGTGGAGCCTTGTCTGGTCCTTACCTAGCTGTGCATGTGTCTGAGCATCCTATCGGCCCCCCCAGCGGAGCTTGCGCGTTGGATGCAGTTTCTATGGTTACTGCAGCTCCCGGGCCCGGGAAGAGCAGTTGGATGCTGGAGCTGGCAGGACCGACGTCTCCCCCTGGATCAGCCAGAAACTTGACATGGAGTGTGCAGGAGCGACAGAGAGGAGGAGAGAGGGAACCCAGGAAAAAACCCTGTGCCTGCTGGGTACAGGGTTTGCCCCCAACAGGCTGTCCTCCGAACAGGCTTCAACACAGAGAGGGGGAGGAAAAACAATAAAAGGGATGATAAGAAAATTGCAGTTCTGGTGCTCACATGAAGGTGACATTTGTTGTAGCATTTCTAACCATTGATTCGGGAATCTAAACACATGGAAGTTTTAACTGCTGCCAGAGCCTGACTATTCTACCCATATTTGTTTTCTCCCAGCCCTTCTTTCCTCTTATTTAATTCTTTAAGTGTTTTTTATCGTGATACTTCCCTTCCTACACACACAGGTTTCCTCCCTGTGCCTGTATATTCCTCTCCTGTTGGTTAGGCTAAAAGTTCAAGGCGTGTTTAGCCCTCACCATGTGTGGTGTTGACGGCACTTGGGAATAATTGGGAGTTTTTTGGCAGCCTTGCTGCTGTGGCCACCCTGGTGTCCCGCTGATGGATGTGAGCACTGGTGTGCAAGGATGCAAACCCGGTTGTGTGTTTACATCTGCAATCAGGGACTCCCCCTGCCCCATCATTTCATCTACCCTGCCCCAAATACTCATAGTGCCCACCAAATTGGGTTCAACCTCATAGGCTGCACTTGCAAAGCCCTTTCTTTCTGGCTTGGCCACTTCAGCTCCTCGGAACTGCCGTCAGACAGGGCAGTGCCTCCGAAATGCATGTGCTGTAATAGGCATCTCCATCCCTGCTCTTATGGGCAGGGTGTGGGGACAGGAATGAAAATAATTAAGCCAAAGGCTTGGGCAATGAAGGGCTCTCGCCCTGACCTGCTTGGGAGGTAACTGGGAGCACAGGTCTCCCTGTGCTTCCCAGGTGAGGAAGGCTGCTCGCCCAAGGAGCTCTCGGTGAGCCCTGAGCCAGTCAGACTGGCTCTCCCGTCTCCCCGGGGCAGCTCCGAGCACTGCAGCTCTGTCAGGCGAGGGGTTGCAATGGGTTATGGCTGCCCCTGACTCAGAGAGGAGAGGGCAGGCAGGCAGGGGAAGGATTTGCAGAGTTCTGGCTGTTTCCAAGTCTGGCAAGCTGAAAAAAAATCCCTGTAATGCCAGGAAACCGCTCCCTGCGTTGTGCACCAGGGTGTCTCCTGGGTGGAGAAAGGATGGAACACGAGCTTAGTGGCTCTCCGGGATTTGCACTGGGGACTCCTGCTGTCCCAAAAAACCACTGTCTGGCCCTGCCCACCTTGTGAGTGGGGCCAGTGGCTCCTCAGACTGGAGGGGTGGCAAGTCTCGTCCTCATGCAGGACCAGCCCAGCTCCTTGCAGAGGGGAGAGGCAGCAGTGCCTGGGGAGATGTTACATGACTTCTCCTGAGCTGTGGCCTAGTTTTAAGGGAGCCACTGCCCTCAAAACTGTCTGTCCTTTTCCCCTCACCTGCTCCATGCACTCACATCAGAACTCACATTCCTGACCTACGCTGGAGCTCCTCGCTGGGCTGACACCTGATTCACCCAGGCAGAATATTCTGGACTGATTGACTGGGTAGATTCCTAGGTCCCAGGCAAGGCTGGGGATGCTTCTTCAGTGAGGTGGTTGCAGTTGAAAAGGCTCCTTCCTCTCTGTCTTGCAGCTGGATAAGGACCAATATCAAATACCGTGAGCCTTTCTGTCTGAGGCTGTGCAAAGCCTGGGCTGGATGCAGAGCGGGTCAGCTCCAACTCGAGTGTTTCCATAGGGGCAACACCATGGGTGTTCCCAAGGGGACATCACAGTGTCTGCAGCAGCACTGGATGCTGTGCTGATATAGGACCTACCCACTCTCTCTTGCTTCTCTTGAGTCCTTTGGGAGGTGGTGAAGCAGAGCAAGAAGCAGCAATTTATCCCAGACCTGTAGCTCAGCCTCCCTGTCCTAACTTTGCTGGATGGTTTCTGCAGCTCTGGCAGCCAGCGCATTCCTGCCAGCAATTCCCAGGCTGCTGCCACCACTGAAGATGTCGGTGGGAGGCAGAGAACAGGGTGTCTGCAGGCCCCCAGCTCTCTGAATCACCTGCTCAGCCCTTTGGTTGCTGGGACTTGCAGCTGCTTAAGCTGTGTTTACCCTTCCCCAATCCCTTTTCTCCCTTTTCCCCAGGCAGACCGAAGCCAGACAAGAAAGGGCAGATGCGTCTCCCCCTCGACAAGTCTCTGCAGGTGAGCCAGGAGCTGCTTGGCACGCACACCTGAGCCACCTGGCCCTCCTGCCGTGTTAACCATTTTGTGCAGGCAGGCAGGAGCAGCGCTGCAGCGGGGCTGGGCAGCTCGCCAGGGAATGCGTGGGAGCAGGGGCTGGGGGATGCTTCGGGGAGAGGGAACGGCCCCAGTGAGGATCCTCTTCCTGCGGCTGCAGGCGTCGAGTCGGGCCACTCCCAGTCTGAATCGGTGGCTCACAGTGGCCTTTGGAAATGGAACACCAGGCCCATAGTTTTCATATTTTCCCTCCTCCTTGCAGAAGGGAACTCCTGGAGAACCAGGTCTGTCTGGGAGCAGGGGATAGAAGGCAGAGCTGGGCAGTGAGCAAAGTGTTTTGCACCACTGGAGCTGGGCGAGATGGGCAAGGTCCACTCCTGGCCCAGTATGTTGGATGGCTCGTGTCTCCTCAGCTGAGCTGGACCCAGACTGGTCCCTGTAAGAGGTGTGTCCTGGCTTGATGTCAAAACTGGACTTCCTGGAGGGCATCATGTTCCCTGAATGGGATCACACCTGCAATGCTGTCCATGTGCTTTCCTTGGGTTTCTGTGCACCTGCCTGCGTGGCAGTGGGAGCAATCTCTTGGAACTGGGTGTGGGTATCCATCGTCAGGAAAGCTGCCTAGAAAGTAGCCTGGTTTTCTGAAAGAACAAAAGCTTTACTGAAAGTAAGACTTTCTCTCCAATCTACTTTCCTTGTCATGAAGGAGCCATGGTGACTTCTGCTGAAGGAAATGAAACCCAGTTTTAGTTCCATGTTCTGAGAAATGTTTGAAATACAATGGAGACTGTCTCTGTATTGGTTTTCAGCCCAGGCAAAGGGCAAAAGTTCTTGATTGATTTATATTTCAAACCTCTCTCGCCCCACTTGTCTGCCTGGAGTTCCAAACCTCAAAGTGCCCAGCTCCAAGAGAGTATTTGCACATGGGCTCATTTGGGTTAAATTCAAGGCTGTTTTTATCTGCTTCAGGCAAATGTCATTGTGATCCTTTTGGTGTCACTTTGCTGTTCCCAAGTAGGTTCCTAGAGAAACAGTAGGAAGCTGAACATGTACATACATCTCTGAAGCACTCGGGTATTTCCAAGTGATGCAACCTCAGATTCCTTCCCCACCTCCCCCCGGTTCCCCTTTGCTTCAAAGCCCTTTTTTAGCCTCAGAGATCAGCTTGAGTTTGGGGTTTTTTTGTACTGTTTTAGACTTCTTGAGGCAGAGCCTTGCCTGGGGGGCAGAGGTGGGCAGCCCACAGTAAAGATGGTACAGGCAGGATGGCTGGGGAGATGCTGACGCTTTGGGGAGACCTTGTTCCAGCCTGTAGGTCCATCTGTGACTCTGGCCTGACTGTGAAATCCTCCCATAGCCGGGACACATCATCAGGTGAAAAATAACATCAGCTATTTGCATGCAAGCTAAACCCATGGATCAGGCTAAGGAATGTGCTGTTTCATGTGCAAGACCTGTTGCCTTTCCATCAGGAGAACTGATCTGTGTGTTAAAACAACAATTTAAGTAATTTGCTGTTTAGATGCTCCATATAACCATGGATTTTGGCCATTGGTGGCCATTGCTTGCTGGAAGAGCCCAGGTTTCTACCAGGCCAACACTTCTAATTGTGTGTGTCAGTGTGACAGTGCTATGTGACTTCTCTCAGCCCAGTGTGGGAATGCTCTGGTCTGGGGTTTTGCTTGCGGAGGCTTTCACACAGGCTGTTCTCCCCAAAACCTGCCCTGTTGCTGAACGTGTGCCAATGAACCAGCCCAGGGAGGGACCGTTCCAGTTTTGCTCAACCTCCAGACCTCTAACCAGCTGGCAGCAATGTCAAATATGACTTGTCCCTGTAGACAAAGTCATGCTCGACATCACTGTAATTAATCCAATTCCTCGAGGTCGTAGTTCGAACATAACCTAATTGTCTTGGGGAGGCAACACCCTCTGGATCACGCGGTGTCTCCTCTCAGGTGTAGGTACTGTGTGAAACCTGGGAAGCAGCTGAGCTCAGAGGAGTCTCCCGACCTTGATTTCTCCCCCTAGTGCTGGGGGACTCCAAGTGAGGGGTTGAGAACTGCAGTGGAGCCATGGTTTCATGTGAAGACCTGCCTTTCTGATGCCCACCTGCCTATGCAGCTCAGTCTCCCTAGGAAAGAAAAATAGAGTGAAAACTTATTTGCTGCTGGGAAAAGAGGCAAGCAGGAAGTTTGTGTTCTCTGCTGGGATGTGGGACTGGAATGGTGAGCTCGGAGAGGGGAAGGAGAGATATTTTCCCATCTACAAAAATCTTTAAAAAAAAAAAAAAAATCTTGCCCTCCTACTGCATAGGACAAACCCTTGTGAAATAACCTGTCAGAAATTTCCAGCAGGGCTGAGGCTTTTTGAACTGTCTTCTGGAATAACCACTGATGGTGTCTCTAGCCCTTGTGTGGGCTGAGGGGACCCAGGTTTCTCCCCCTTGATGCTCCATGGAGGACTGACGTGGTTTGTTTTCCCTGAAGGCTCCATCCTCCCCAGAACAGACCTGGGTGGACATTTCCTTGGGTCCCGCTGCTCCCCACACAAGCTCTTGTTTTCACTGTGCTGTAACAAGGCAGCTGGGGTTGCGTTCCCACCAGCTCTGCCCTGTGAAGGGACACGCATGGCGGAAGAGATGGGAACTCCAGTGCCTTGGTTCTCTATTTCCTCTGCTTGGGTTTTATTTCCTGAGTGGCTGCAGTTCATTGCACGGGCAATACCCTGCGCTTGAGCCTTTGCATTGATTTTGTATGCAAGGGTAGGGCCCCAATCTCACAGTTTGTCCTGCTGCCACACTCCTAAAACCCTCGGGGGAAGGAGTTTGGGCTCCCTATTTGCAGGGAACAAGAGTCCTGGTGGCGAGGCTGGGATGTGAAACAAGCCGAGCGTTTTGTTTTGTAGCTCCGTACATGGCAGCGTGGCTAAACGCGGAGGCAGATTTCAAGGCACGGTCGTTTAACTACACTGGGAACGTCTGATTCCAGGCATGCTTATTTCACAGATTTTAGTTGCACATTTCCTGGGCAACAGTTTTGCAAATGTAATTCTGCAGGTAGACTTTGGGGGCTGAGGGCGGCAGGTGCAGCTGGGTGAGCGCTCACTAGTGAAGGAACACGAAAGCCTCTTCCCCCTGTGCCTTGTGGGTTTGGTGTTGTTTTGTTTTCCCTCTTGAAATGAAGAGATGGAAAACATCTGAGACCAATACTGGGATAGAGTGGGAGGAAGGGAAGATTTTAAAGTCCTGGTCAAGATAATGGGAGCAGTTTCCTTTATGGATTATGAATTTGCTTTCATTGCTTGGCTCTAGTTTGTTTGCAGGGAACATGGTTTGGCTCCCACTGTCTTCAGCAAAGCTGGACCTAAGTGGCCTCAGTGCAAGACAAACTTAGTATTTGGCTTTATCTTTTAAGGGGCCCATTCTGCTGCTTGTTAGTGGGTCAAATTTTGGAGCTCTGACTCAGGCTGAACTTTCAGTGGCTTTTGCACCTGGAGATTTAAATATCTGTCTGCAGGGGAGGTGAACACCAAACGGCATCCCTAGCTGCAACTCCTTAAGATGTTACCTCCCCCTTCATCCCCTCCAGCTGTTTATTATTTCCCTCCTGCTGCTGCCTACCACCTCCACGGTGTGTCAGAAGAATGGGACATGAATGCTCCCACCTCAGCCGCTTCAGCACAAAGTCTGGCAGCGGCTCCTTTCCAGCTGCTGGGGAAAGGGGGTTTAGGCAGAGCTGCCAGCCTTTGCCCAGGAACCTCGGAGGAGAGTGCGAGAGCTGTTCCACCGGCGCTGCGCCGGCAGCGGGAGCCTCCGGCACAAGGGAGCAGATGAACAAGCTGCCGGGGGTGGCAGCGGTGGTGATAACATCTGGACCCACCCGAGGAGAGCACATCTCCCGATGCTGTAAGTGTAGGGCTGCGACCTTTCGCTGCTGAGCTGCCTCTGCTCCCGCTGAGTTCAGCAAGAGTTCGGGGTCCTAAGCCTCTCGCAGGCGCGGGGTCGTGCAAGCCGCTGGCACTGGGTTTGATAGGAGCCACACCTGAGGGAGCGCGCTGGGACTGTTGCCTGCCGGGCTGGGCGAGTCCCTTTGGGATGGCTCCTGCCAAGTTCGCAGGTACAGCCTATTCCAGTGCAAGAGGGAGTCCACTGGAGCCAGCAGTTGAGCTGCAAAGCTCTTCCTCGGATGAGGAGTGGCTAAAGAGCCACAAATAACCTTTAAAAGAGAGTTCCTGTAGAAGCCAGAGAGTCCCAGGGGAGCTGGAGCCTCCCCTCACCTCCCTTTGCTGGCTGGCGGGGGGCTGCGAGCAAAGCACCCCCATCACTCCGTGCAGGGAGACAGCTCCGTCGCCTTGCCGCAGCCAGGGAGGCATCGCTGCTCTGCCAGCTCCCTCTTCCCTTCCTTTCATCTTTTTTTCCTTCTCCCGTGTCCCCCCGGGTCCCCCCGCAGCCTCAATCCGATTTGAAAATCTCAAGGCAAATCCTGCTAAACAGGGAGAGATTTTGCCCGGCTGCGTCCCTGCCTTCCCTGGTCTCTCGCTCCTTTTGCCGTTTCTGGCCTGATAGGTTTTGTGTTTCAGTTGTTATAAATAAAGCTCCAGGCACTGATTTGGGTATACAATGACACCTTGTGTTATTAGACAGCACAGGACAGACTTTGCAAGGGGAGCCTGCTCGCCCGCCCTCCCTCTCCTCCGCTGCCTGCGGTCTGCGGGCAGCCTCGCGCAGGCTCGGGGGTGGCTGCCAGCAGGTGCTTCTGCCTCCCTGCTGCTGCCTAAAACCACGGCCCCCAGACGGAAAACCCACCCCAGAGGACCTCGGCCCCTGCTTGGGCTGGGCTGGGTTGAAATAGAGGTGGCGGTGGGAATTTTTGCACTTAAAGAAGGGAGGAAGAGGATGATGGGGAAAGTCTGGACTCTCGCTGTTTTGTGCAAAAAGTGGGTGGAAAGTGTTTGCAGGGGTGAAGTCAGGGATGCCATTGTCACCCATCACCTCAGCCCTGCTGGGAGTGACCTCAGCTTACCCCCAATTACCCAATGCTGTGGAGCTGAGCAGGATTTCATCCTGCAGCTGTGTCACCTGGATCCTTCCCTGCCTGGCCACGTTGCACCTGGCAGAGGTGGGATCTGAGCATCCTTTCCCCTCACATTGCCACACTGCCTTCTCAGCCCCCGGGAGGGGTTTTGTCTGGTGAAAGACACCTCATACCAGCCACCGTCTCATCCCTTTTTCCCCTTGGGGATGAGCGCTGGCTGGAGCGGGGGAAACTGAGGCAGATGTTGAGCCACATGCACCTGGTTTTGGCTCTTGGCGTTTCCTCCGTCACTTCAACCGTGAGATTTGGGGACAGGACCCTGGGGCAGCTTTTTTGAGTTATCTCCTGTGTTTCACTGGTCATCTCTCTTCAGGGAACTGGAGCCAGTCCCTGAGCGTCCAAGTTGTGGAGGATTCGAAGCAGCAATTTAAAGGCAGGGACATAAAAGTGCAGCCTGCAGAGGGAAGTTGGCCTCTCATCAGGGCTGAGTTGACGTATCCAGATTATTTTAATTCTTTCAAAGACTTTTGGAAGTGGGGCTTTTGGGCACTTTGCTAAGTGGTTCTGGTTATTACAATTTTACTGACAGTTTAAGGCATTGTTTGAATTGTGTTTGAGAAGTCAATGAAAATATCAAATATCAACATTCCCCCTTGGAAACTGTTTCTGTGCTTTTTGGTATTAGTTGTTTGGTTTTTTACTTCCTTCTTTCCTGTCACCTGTGGATTTGGGCTGTGAGGATGGGGTACCCCAAAGCCTCTTTCAAGCTGGATGAAGGGTGCTTCACACTTGCTGGCCGTGTCACTATGGCCAGAAAAGCAGGCTGGGCTTGCTGTTTGCAAATTGTCTGTCCAAATCCCTCCTGAGGAACAACATGCCATGGAGTTGGTGCCTGGATAACTGCTGATCTCCCCTCTGCCCCTCCTTCCCCACCTCTCATGAAAGGAAGAACATGTAGCACACGGGGTTTTGTTTTTGTGGTCTTGTGTTCGCTTGGACTGTGGAGATGCAGGTACTTAAGAAGAAGGTACTAAGTACCCTCTTTTCATGGTTTGTGATGCCCATGTTACTTTATAAGGTAAATAACCCAAACCACCCAATAAAATTCCAACACTGTGCATTAATAGAGTAATGGAGATATTTAGCGTATGCAGTAAAGCTGCTATTCCAGAGCCCTAGGCCTGCTTTAGTAGCTATAACAGGAGTGAATAAGATATTTTCCTGCTTTTATTTATACACATACAATATCAAATATTACTGAGTTGTTGCTTGTTAATGTTAGCCAAAGGGGTTAAGAGAAATAAAAAGGGATTTTGCAATCATATCAGGGGAGAAAGAGCAAAAGTAGGCCCATTAATAAATGAGGGAGCTGAATCCAGCAATGATATCGAAGTGACTAAGTTACTGAGCTGCTTTTAAAATCAGTCTCTGGTAAAATCAGTGGAGACAATTAGGAGACCTTGTCAGATACAATCATGGGCTCCCAAATAGAAGAGCAGCCCATGAGGAAATAGAGAGGCCACGAGGAATAAGGGAATGAAGCCAGCAGCTGTTGAAGTCAGAGGAAAGGCTCATGTTGAGTCTATGTAGCTGTCACTGGGATGTTGTGCCGGCAGGTCAGAGATGTCCCTGCTGCGGGATGGGAGCTTGTGTTTCACCCGGGACACAGGAGAAATGTGGGATGGGGTGGGAAAGCCTGGGGCAAGGGGGGTTGAGGTAGAAAAATAGGCTGAGCTGGGCAATTTCCATCTGTCCACATGGTAGAAAGAGCAGGGTGCTGTTTCAGACTCCCAGCAATGCTCCTGACGTTAAAAATTTGCTCCTGTGTTGTCTGAGCTGTTGGAGGTGGCAGGATTGTGGGAAGAAGCATGGCATGGCCCATTGGAGTGCTTATTGGGGTTAGAGCAGCCCAAGGGAACTTAATGGACACAATATTCCAGTTCTGCCCAGTGCCTCTGGGCGTCTCACTGGAGATACACAGCCATGGAATGAAAGCTGCGGTGAGTTCCTGTAAATGAAAGATGTAGGTGAGCAGGGGTAGGCTGAATGGTGGGAGCACCCAGCACCCATCCAAGGGTCACATTCTCCATTGTGGGATTTTTCTCAGGATGGTCCATGTCACTGTTTACATCCTTCCCCCACATCATCCTGAATGTTTTCATTAGATGCACGAAGACAGTGAAGTCAAAGAGGAAAGAACTACAGAGAAAGCCCAGGAAGATTTGCTGTGAGAGGGCAGAAACAACCATGCCACAAGGAAAATGCCAAGTGGATGTAATTGCAACAGAGATCCAGAGGAAAAGAGCTTCTTGCAGAACAGCTGAAGAACTGGAAGTCTTGGAATAAATGTCACCACAGGAATGGAGAGCACTGGTCTAACTGGTGGTGTTGAGGACCCGTCTCTTAAGCTGGCTGTGGTCACAGAAAGGCTAAAACCTTCTGTTGCATGTATCTTGTGTAAGGGCAAGATCTGCCATTTGATATTTTTGGGGCAACAGATGCTGAGGCCATGTGTCAGACAGCCCTGGAGACGTTACCCTGGTTCCTTCTCTCTTGCTTGTGCTCACAGCGTGTTTCCTGTGCTCAAGTCTGGGCACTACAATGACAGTCGAGTGTAAACCCGCTGGGAAAAGATTTGGAGTAAAGCACTGCAATGACTTGAAGCCTGATGGATAAGTGCAGGAGGAAAGGTTAAAGGAGTTAAAGCCTTGGATTCTGCTGGTTACTTTGCAGGGATGTCCAGGATGCAAGAGACCAACTGCAGCCCTGGGTGCAGTCCTTGGTGAAATTATGTGTAGCAGAGACTGTCGCTGTTCTCTAGAAAAGAAGGGTGTAAATGCAAAGAAAGGGATTTGGAGGTACCCAGCCTTTAAAATTTCAAGTGAAGGCAGGAGCAGTAGGACTGAATCACACAAAGGAAAATGGAGACTGAATAACAGTTACAAATCCCAGCAAACGAGCCAGCAGCAAGAGTGTCGCCTCCAACGACAGGCTGGCAGTGCCAGGTTTGAGTTGTTTTAAACACAATTATGTGAAGATCACAGATTTAAAGGTGTTTTGCAGGAATATGGTAAAGGGGTAGGTTTGCTTCAGCCTTTTTCTCTTTGCTTGCCCTGAATTCCTTTGGCTAAACTTGTTGTTTTTAGAGAAATTGGTTCTTGCGGAGCTCAGCCAGGGCTTGCAGCTGTGCAGAGGGTGGGAAAGCTCCCTTGGAGTTCCCCAACTCCTCCTCGATGGGAGGCAGGTTGGCTGGTTGGTTTATTTGTTTATTTTGGTGCAGAAGGATAGGATTTTGGGATCTGAGTTTGATTCCTAGCTTGTGGGCTGTTAAGTGAATAACAAAATCTCTGTTCCTTGGATATCGTTCTGTAACAGGGATAAGGACCTTTCTCTCCCCACTCTCTGCTTTGTCATCCCTGTCACTTGCTGGGATGGCTCCTGATCCCCTGGTCATATGTTAGATTGACCTTCAGGTTAGGAGCTGTGGGAGGGGAAAACTGGGACAGTGTAGCCCAGATCTCTCTAAAATCCCTGTTCCTACTAACTGCCCCAAAACACGATAAGCAGCTTCCCAGTGTTGTGTGTTTTATTTGTTACAAAATTTGAAGGAGGGGAACTGCTGATGAGGTTTGAAGAGATTCCCTTGGAAATGTAAAACCCTGTAGGGATAATTTCTTGATTATTGTTTTTTAATGACGTTGGGACTAGGAGGATCCTTGGAAGAGTAACAAGACAAGCAATCCTTTCTCTGCAGGTAGGAGACACAATTCTGATTCCCACGTGGCTGAGGTAGCCAATGCAGGGATGAGCACTGGAGAAGTATCCATAGAGTTGGGGAGATGCATCAGCTCTAGCTCTGCTGGCTTTTACTGGAGTCTCATACAGGTTGGCCCTTCCTTCTACTTAATCCCATCCCTGCTCCTCTTTCCTCTTTTGCTTTAGCTATTTAATCTAGAAAAATTCCTAATACATATTTAATGTGGCTTCCCTGCGTGCAGGTTTTCTTTCTCTTCTCTGTGCAGACACTTTTCACCCCTTAATGTCCCTGATCTGCACCCTGTGGCCCACAGTCGAGGTTGGCCATGGTGGGTTTGCCCTGTGTGCTGGAGTGCCAACTGCCAGTGCTTTCCTCATGTCACTGCTGAGGCTCAGTGCCTTTCTTCCCCATTCACATGACTAAATCTGTTCTGGTTTAAATCTACAATATGCATTTGAGAGAGAGAGGGTGGGAGAGAGGCATGCAGACCTCACCCTGAAAGCCCAATCCATCCCCATTCCAAAACTCCTTCCAAAAGGAAAGGCAAAAAAACCCCACCTGATCCCCTTTTCTTCCAAGTCTCATGATTTACAATCAGCCTTTTGGGCCGCTCTTTGGTGGGGGGCTGCCCCATAGAGTTAAAATTCTGGAGGACACTGTTTTCTAGTGGTTTGCACACCTTGCCTCCTCCCCAGAGCCACAGGAGCCACTCATGAAGGAGAACAGCAGATTGGCCTCAGTGGCACCAGATACATTTAGTCTCGCGTGTGCCCATTTTAGGGGTTGGAAATGTCATCCGAGCTTTGCCCTTGTGTGGGTGACCTGCCTCCAGTGCCTGCCCTCCTGGCATTGCCTCCTCTTTTTGGGTGGCCCCAAGGGGGTGGCTAACGGGGGAAGCCACCCACCTCTGCAAGATGATAAATCCTGCACTTGCAGAGCCACAGGCACGTGGGCTGAATTTTGCCAGATTTGACCCCTTTTCTCTCAGTTGGATGTGTGTGACCTGGAGATGTCCCCAAGAAAAAGTGTCCAGCTCCCCTACAAAGGACTGTTTATATCTCACTTCAGTTTCCTATTTAAACACTCCTTGCTGCTGGAGGTGACAAATTCCCTGGGTACCCCCAAAGGAGGTGGTTGCCCACTGTCACCGTGATGGGGACCCGTCCAGGACACCCAGCAGGAGCCCACTGCCTGCCCAGCCTGCAGTCCTGTGCTGCTTCCTGCTCCAGCCCGGCTGAGCCGGGAGCTGGCTGGTGAGCCAGGGAAAAAAGAGGCTGCAGCAAAAGATGGAACAAACAGAATTTTTTTTTGCATCTAGAGGGGGAAGCACAGAGCTAAAAATAAAACGGGAAGATCAGTATCTGTCAGGCTGACGGCGGATTGGCTCTGTGGAAATGCATGTAATTACCAGGCTGTAGGTAGACATTTGCATGGAGCGAATAGCAAGCTACTGAGACAAGGTTATGCTTTAACCTTTAAGTCCTGAATCTGCTGGAAAACTAAGACAGAACTGCAGGAAATTAACTTAAATTAATAGAGTTGCTGTGACTGAGCCACATGTTACTTTTATGTGTGTCACTTCATGGCACAGAGTGTCTTGCTGCCCCTGTGCCCTGGCTCCTGGAGGAGGGAGATGCTTTGGAAGCAAGTTTGGCGTGTGTGGATCTCCTTCCTCTCTTGGGGATTCAACTTGACAGGGGAGAGGAGCTGTGGCTTTTTGTGGTCCATATTCCTCCTTTCTTAGCATCCTCTGAGTTGCCAGTCTCCAAAGGCATTGAAGGAATTTCGGCAAAGGGACCCCCATCCCGGGGGATGCTGCGCTGTTGGGTGGTGGGTGTGGGTGAAATGCAGGTGTGCTGCTCCATGGAGGGCCAAGGAGGGGATGTGTTTGGGGGTGGATGTTTTGTTGAGTGTCTAGAGCTTGAGCTCTGAGTGCAGAACTCTGCAGGCACTATTTAGTGCTGAAATCTAACAGATTACAGCAAAGATGGTTCCTTTGTGCATCAGAATTGCTCCAGTGAAAAACACACAGAGGAACAAAACCATGCCAAAACAAAACTGTGCGCTCCCACTCTGGGCTCCTGTCGATGTTCCTGATGCTCTTGGCTTACATGTTGCCTGCTTCCCCCTCTTGCTGTTGCCCATCATCCACTGGTCAGGCAGCACTGTGTGATGAGAAGAGAGGGACTCCCCACCAGAAGGGGAGATGGAGATGCCATGGGCACATTTCTCATTCCCAGCTGGCACAACCAGTAGAGCTGCTGCTGCTGTGGGCTGCAGGTACGAGCAACTTAGTCCAGCTGAGGATGGAGGAGAAGCGGGCTGGAAAACACAAGGCTTTGAAGCCTGCAGTGACATTTTGCTCTCTGTTGTCACCATGCTGCCTTGAACCATGGGTGTGGTTTGGAGAGTCCAAATTTTTCCAGCCTCTTTGCTAGCCATGTTGGCCAGGCAATGCTTGTTTCCAAAATTACTGCTTTCTTCCCTCCAGCTTGGGGACAATCTTGTCCACTGTATTGAAGCCATGGCTTGGCTCAAGCTGGCTGTGCTTCCGTGCTGTGCAGCAGAAGCTGAAAGTAGAAACAGTGTGGTGGGACCAGGTGGTGCAGAGCACGACCACTCACCTCCCGAAAGGGCTGGGCCACCAGGAGCTCAAGCTGCTCCATTGGCTCCCCATCAGCTTCTGAATCCAGTTTAAGGCTCTGGCCCTAATCTTCAAAGCAACTAATGGAGGAAGTGCCAATGGCATCAAAGGCTGAATTTTGTTCTGTCAGCAGCACAGAGGCTCCTCTGAGGCACTCCAGAGCATGAAGGCTGGGATGAAACCTAGGAGAGCAATTGCAGCTGGCCAGGATGTGGCAAAGGTGGACAGTGGTCAGGGCTTCTGACCCAGATTCTGGGATTTTGAAGTTGGTTCTTTGCTCTGTGTGACACTGGACCCAGGTTCAGGTGCCTGAACACCCTGAAATCCTCAAACCTGGTGCTTTGAGGAGTTTATGTAGAAGGAAGCTGGGGCTTTGTCTCTCTGCCTCTAGTGACCCATCTGCGAAAGACAGGTAAGCGCTGCCGCATTTCTTGGGGCAGAGGACAAGCAACTTGGAGACTGCGAGACTTGAGAATTGGTGACATCCTAGGATGTACTTTAGGCATGAGAGGGAGCAGAGTCTGGGCAAATCTACACTGTGCTTATCATTAGGGAACAACTCATCCTCTTTTGTTCTTTCATCAAATGAAGGGACCTTTGTCTCCCCAGCCAGGCATTAGACCCAGCAGGTACCTGGCCCCCAAAGGCAGCACTGCTGGAGACTGCATAAAGCCTGGAGGATGCTGTAACATCAGATGTGGAAGGTACTTGCATGCTCCAGCAATAACCTGGGATGAAGCCCACAGGCTTCCTGCCTGGCTGTTGGGAGGTGGAGGATCAAATTGTGGTGATCAAGGTGCAAGGTTTGGCCCTCCATGTGTTGAGTCCCTTTCTTGCTGACAAAAAAAAAAGAGTTAAAATAGTCATACATAAGCTCAGGGGATGATTTGCTTTATGACTTCTTCACAATGAGAGTGTGGTGTAAAAGGGACATGAGGTTCAGATCTCCCATTGTGCTTAGTTCTGAATCCGTCTGTCTCCTGCCTGCCTGGATCCGTGTTTGAGGAGTGTAGACTGAGGCAGCTTCACACATAGACGATATCATTGTCTTGAAGTTGTCCTGGAGTCAGATCTTGGAAAACTTTCCCTTCCCAAAGAACACCAACCTCTTTGGAAATCTTGCTTTGATGGTTTCTTCCTCACCTTTTTGGAAATCCCCCTTCTGGATGCCTCTCTGTTTGAACTCATTGCTTTTTTTCCAGCCCTTCAGCTAGTGGTGTTTCTAACTGAGGGTGCAGCCTAAGAAAAAACCTGGAACACCCTGTTTTAACTACAGGCTTCTCCTGCCTGCAACATAGACAGACCTTAAAGAAAGCCAGTTGTGCCCAGAATTCAGGCTGTTGTTTTTCCGGCTCTGTCAGTTGGCCTGATAAAAGCTATGGCCTCTCCCTGCTCCCTCTCCCTGACTGCCTTCGATCTGTGCTCTTCTTTTTTTTGGATGTTGGGTTCCTCGTCAGTAAGTAGCAAGCAAGAGCCCTCCCTCGTTACAGCAGCACAAGGCAGAATTTAAGGCAGTTGGATCTTTTGCAGGAGGAGAAAGAAGTCTGAAACAGTTGTTAGACAGGGAGGTGCTGACAGTGGGGTTGACCACCAGCTTTCCATCAGGCCTTTGTTGAGCGTGCATGAGGAAAGGTTTGTCCCTGTCACTTGTCCCTCTGTCATAACAGGCTGCTTGTTCCCACAGGCTTTACCATCATTTTGTCACCTCCTTCCTGGGTTCCTGCTTTTGTCGATTGTTTGTGAAATCCTGAAGGGATTGAATTGTCCCTGGAGCCCCAGCCACAAGACATTGCCCCAGGGCATGGGGGGACAGAGGAGGAGGCTCCTGCTCTGCTCTGCCTGTGGCTGCTCACACACAGAGGGATGCACTGCTCATGATGCAGCTCCGGAAACACCGCCTCCCATGGCGTGCTGGTTTGAGGTGAATTCCAGTTGAATACCACATTGTAAACTCGATGTGGGCAAGCTCTGTGCTCTGGTGTGCCCATATCTACCTGAACTAGCTTTAAATTAGTCTTGGTAGCAGGGCATAAAGGACTTGGTGTGTCAGATAAGACAAGGTCCGCCAAGCTCTCTCTCTCGGAGTGAGTACGTGCTCTACCCATCATCAGATGTACCCATCATTAGATCAAGCTAGCTACCAGGATCAAATACCAGTGCTTTAAACCCACACCTTGATGAGCCTGGGAAAGCTGGAGTGCTGTGGAAGCACAGCTGACTTGGTCTGAAGCACCAAGTTCTCAGTCCAGCCTCGTGCTGGGTGTCCTTGCGACTTTGACGCAACGATACTTTTTTTTTTTTGTGGAAATGAACCAAAAGAATAAGGGGAAGTGCTTACAAACTCATTTTTAATGAAGATCCTGACATGCAAACTGATCCTTTGTCCAGATACGAATGTATTTATGCCGGTGGCACCTTGCCATTCATACAGTGACTTACACGCTTTGCAACGTGATACCAGTGTATACAAGGGAGGCTGGAGTACAAAAGACTGGGAGATCTGGGTTTGGCCTTTCCTTCCTCTGTTCTTTGTGGGGTTACACTGGCTGATACCAGCTGGGGAAAGGGTGCTTTTATTTTTCCTTAACTTGGTTTAGAGGAACACTAAGCTCCAGTATTTGATGTTGGTTGTACATCTTTGGTACTGTTGTGGTAGGGGTGCCTGGTGTGATGAAACCCTGAGCTTCAGTGCAGTTGAGAAGCTGGAAAGAGGGTGAAAATCCCAGCTTTCATCTTTTGTCACAAGTAGTATCTGAAGGAATTTGTACTATTTTTACTGTTTGTTTTTGTTTTTCCCCTCCCCTTTTAACTATGCACCTTAGCATTTTCTGTGGGTCTTGTCACTGGGATAGCTCCATTTGGACTTTGAAACAGATGACTCAGCGTCATGGTTGTTTAGAATAGTTTTAAGTTATTTTTGCTATCCAGCCCCATTTTCTATCATCATGCTGCAATTACTGAAGTTCCAGCTCTGCAGGGGAACACTTGCTTCTTTTAAACAAATGGTTTCCTTTGGAATTAAAAAAACTTCGTTTATGGAAACATTTCTGTGGGCCTTTGATTATTAATCTATCATGAAGGGTCTAATTCTATTTTATTAAAAATATGAAATCTTAATTTTAGCAAACGTGAATTTGGAAGCAACTTTTGAACCAAGGCAGTTCCTTTAACATGGACTTTGGTGTGTGTATGTGTGTGTGTGTGTGTTTCTTTTTAAAAGGTAAATCTGCCTTCCGCTGGCACTGTGATATGTGGTTAATCCTGTTGGGCCTGATCTGATGGGACTGATGCTGGAGGGAGCTGAGCAGGGCTGAGTGTCGGTGTGGGAGATCCAATCTCCACTGGGAGGGCAGCCTGGACTGGGGCTGGCTGACACCCCCTGCCCCTGAGCCTCTGTTCTCTTTGCCTGCCGAAGCTGCGGGCTCAGCCCTGGGTTTCAGTGATCCTACCTATGCTGGGAAGGGCTTTGTCTGGTTTTTCCACTTAATCCAGTAAAAAAAAAAAAAAAGGAAAAAAAAGAAAGAAGTGTTTGCTGTCGTTTTGGATCCATAAATGGGACTTTTAAGCTGTTGCAACTGTCTGGAGACTGCTCAGACCAAGCTGATTTCCAAGAGGGGTGGCACAGGCATTTTTAGTCCATTCACATGGGTTGATGTAACGCCTGGTTGCTGGTTTTTCAGAGGTGAGATGTGCTGGTGCTGGCTCTGGAGGTGCTGTGCCACCTCCTCCTGCCCCGGCTCTCAGGGACCGACAGTGCCTTGTATGGGAGAGCAGAGGCCAGATCTCTCTGGGGGTTCAAGAGATCGGGAGATCAAGAGGAACCAGGCTGAGAAAGGGGCTGGGGGGAGGCAGGACTGCTGGGCTTCCTCTGGGCACTCAAGGTTGTTGCTCGCTCTTGATGGGTGCAAGCACCCATGTGCCAGGTCCTGCCTCTGAGTCGTGGGGAATTCATGCTGACGGGCCTGGGAGCCAAACCTCACCCCAAGAGATTTCTCCTCTGCTGGTGTTGATGAGAAACCTTCCTCAGCACCATGATTTTAAATGGTGTGAATGGAAGGACTCTACATTTCCCTTCTCTGGGGTGCAGAATAAGCCTTGCCAGGCTGTGGCTGTCCCGGGGTCCCCCACAGGACCCTGCTGAGCCCATCATCCAGGACATGGGGCTGTGAATGGCAGGGGACATCCGGCTGTGCGGTGCCTGGGGCTGTGCTGGCTGCTGGGAGCTCTGATGGCTTTTGGCCAAGGCTGAGGATGGTCCCCTGCCTCTCCATCAGGCCATGGGAAGGGGAAGAGGAGGACTGCATTCCCAGGGATTTTTTAGGGTTTTGCTGGGATTTTTTTTTAGGGCGGGAGTGGTGCTGCATTTAGTTGCTTGGTCTTAGAGTGGCTTCCTCTCTCCCACTGCCTCTGGGCTCTTGAGAAGCCTCTTGGCCACAGCAGGGAAGGGGTTAAGGCTTCCTCGCTGGCCTGGGAGCTGCTGCTGGCTGCCTGTTGCCCTTCCGGGGCTGCCGGGCTGAGGTTTGCTGGTATGTGTGCAATGCGGTGCTGGCCGGCCAAGAGCAGCCAGCCCTCGCCCCAGCGCTGCGAAATTCCCGGCACAGCCTCCCCTGGCTCGCTCCTTCAGTGCTGAGTGATGGGGCTGGGGATCAGGGTCCTGCTGGGAGAGCAAAGCCAGAGGCTGAAGGATTCCAGTCGGAAAAGAGTCGAGCTGCAAAGCAGCAGCCTGGGCTCCACCGAGACGCTCTTGCACAGGGGAGAGTCCCTGGACACGTCTTTGTGCTGGTCCAAGGTTTTGTAGCTTGTCTGTGCTCATGTCTTCACGATGCCACGGGCAGGGGATGGGAGGGTGGCAAAGTGCTTTGGCTGATCCCGTGGGATTGCACCTGATGGGGAGCTGAGTTTCGAGCAAGCCCTTGCTTCCTGGGGCAGGGTAGAGGGTTTAGTGCAGACACAGGCAGGAGCTGGAAAACTGCAGCAGTAGTATTCAAGCCGAAACATAGTGAGAAGCCTTGGAGGGAGATGCAGACTTTGAGGGAGATGCAGATTGCCTGGAGTTCTCTCTGCAACAAAAATTTATGTCCCTTATATAACTGGGGAAAAGCAAACAAAGAAACTTGTCTCCAAGTGGGAACGTGGTGTCACTGGGAGAAATCCCGCAGCAAGAACGAGGCCTTGGCTTCGCTCTCAGGGCTGTTAACTCTTTGGCAGAAGGACAGTGCTTTTAGAGCTGATTTTCTAGATAAATCTCTTGGATATTCCTGAAGAACTGTGCATGATTTGCCCAATTTAAGCAAATGGCAGGAATGATTTTTCGCTGTGGTGCTTTTTGGGGTTCAGTGGGTCTTCTTCTGCCCAGGGCAGGAATTGCTGCTGGCTTTGCTGTGCTCCCCCCACGTTCTCCCACCATCCAAAACCTTAGCTGTTGCTGAAGGACTGTGCTTTGCCTTTGATCTTCTACAGCACCGCCATTGACATTGGCAGGAACAGTCCTGCAGACCAAGGCTGTTATATGGTGCTAATTTTGTAGTCTCAGATAACAGAGCCTCTCTAAAAATGTCATTTGGGGCCATTTGCGGGGTGAGTTTGACATCGCTGACTACTGCTGGGATGCGTGTCCTGTGAGAGGACCTGGCACACGTGGGAGGTGGCACTCAGTGTCACTGGGGAAGCTCGTGGACAAGTTTTTTGGCAAAACAATTTCCATTTCTCTACTGTCTCTTAAACTTTTCCAAACTGACAAATAAAGCCCTTGGTTGCTCCAGGTTCTCAGGCCAATGCCAAAATAAGATCAGTCAAAAAAGGAATAAAAAGGGGGGTGTGATTTTGGGTTATGGTTACACCATAACTTTCCTATTAACTCAAATTAAGTTAAAAAGGAAATAGATTTAACCAAAGGAGGCATTTCAGACGCCACTGCCAATAGACTTGACTGTGGTTTTTTCCTTTCTCTGCACAGGCAATTATCAAATTAATCGCCTTTGATATGAGCTTAATATTGACACAATCACTAATATATTTATACTTGTCCAGTGACAGCTATTCAATAAGTTGTTTTTCTGTTGTTTTGTTAAACACCACTTTCTTTTGCCTTAAGGTTTCTCTGGCAAGGCAGGGGGACAGTTTCTGGGTGGAAATCCCCAAGTTCCCTCTGTGAGATTCTCACCCACTGCCCTTTCACAGGGGCATTGCTATTGCAAAAAAATTCAATCCGAATATAAATAACAGCCCCAAATGTTTTCAAATTGTGACTTGCTGTTGGGAGGGGAGCTGGTGTTGTGCAGGGAGCTGTAGAAACCCCCATGTACAGATGAACCAGCCCTACCCAGATTGTTTGTGCCTGTAAATCCCCGGCAGCTGAGGCGGAGGGGTGGGACTGTGCAGCACACAAGCAAGTCAACAGCTCAGCTGGTGCACATTGCCACTGTAGTCTTACTTTGTTGTTTTTTTCTTTTTTCCCCCCTCTCTTTAAGGGAATAGGGCCTCTGTGATCCAGCCTGTGCATGTGTGCATACGTGTCTCTCCTTTTCTCTCTCTCCATTTGTTCCCGCCTCCCCCTGTTTTTTACCCAGCGACGAGTTCCAATTACATTTGGCTGAAGGAAAGAGCTCTTGTATGGCTCCCACAAGCCTTGTGAAAATGGGTGGGTGGGTAAAGAGAGAGTTGAGCGCTCGATAGCTGCATGGGAACTCAACCCTTACGAGACACCAGAGAATCCACATTGGAAAGGCTACTGGGAAGCCCGTTTTGTTTGCCTTCCCACCCCAAGACTGCCTGGTCTAGAGGAGCTGGAGGGTGGCAGGAAGCAGAAGACAGCTGAGCACTGCTTTGCTATCCTGGGCTCGCTGGACCTGGCAAAAGGGATGCTTCTGTAGGTTGGTGGGGAAGATCTGGCAGCATGTTCCCCTGCATGTCCTTTGGGCTGTAGGTGCAAAGGCAAGTGAGGGTGAGTCAGCCACGAAGAAGCAGGTGGTTAGATTAGATCTGGCCGTAGCAGGGGATAGCTGGACAGGGCAGGAGAAGGCAGGCTCCAGACAGCATTTCCCACAGGAGCAGAAGGGCCAAACCCTGCAGGACAGTGAGGCTCGGTGGGCAGGTATGTCCAGTTGTTTGTCTGCAGCCTTGGGATCTTCAGGGATGGACAGCTGAGCCTTGCAAGCTCCTGGTTTTCCAGAAGGGACCCTTGCAGGGAGAAGCTGAGAGAATGTGCTGCAAAGCAGCAGCTGCTGATACACCCTAGTGTGCCTCCCTGCAGAACATTTATACTCTGTGGGCTTGGACCGTGCCAGGGTGTCCACACTGGATCCCCTCCTTGCCATTCCTGGTCCTGGACCTCCACTCTCCATGTACACCTAGTGGGTTTTAGCACTGTGGCTGAGGAGTGAAACCTGACACAAGTAAATACCTTGACAGCCTGTTTTCAGCCGGCAGGGAATGTAAATTATCTCATTTGAACAAGGCTAACGCAGAATCAAGCCGTTGGTCCCAAATATCCCTTATAAGTGCAGATGAGAAATATTCATGGCATCTTCACTCCCAGAATATTGCTTTTATCTTTGTGGTTCCTTGAGTGGCAATATAAAAGTTACTGATTTTGCACTTTTTATGCATCTGAACCTGCAGACTTTGAAATCAGTAGGTTTGCCTGCGTGATTTGCCTCGTTAGATCCATATCCTTGCAGACACTTCGGAATGATCTACTATGTAAGCTCCACTGTACTTGTTGTCTTGGGTGTAACATCCTATCTTGGGAACATCCTTAACCAGGGCATTGGGACAAGCGAAGGAGAGGTTGGGTTGGGTCATTCCAGGGCAAGGTAGAACCTGACCATGGGAGAAGCTCGTGTGTGCAGTGCTGTTGTTGTGACTCCTGTGGGTCAGTCAAGCAGCGGTGGTGTGAAGCAGGGTACATGTGAAGATCCGTGGAGCCAGCAAAGAGACACTCAAAAACTTTGGACCAGAGCCATTTTGAGGAGTCATGCCCTCCAGGTTGGCCTTGGCCTGGAGCTTGGCCTTGCTTTCTGGAACTCCCCATAACTGGGATCACCCAGAGCTAAAGAGGGACATGAACTCAACACTCACTGTTCAGTCATGGAAGGTACTGGGATGCAGAGGTTGGGCTTCTTCAGCACATCTAGGCACTACTTATTTCTTCCATGGAGCCCAGCTCAGGCTGTGTCAGGGATGTTTCTGTGCTGCCCTCACCTGAGGGCTTGATTGATGTCAGAATATCTTGCTTCAACTCAAGCACAAGCATGGCTGGGGTTGGGAGTCTCACCAGCTCTCCTCCCATTGGTGATGATGGGAAGAGGACCAAAGGCACCAGTCTGCCTGGCTGGAACCAGGGCAGGGGCAGCACCTGGATGTCTCTGGGATCTCACCCTCTTTCACGATAGCCTCTGCACGGCCGCGACGGTCAGATTGTCCCGAAACCTTGACAGCGTTTGCGGGCGGACATCTCTCGGCTTTGCTTTTCTCTCCGTAACAGGTTTTTCCCTTTAAGAACGCAGAAGATTGATTCCCTTGCAGGGCGCATCGCCGAGCTGAGCCATGTCCAAATGGTTTGCACGTCTGCATTTTTTACTGCTCTCGTTTAATATGTATGCAAATGCAGTCTCTCCTGTCCTCACTCTCTGTGTGGGTTTGCACAGTCAGGAGCACATTCCCATTACTGCTGCCCATCTCCTGCTCTGCTCGGCATTCGAGGAGACTGCCTTTGAAACGCTGATAGATGGAGGTGCAAGGGGAAAAGAGAGAAATGACGGATTTTTGTAATTTCTTTGCTGGGGAGGGTGGAGGAGTTGGGAAACCAGAGAAAGGAAGTTTAAATATATGCAAAATTGTTTATTGGGAGAAAGGGGGGGCGGGCTCAAACTCTGAGAGTCAGGGAGCGTATTTCGTATGCCGTTCCATTTTCAAAGGATTTTAGCTGGAGGTTGGGGAAAAAAAATCTAAGCACTGGCAATAATCTTGTGATAGTGGAAATATTCAGCTTTTCTCCTGATAAATAGATACATGTCATAACTGAATCAGTGTTTCAGGCCTGGAAAGCAATGTTGGGTTGTTTGTTTTTTTATTTTTAATAAATAAGGAGCAAGATGTCCAGGGTAGTTCCCTACAAGGCGGGTAGTGTACGGCTGCTGCTACTTTCTTTTCTTTCCTATTTTAATAGCTGTATTTTTCCAAAGCACTTCAAAACCAGCACCTGTGAACCCTGGACACTTGTATTCAAAAGCTACGTTTTTAGAAGTGAAATGGGAAACTGTGCTCCTGCTAAGGCCAAAATGTGGGAAGCACCTTTAGAAACGTGGCCAGAAGTAGGGGAGCTTTTCCTGTCCCCAGTGGTGGTAGTTTTTTTTAATTAGGCCATTTGAAGTTGCAGATCTCCAGTTTTGCATCTGCTTGGGGGTAACTGTGAAGGCTGAGGAGGTCCTTGCTCTTGGTGTGGGAAGCAGGGGATGACACATCCCTTCATTTCCCAGATGACTCTGGAGGGGAAATGGATGCTCATGCTGCTTCCCACCTCCTGCAGTGAAACTTTAAATTTGGTCAAAGAGCCAGATTTTCAGGAGTATTTTAGGCGCTTCAAGTTGTTCACTGTTTTAATCTTTAAACACAAAACACCTTTAAAACCTGCCTAGTTTTGAAGCCCATTACGGAGTGCCAAAGCCTTACCAAGCTGCCATGGCTGGTTGGGGATGGAGAGTGTGGAGCAGGAAGGCTGCCCAGAGCTGGGGGCCACGTACCCCAGGGCAGGGGTAGCTGTGGGCAGTCTCCTGCTGCCCGTGCCTTCCACAAGCCTGGCTCTCTCCACGGAGCATGGATAATTAGGTTGAAGCCAGATCTTTTCCAACCTCTTCCAGGAGTTCACAGACAAAGTTACTTTTGTTTCTAGAAGCCAAAGGGCTTTGCGTGCTGGGAAACCCCCTCTGCTGCGGTAGGACTTGTCAGATCTGTTGACTTTCGCATCTCCAGGTTGTGTAAGAGCGTTCTGTGTCTCTTGTGCTGGATGTTGTGAAACTCCTTTCCAAGCAGTAACATGGAAAAGTCCCTCTGTGGGGGAACCACAGCAGCGCACTGACCTTATGCTGGAGCTTTGGTTCGTGGAACTCAGATCTTGTCTTTGCTTTTGGCACAGAGTTAGAGGGACCAAGGGGCATGTTTAAGAGGCGCCCTGGTGTTCGGAGGTGCTCAGCTCCTGTGGTGGTGTGCAAGAGTGGGTTTTCTTCATGCAACAGGCATGGGAATTCTTGCTGTTTGGAGATGAGCTCCACAAGCTGCCTGCTCCTGCCTTTACCTCCCCGAGAATCTGGGAAGAGCCTGCCTTTGGCAATGCTGAGACACACTGTAGCTGCCAGCCTGGGTGGGATCAAAGCCTTTCCTGCTCACTGGGTCCACAGCCCGCATTCAGGGCTGTCTCTGACACAAAGCGCTGCTCTTGCTGCTTCTTTTCTTTCCATCACATTTGGGAGGTTTATCCTGTCCCTTATCAAAGCCACACTGTTGTAGGGCACAAGTGCAGCTCCTGCCCTGCTGCTCCTGGCTGTCCCTCAGTTCCTCTTCCAGTGTGGTTGCTGTGAAGCATCTCGTGCTGCCGTGTCCTCACTCTGGTGGGTTTGTGCTTGTGATCACAGGCTCCAAAATTCCCCTATTACTGTTGCTTTTTGAACAGTGCCTTTTTATTGGTGAGTAGATTAGTGGAGCCTTTCTACTTCCTTCATCTGTAAATTGTCCTCTACATAACGAAGGAACCATTCTGACTATATTTTGATGTGTGTGTCACCCAACAGATGTCTGGGTGGTTAAAGTGCCCCCTGAGTACAAATATCCTGTGTTTGTGAGCTCTTTGATAGTTGGTTCAGGAATCTTTTTGTTCTTTCTTTCTCTCCTCCAGTCCTGGGGGTCTGTAGCAGATGCCTGCTGAAGTCTCTCCTTTGTTTTCTACTCCTGATATCTGTGCCCACAGTGCTATTCCACTACCCTGTCCCTTATCAAATTAGATTATCTCCTTCTTGTAAGTACTTTTGACACGTGCAGCCATGCAAAGGCACGATAAGCATATTGGAACACACTGTTGTGTGTCTGTTGTTCATGTCTCTTGTCCTCCTTGCACCTTAGGACCAAGCTGGCACATGACCTGCCATTCATACTGGTACCATCAAAAGTAAGCCGGGCTGGCTCCTCTCCTGCCTGCAGCCAAGTCCTAACACTCCTTTCAGGCACTGCCACATCACCCTGCATGGGAATCCCTGGCCCATTTTGTCCAGGTGTGTCCTCACTTTTCCTCCCTGCTGTCTCCAGCATCTCCCTTTGTGTTCCGGGCTTGGCTGGCAGCACTGAAGATCTTTCAGGGTGTTACAGGCTTCTCCTTGCCCATTCCTTGGCTCCCTGCCTTTCCACTGGTTTTCTTCATTTCTACGTGTGATCCAGAAAAACCTCTTTGTTATTCTGTCCTTCCTCCCCATCACAAACCTGTGTTTCTGTTCCATCTTTCATGAAAAGGTCTAAGACTGAAGGTGAAATGTGATAACAGCCTTCAAAAATATGTCAGTGGCTGCTGCAAACAGGATAGGAATAAACGATTCTCCATGTCCTATGGTGGGTAGGACAAGAAATTATGGGCTTAAACTATAGCACAAGGGAGATTTAGGTTTCATGTTCAGATATCCTGGGGGTGTAGCACCAGAGGAGCCTGCTGGGGAGTCACTGGAGGGGCAGGTGAGATGAGCAGCTGTCAGGAGAGGCTGGGAGTCAAGGGATAGTGGGGTGATCCAGAAGATCATTTTTCATCCTCTTCAGCCCTCTTACCTCCCCTTCCATATGCTGGAAGCCTCCAGCTAGGCAAGGGGCTTTTTGTGGCTTGCTCAGCCAGGCTCATGCCTTTCTCTATCCTTGTTTTTTGTCTCTGTTACAGCAGTTCTGGCAAATGCAATTGCAGCGAGCCTGGAAATAGGGCAAGGCTCTCCTCCCCAAACCTTTCCTTGGTGCTTGGTGGCTCTTTCAAACCCCGTACACTGGTGGAGGCAATGGCAGCTGCCATCAGAGCGCTGGGACGTACAAAACTGATCAAAACAAACATTTTACTACACCCAGAAGGCCCAAGGGGGCAGGCTCAGAGGTGCTGCTCAAGGCCCTTGATGGGAAGCCGCTGCCAGCTTTGCAGAGGGATGTGTTGGGCACGTGTCAGTGCACAGGTGGAGATGGGAAGGTACCGATGGCTCCTGGGAGCGCTGTCTCAGCTGGTGGCGTGGGGCTCCCTTCGGCTCAGCTCTTGTGCTGGCTGTGAGAGTGTGGGCAGGAGGGATGGCAGCTGTACCACTGCCTGCAGGTGTGTGCCCACCCTCGGTGGCACAGCAGGACATGCAGGAAGCCAGGGTGTCAGGGAAGCAAGACTCCTTGCAGAGCTCCCCATCCTCACCTCCTCAGCAGGACACTGCAGGGCATTAGCCAAACTGCTGTCTTTGCCAAAACAAAAATTAAGGGACCCAAAACTCACAGAGGGCTCCATCCAAAACAAGCGTATGAGCAGCCACATTGTTTCTGACACTTCTGGCTGGGAGGTCGTCAAGTCTCCTGGGCACCTTCAGCCGCCTGCTCCCAACACCCACCTCTCCTCACCCTTCCCCATCTGGCACTGCCATGATTGTGTCGGGGTCCAGCCACATCTGTGCCGTCCCTGCTTCCCTCCCCAAACCTCCCTGCTTCCCTCCCCAAACCTCCCTGCCTTCTCTCTCTGGGGTGCTGGAGGAGTCCAGGGTCCTGGTCAGCCATGACCCCCTTCATTCACCCTGCAGCATCGTCCCCTTTCACAGCTCCCTACCACGAGAGGCGGGCAGGGAGAAACAGGCAAATGAATAATTTATTATAACGATGCAAAATAGGGTTTTAAAACTCTACCCATATAAATATTTATTTTTGACTCGTTAGCACCACAGCCGCCTCCGTGCCCTCCAACCCTTCCCCTTCTTCTTTCAGAAGACCCCCCAGCCTTTAGGCTATCGTGGCTGATTCTCCTGGGTCATCTGTCTGTCTGTCCGTCTATCCTGCTCTCGCTTTTCACATGATCTGAGCCCTGGTGCCAAATGCTTCCCGGGAAAGAGGAAAAAACCCAACTCCTTCTTGCGTACACGCACACAAAAAACAACAAGGGGAGGGGGGAGCCGGAGCAGCACACACAGGCACATGCACAAAACCCTTTGAAGCCTGCGCAGGGTGAGGGTTGTTTCTGTGGTAACGGCGCGGGGATTGGCGGCGGTCGGCGAGGGCCTCCATCCCGCCGTGGTGCCGAGTGATTAATGAGCCATTGCTGGGCTGTACGGGAGCGCCTGGCCGGCCCGGGCACCACGGGGCTGCTCCAATGCCGCCGGACTTTGGACACTTCTTCGTCCTCCTCTGCTCACCCCCAGGCACGCTTGCTTCAGTGGCACCCTACATCTCCTTGGTGTGGGCTCTCGTGGGATGTCAGCCCTTCGAGGGATGGGGCAGCCCGGCTTGGGACATCCCTTTGTCCCCTGCCCCGGTGGTTCCAGCCCATTCTTGGGGCTGTGGCCTTCATCCTGACACCAGGCCTTGCTCCTCTGCACTGTTGTTGGTCCTAGGGCGGGTCTGGCATCTCTTGTGGTGCAGAGATGGACCAGAGCCGTGGGGGTACATGGTGGGACCAACAGGGCCATGAGGCAGTCCCATCTGGTTGATGCAGGTGAGCCCACACTGTTTTGGGGAGTGTCACTCACAGCCTTACCTCGCCACCTGCCCTTGGCCTCATTGCTGCCTGTAGCTGCCTGTCTCCCTCCCACCCCCCTAGCTTCCCAAGGCTGAAAGGTGGCTTATGGCTGAGCAGCGACAAGAGCTGTGCTCTCCCTGTCGCATGGCCAGCCTTGTTTTGTGGCACTACCCGTTGATCCAGGTGTCACTGTGGTGCTTGTACCATCTCCCAGTGAGAGCTGCGGTTCCCAGAGAACCTTACACCACTGTGTGCTTTGAAACTCACCTCGTTTTGCTTTCCATTTTGAAAAGGCAAAGGAGAAACGGGCATCATTCGCATCTCTTGGGTGAACAATAATAACGAGTGAGTTTCAAATCTCTTTCCCCCAAAATAGCCAAACCAGAACACGCACAGCCTTCCCGAGCCGCTGTCTGAAACAGATGTGCTGCCAGTGAGCAGCTATTTATAATGTGCAGCATTCCCTTTTCAGCCGCAGCGACTCCAGCCCTCGGCTCTCACGCTCGGCAGCTCCTTTTGAAGCCTGTAGCTCTAATCCGGGGACTGTTCCTGGTGCTGCTAAAAATCTCCTCGTAAACCCGCCGGGATGCCAGTGAGCTGGAGCCCTGCCTGCTCTCTGCCTCTAAAGAGGATTTATCATCCGCAGAAGCTGTGGGCTGGGACAGTCCCAACCAGGATGGAACAGCACTGGGATCTTGTTGGGTGCTGTGTCCCAGACATCCTCACAGCTGCAGGCTCTGCAGAGCACTGATCTCCCTCTGCCTCAGGGCTGGGGGCTGAAACACTTTCCCAACCCCTAATTTGTGAGGACAGAGGACAAGGGAGGGTCAAGACAGTGTTGCTGTGGGGGGAGAGGCTGGTATGGGTTTGAACTGGTCCTCAATGAAGGAGAAGCATAGCACAGTGGCCTGGAGGGATGCAGACAGTGTGGGATGAGGAAAACTGGGGATCCAATTAAAGTGAGAATGGAGGGGGTTTGCCAGCACTGGCGCCCACTCTTACAGTGAGTGTTGGCTGGCCTAGGGGTCCTGCAGCACCACTGGAGCTGTGGCACAGCTGTGAGATGGGCACCTTGGGCTACCCACACCCCCAGGGACCGCGGAGGGCTCACCAGGACTCTGTCCCAGGAGGGGCTGCAGCCCACGGTGCTGCCTCGGCCCCTTGCACAGGGATGAATAAGTGTGCTGGTATGCTGGGGCTAAGGGCTCGGCACAGCACAAGCATGTGGAAGCTGTTTATTGCCAGGGCTGCTGCAGGCCCTGCTCTGCCTCCCCCAACCAGCTGGGCCGGTGTGGCCGCTCTGCGTGGGGCCATTGGGGCCCCAGCCCGGGGTGGGGGCAGGCGACTGCTGGGAGACAGGGCTGGTTGGGCCGAGGGCTTTGCTTTTATCACATCCCCTGTTTTCTGTTTGCTTTTCTCCTGAGCAGGGTGTTTGGAGGCATGGAGATTGCTCAATCCAAATCCTAGGCTTTGGGGACAGCTTGAAACCTTGTCCTTCCTTCCTGGATAGCCTGGAATTGTGCCTCCATCCTGTCACAGCATTGGCAGCTGGGAGCTGGGTGATCTGTAAGGAGCTCTTTGGGAAGGGAGATCCTGGAAAGCCCCCCCAGAGTGGCCTAAAATGTGCTGCTCTGGCTTTGCTCACTCGCTGTTTTGCAGGTGCCAGGGGATGGGGTTCTTCATCAGCAGGCAGAGACCACCCACGACCCCCAAACTCTGTCCTTTGACCTCCAAATACCATCTTGAGGGATAGTATTAGCTTGTCCTCCTTCCTGGTGAGCTCACACCAGGTCAGCGTTGAGACGAATGTGGAGAGTTCAAAATGGCCCAGTGAGTTGTCTCTAACATAGGGTGGAATTTTGGGAAGGAGCAGAGGATGGGCTGCCCTGTCACCTCGGCTCTGGCAGCATGATGGATTATCTCAGCCCAGTGGGGACACAGAATCAGGTTCCCATGAGGACGGCATCCCTGGCTGAGACTGGAGCCTTCCTTGTTTCCAGTGGTAACAGACAAACCTTTGCTCCTGAAAGAGGGACTGTAACACAGCCCATGGCAGTGAAGCCTCTTAAAAGCTGGTCTCATTGCAGTTGTGTTAATTATTAATAGGATATGGGGAAGAAAACACTGGAAAACCCCAACTGTTTGAGGCAAGCTGCTACTTCATCTGTGTCCAGAGGTGTGGGCCTGGCTTTGCCCTGACCCAAGGGGAGATTTATGGGTGTCTTTTCCAGTGACTGGTGTTGGCAAGTATGAATGAAGGGGCTTGATCACCTCTCTGAAAACCACAGCACTCCTAAACTGAGGAGCTAAATGGTTTGTGCAGCTTGGTCTTTAGCAAAGATTTACCCCCAAGGGATAAAGTCCTTTTTGGCAGCATCTCTGCCCAGCAAGATGCTGGAATTACAGGACCTGCTGGCACAGAGGCACTAGGGACCCTGTCCCAGCCCAGGGCACCCTGCAGAGCTGTGTGGGCAGGATGGGACCCAAAGATGGTGCTTGAACCCACATAATGAGTCAGAGCTAGGGGATCTCAGCAGGCAATTTTAAGGAAAAACAAGGTAACGGGGAATTTTCACCCAAAAGGCTTGTGGACTTCTGACTGTGGGTACCAGGGCTGTCTCCATATGGGGAACTGGGAGGTGTTTCCATGGAAACCAGCAATGTTGCTGCAGGGGGGACCTCATGGCACAGATTTGGGCCCTTCATCAATGCTGCAGGAGCAGTGCTTGACATGGGGAGGCACCAGCCTGATGGAGGCTCTTGGCACAGCACTGCCCTGGCTCCATGGTGTGCAGCGGGGAGAAGCTTTTCCCATGGTCCTCCATGTGGGGAGGAGATTCCAAACCTCAGGTGCAGGTGATAGCCATACGTGGTGATAGCCATAGGTGCTGCCAGCCCACCTGCCTTCCCAGCACCCCTTCCAGCAGCCCCTGCTTCCCACAGCACCCTCCTCTCTCCCCTCTTCCTTCTTTTCCTTTCCATTCCTCATTCCTTTTCTCTCCCTTTCTTCGCCTTGCTCCACCCCCCTCCAGACTCCTCTGTGGAGCATTGATTTTTCCATCCATCAGCGAAACGCTTGAGGAAAATGAAAGAGCATCTTCTTGATCGATCAGGAGGACTCTTCAGCCTGAGGTCAGGAAGGGTTTGAATCAGCTGCTCCCCTGGCATATAATTACCCCCTCTCTCCCAAGCTGGGGCTTTTCACATGCCTGCAGGAGCAGCCACCCCACTGAGGAGCCAGAGCATCACTCTGGAGAACACGTCCGTCCATGGGTGCATCCATGCTGGGAGAAAGTGCCTGTGGATGCATTGGGTTTCGGGGCTGGCAGAGCTCAGTGCTGGGCCGTGTCTGTGTGCTCACACTCGCTCTGTGCCGAGCAGGGTGTGTCGAGTGGGTGCGAGCAGGCGCTGCTCCCACGCCGGAATCGACCGCTCCGCGTCGAGCTAATTCTGTGTGGGGCTCAGCGAGGGTGGGGAGCTCTGAGACTGCAAGTTTAGAGAAGCTGAAGGAGAACTAAATCTGATAGGAACCTGCTGCCCAACTTCTATCTCTGTTTTGAACATCACATTTGCAGGGAGAATTGTCTGGGGTGCGCTGCGCATACGGACCGCGTTGGTAGCAGCCTGGAGGTGCCTGTGGAAATGCCAGAGTTTGCCATCTGGTACCACGCTGGCCCCTGAGGTCCCACCGCTCGCTGCTCTCCCCCAGAGAGCCAGCTAATAACTGAGGGAGCTTCTCATTCCACCGTGGGGTGGCTGCATGCAAATGTTGACTTCTTCATGGCAACCGATGTGAGTCATGCTGGGAGCCGGAGGGGGGTGTCGGCGCCTGTAGCTCTCCTTCTCTCTGCTTGTGGACTGTTGCCTGCTTGCACGGAGGTGTTGGCACAGCCTTCCCACAGCTCTTGCTGGAGCTCCATGTCTGCTCGGTGGGATGTGCTCACTGCTTTGCTTGTGAGAGGTTCCCAGTGCTTGTGTGTGCACTGGTGGGGTTCAGCGGTCGAAGCGTGTCGTGCGTGGGGGCTGTTGCCTTGTGTCTTGTGACTCAGCAGGGAAAATTTATCCTTTGGATTTGTCCAAAGGAAAGACCTTCTGAGCTCGCATTCCCATCAGCATGGAGGGATGCCAATCCCAGAGCTAACACCAGACATTCCAGCACATCCCGGAACTGATAGGTTCAGCATTGCCTGTCTCCACTGACCCCTAGGCTCGCTATTCCCAAATTCCCCTTCTTTTCCATAGGTATTGGTCAACCCATTTCCTGAGCTAGATGAAGGGGTTTCAGACCTAGGGGTGAACAACACATGGGTGGTTGGAGCTTGCTGGACTAGAGCTGGGACACAGCATCTTCCTGTGGTGGGTTGTGCATGTCCATCTAGTATCTCTCACTGGGCAGATGCAGCATGAAATCATTGTCTCAAGGGTGATGAGGAACAGTAAGAGAGCAAGGGGGAAATGCATTAACCATGGGGTTGTTGCTCCATGTTGTGCCACTTCCACCTGGGAGCTCAGAGCCATTTAATTCTCCTTGTGTTTCCGTGCTGGTCTGGGAAATGAGTATGCGTGGAAAGAGATGAGGACAGGAAAGCAGGGTGAGAAACCAAAGCTGAAAGTTCCTGCTCCCACCACAGCCAGTTCTGACCAGCCAGACCAGAGCTCCACTGGAGAAGGACAATGAAAATCTTTGACTTTCTCCCTCCAAACCAGCAGGCATGAGGCTGCTCCAGCATAGATGTGTTGCAGATGTGCTGATAGCAGTGAGCTGAGTGCTGACACTTCTGTGGAGGGGCTGTAGGTAAGGCTGAACTGGGTTTATCTGCACCACAGATAATGTCTTCTGCTGAAAGCAGCTGAAACAGCTGCATCCTGGCTTTGTGGCACAGTTTATTTTACAACATGTAATGAGAGCTTGTCCCATGTCCCTGGTAAAACCTTGACATAAAGCCCATCTGATCAGGGTCTTTTCCCTGGTGGGAGCTGGCATCAGTCAGATAGTTCAGGGAACTTTGCTTAACCTGTGAGCGTTGCATCCTAATATAAATGCGGATCTAACCCAGTTTTCTTGAATCTGCATTGCTCCACTGATAGCAAGGAAGAGAGGCTGATTTATGCAAGTGGGTATGGGATCTTCCTGTTATTCCTTGCAAACAGAGGGCTTTGGTGAGCTGTCACCAGGTACTGTCTCTGCTGAGTTCAGTGCAGATAACAGAGATGAGGGAACTCATAGCATCTCTCCATTGCTCTGCTGACCATCTTGGTGACTACCCTTGGTCATAGTCCTTGGTCTTCCTGCTGTCTCCTTGCTCCCAGGTCTGTAAAATGAAGATAAAATACAATCTGGCTTGCTGGGGAACTTGCAGCCCAATTAAGAAGTACACGCTAATTAAAGTGAGCTCCTCCATTCCTGTTGATATCCCATAGCCATCAGTGGGGCGCTGGAAAGCTCTGGGATGTGGGAGTGTGAGGTTGTGACAGAAGCAAAACAATACACTCTCAGACTGCTGAACAGAAAGTGGATCCATGTGTTAATCTGGGAAAAGGAGTGTGAAAATAGCTGCAAATCCTTCACGACTTTGCTGTAATTTCTCCCAGATAGGATACAGCCTGCTCCACACTCCAGCCTCCTTGGCTCCTAGGTCATTACTGAGCTGAACCTGAGGCTGATGCAAGAGGAAACTCTGTCCCATCTCTGGGCTTCATGTGGTACTGCTGGAAATATAGGGGGAAAGGGTTAATGATTGCTTTGTTTGGGGGTGGCTGGGCTCCCAATGGCTCAAGGATCAGCTGGGTCTGCTCCCTGGTGTGTCTGGGGCAGGTTCCTGGCTGGCTCAGCCTGGCTGCCGGAGGAGATGGGAGAACGCCCGGGCAGGTAGAGCTGAGTGGTGCCTCTGACAGCAGCACGCTCATATCGGGTGAGTGACCGTGGGGTGCAGAAAGCTGGCCCCTCCCAGCTGCCCAGCTGCCCAGCTGCCTTTCTGCTAATGCTCATCTAATTAAACAGCAGCCTGGAGTGGATGAAACCAGGGCAGCGGGAGAGCTGAGGTTTGCATTCAGTAGGTTCCCGTCTCTAGCTCAGGAACCAGAGGAAAAACACATTTCGTGTCGTAGATCAATACGCAGGTGGCGTTCCCCCTCCTTTTCCCTTCACCTTCTCCAGCTCCCCTTTCCCCTCCCGGGCCAGGGAAGCTTTTTAAAACTAGAGCTGGGCTGGGATTGCTAGCCGGTGGTTTTTGCACCTCATCCCCCATCCTGGATGCCGTGCATGCCACACATGTGCTGGACAGCTGAGAGGTGCCAGGAGTGGTGATTGCTGGGACAGTGATCTCAGCAGGTATCTGGGAAAGCGACTTTGGCTTCAAACTGGGGCATGGTCCCTCCTTCAGAGAGGATTTTCAGTCAATAAGGTCTCCAAAGAGCCATTGTCTCTTTGCTGAGACCATCAGCACAGCTCCAGGACTGTGAATGTGGGTAGGATTTGACCAGCAACTTTTGTCCTGCTTGCTCAGGTACAGGCGAGGGTTAACAAGAAGCGACATTTTATTTTGCTGCATCTTTGGCTTTCTGGAAGGAGATGCTCGTCCTGGTGCTTCTGCTGTTGTAAATGCATTCTTCTTCCCAAGGTGTCTTCTGAAAATGAGCTCCGGCATGTTGTCAGTGGTGGAGAGATGATTATGGAGAAGCAGCTGTCCGTCCCCTCCTGCCAGCTCCCGGCGCGGCAATGGGAGGGGTGACGGCTCCTCTGGGTGCTTGCTGCTGGCAGCAGATTTTGCAGTGCCTGATCCAGGCTCTGGTGTAAATAGGCAGCTTCAGGCTGTGGCCTTTTCCACCTCATCTCAATGCACCGGGGCAAGGAACCATCATGCAGTGCCCAGCTCTGTGCAACCTCCAACCGTGGTGGTTTTTTTCACAGTGAGAAAGTTGTACAAATCTTCCCCAAACGTCATCCTGCTCAGGCAGCCTGCAAGGGGTCGGCTTCAGCTCCTGTATTGTTTCTCTCTGCAGGAGAGAAATTACTGTCCTAATTCTTCATGCAAAAATGAGGGATTGGAAACAGGCTGAAGGGGAGAGGAGCTGGATGGGTGCCCCGGAGACCTCACCATCTCAGAGGATGGCAGCCCTGTCTGAGGTTACCATCTCTCTGTCCCTTCCCTGGTCCCTCTGTCATTAATGCTGAGCTGGATTTATTGGATTTATAATCCGTGCTCCTGCACCAGGATTCAAACACTGCCCAGCAGCGTCTGAGCCATGCTGGATCACAAACCATCTCGGGATGCTCCAGCCAAGAGGGAAGCGAGCTCCACACCTGCTAGCAGGGGAGGGCTGTCACAGCCAGATGCAAGCTCTTCCCCGGTATCTCCCCCTCTTCCCCTTGCCCTAGCCTCAGGCCAAGCAGGAAAAATCCTTCAGCAGACCCCAGCTGGGGCTGCTGGCTGCCGGCTTTCCATGGCAACGGTCCATCAGGGGGTCGGAGTCGACAGCAAAAAATGCTGCCCCCCCTCTTTCCCCCGCCTGGGCTGCCGGTCGCTATTTTGATTGCATTCCTGGGGAGCTGGGCTGCAGATGTGGTCGCCTTATCTTGGGAAGGTCTGAGTCAGTTTTTCCCTGTGTGACAGAGCAGGCAGCTGAGGGCTGGAGGGAGGAATAAATAACTCCTGAGGTACGCTAGGGACATCTGTCCCTGGGGATAGGGTGCTGAGCCAGGAGCCTTCCACCACCCCGATGCTGGACTCACAGTGCCCATGTGTCACAGCACAGACGTAGGGGACAAGGGAGATGTCTCCTCTGAGCAACCTTCATACATCCTTGACATCTCAACCAAGGGAAAAAAGGTGTTGGTCCAGGAGCATCTGTGCTGAGGGCTGGATCCTGCCCTCAGGAAGACCTGAGGAACCCCCTCCATGGGGGAGGAAGCACATTCACCTCACATCGTGTGTCCATGATGTGTGTGCTTGCTGCTCCTTGACTCTCCTTGGTGTGTCAGTTCAGGAACTGATTCTCTGCAGCTGTACACAGGGTGACTGAGAGCAGATCCAGCCCCACGGACCAGACACGCTGACAGTCCCCAAGTCCCTGGTCCCCATCCAGGGGCTATGAGCAGAGCTCAGTGCACAGCACCCATGAGGGTGCAACTGCCTGGCTCTGGCGTGAAGGAGGTGGGACAGTCACTCTGGATCCTCTGTTGCTGTTCTGAAAGGGGAGCTGCTTTCTTCCCTTCCTCAGGGAGACGATGTTCTCTGATTGCTTTTCTGCTGAAGAAGCTCACTCCTGGATGCTTCACCATGGAGATGTGGTGTCTCCATTCCCAGCAAAGCTGTTGGTGCAGCCCTGGTGATTGGTGCAGGTTTCAAGCTGTAAGCTGAGCTCCTTCTGTAAAGCAAAGACCTGAGGAACAGCCTGCCCAGAGCTGAGGGAGGGTTTTGTGTAAGGTGCTGTTATCTATCCAAAGCATTGACCCCTCCAGAGGTCATGCACTGAATAATTATCAGTCCAGCTTCAGAAAAAACAAATCTACATTAAGTGTTAAACACATTACAAGTTTTCCTTCTGTTGGTGAGATCCTCAACTTGGGTTTTTCAGCATTTCCCCAAAGTCTGGCAGCTCAGGGAGCAATTCTGCTTTGTTTTCATTTTTATTTTCCTTTCTCCAAGTGAGAATGGGGTTTGTCACACAGCCCTGGGCTCCAGGAGCTGGTGGTTAAAGGCTTTCAGGAAGAGTGGTAGGCAAAGAAGACCCTTCAGTGATGGAGGGTGGGAAATGCAGAACCTGGGAGATGACAGGACACTGGGGGCTGGCTGGTGGTTGTGGTGGCCACGATGTCCTCCATGCTGCAGTGGGGCCTGGGGCAGCAGCACCGAGTTCAGCTCATGTGGGGCTGGCTGGACACCATGGGATGTCCCAGTGCCATGGGGACTGGGGTCCAAGCTGGCTTTCAGTTGCTCATCTTGGAGCAGAAACCGGGAGCCAGGGATCGGGAGAGGGTTTCTATAGCAACAGCTGCCACTCACTCCCCATCTTGGATGTAAATTAGTTAGGATTTTATTAGTGTGCAGAATTTCAAGAGGCCGGAGCTGGCAAAGAGGCCTGATGAATTTGGGACAGGAGTGTTCAAGGGGAGCATCTTTAGAGTTTGGGCCAAGGCAAGGTTTGGGGTTTCTGAAGTGCAAGAATGCCTGGTTCTTTACCCCAGGGACAGCAGCCACATCTGAAATGGCTCTGGGATTTCCACACCTCAGGCAAGAGGTTGGATGTGGAGCACCTGCTGTCAGGCCCTGGGCTGGGCAGCTCTGTGTCTCCAGGTGGAATTTCAGCACCTCTTTACCTCTGTTTTGAAAAGAGGTTCCTCAAAAGGCCTAAAAGTGTGAGACCATCTCAAGTGACCACAGCTGGTGCAGCTGCCTCAGGAGGGTTTTCAATTAACAGCTTGACGATGAAGCTGCCTGGTGGGCCAGCAGGAGGGTTGGTAGGTACCAGTGACCTTCTGGGCCAAAGAGGTGATGAACTGGGGCTTTTTGAGAGTCATGGATGGGGCTGCAGTCTTTGTTAGGGGGTCTGCATGTCTGACTTCCCTGGGCCATGGGGCTCCTTGTTAGTGACATCATGGCTGGTTCATGGATATCTCCATGGACATCTGGATTTTTGCTGTTTGGAAAAGTGCTCCTGGTTGTCAGTGCTGCTCTGTTGGGAGCTATCCTCTTTGTATGCTCAAATGTAAGCAAATAAGGAGCGTGATTGTGATGCCAGTTGTTGCTCCCAAATCAGAAATCTGTGATAAAACTTGTGTGAAAAATTCTGATTTCTATGTGCTTTCCCTTTCCTGTGTGGTTAGGAGCTGTATTTTCAGAACTCGTATTTTCAAGTCTTTGCCTCTGACCGTGAGGGCTGAGGATTTTCCTGTTTAATGAAAGAAGAGGTTCGGTTTTTCCTTTTTTGAATTTTTCTTCTATAACTTCATGGCTCTGGGAACAGGGGCTTTCTGGAAGTCAAAAGGTTGTGCAACACCTTGTGATGGTGCTGTGATATTTGCCAACACTGGGTTATAGCTGGATGGTGATGTGTAAGGTTTATATATCTCGTGTAGAGATAATGCGGATGTGCTTGTGTGCAGCAAAAAAAGAGGGCTGGAAGCACCCTTGAAATGCTAGAAGTGTGGGGCTGGGCTGGCTGGTTGTCAAGTGTCTACTTGATTTGGAAGTGGGATGGGGGGGAAATGCCAGATTTTTTTGTTTTGGGAGTTTGTTATGCTGCAAAATGACTTACAGAGGAGTGGCTGATGCTCAGCTTGGATGGGTTGTGCTGGGATCAGAAAGGGAGTTTTTCTGCCCCATCCTGTGAGACTGGGGCTGGTTGTAGACAGACCCAGCTGCAGTCAGTGCTTGGGGGGACCCTCTTGGCCTCATCCATAAATCCTGACATTATAATTACTATAACAACCTGCTCTTCTCTTCCTGCATGGTGTTCATTCCCTGGCCTTAGGTAACGCTTTTTTCTTGTTGATTTGCTGCCTCCTTCACCTCCCCCCTTTTTAATTCCTCAACACTTTGTGGAAACATCAATTAATTAATCTAAATAATAGTTATTATTCAAGAACCAATTTGCTATCATGACTTGCACTGGTATGGTGAAAATAACCCGTCCAGGTGATGAGAAATTTGGGTTATTGGAGCTGGGGTGGTTCCTTCCTGGGGTGTGTGCCCCAGTACAGGGCATGGTCGGTGCTGTTGAGTTTAGCAGGACTCTCTGTCCTGCCCAAGGTGCTTCCTGCTGGAAAGGGCAGCCCCTAAGGCAGGGTTTGCTTTCAAAATAAATTGGCCTTTTGTAGGGGACCATGTCCTAAGCATGATGAAAATGCCAAATGTGCTGATAATGCAGCTTGAAACAGATCCACAGAGACTTTGCACTGGTGTCTTGAATGTGACTGTGAGTAGAAAAGGAATTGGGTGATGCGTGGGGTAATTGGGCTGTGAACTCTGCAGGTGTGTCAGCACTGCAGGAGGTGCAATACTGGGCTGGGACAGGGGTGCTGATCAATGCTCCCCCCTGATTTTGGGGAGGATTTGATTCCTATGAAGAAGTCAGCACAGACTGTGTTAGCCAGGGCAGCAGGGCTCTGGAGAAAATTTTTGGTGCTCCGAGGTCAAGTTTGGGCTCTAGGTCTTGGGGTGAAGTGACCCTGAGATGGTCATGTCTGTCCCACTCACGGGACCAAGCAGAGCTTGCACAGAACATGAGAGAAGAATTCTGTCCTTGAGCTGAGGGAGATCATCTGAGTCCCCACTGTCCTGATGGTTTCCAAAATTAGACCAAGCCCTTCCTGGGCAGCAGCTCTGGGGCCTTTGGGCAGGCGGCTGCTCCACTGGATGTGATGGGGACCACACAAACCTGGTGCAGGGAGTGTGATGACTGCTCCATGCCTGGTGTTAATCAGCACTTGGGAGGATGGTTGTCCCCAGCAGCAGTGGACTTTGCATTTTCAGGAGGGGATGTAACAGCTCGGGGACACCCAGGTGCCTTCCCCAGGTTTGGGTGGGGGCCCTGAGCCAGCCCCTGTTCAGAGAACTGACCTTGGCTGAAGGCAGCTAATGAGGTGTGAACCCTCGAGCTCGTCCTTCAGCTCCATTGAAGAAAAGAGACTTTAAGTGCACGCTTGAATTTAAGTGGATGGTAAAGTATGTTCCTGTTCCCGGACCTCAGATAGGGCAAAGATGGCTGGATAAATCGGGAGACAATGTGACAACACAGCCACGAGCTCATTCCCATCTCATACGAGGCCGACTTTGGGGATTAGCACTGGGCTCCTTGTTTTGCAGCCCCAGAGCTGGGGCTCTGGAGCTGTCCCGCCTCTTTGTCATCTCCTGAAGCCTCGCTGTATCCTCCACCTCATCACAGGCTCCATCCTTCCCTCTCTCTGGCGTCAGCCCCTCTCCCTAAGGCTGCTCCATCCCTCCACTGCCATCCCTCTGCCTGCAGAGCAGCAAGTGCGTGGCCCAGATATTTTACTTCACATCAGCACAAACCCAACCCAGATCTTTCTCCGAGATGGCTCAGCCGGGCACTGCATGAGCAGATCCAGCCCTGCAGCCGGGTGGTGGGGGAGACCCCTGGGGTGCCCCTGCCCCTCTCTGGGGTTGCAATTCCCCCTCTGTGGCCGTGCATCTGGCTGCTCTGGGCTGGCCGGGAAGCTGGAGCCTGTGATCAGCTCGGAAGGCAGCAACAGCAGCCTCTGCTTTTCCACACGTCGGTATTTTTAGCTCTGCTGTGCATTAGCGTGCAGGAGCTCAAACTGCGAATCCTGGCTGAGGTTTTATCTGTTGTGACAGCCCTTAGGGCTGTAGTCAGACACTCTCTTGCTTGCTCGTTCCCTCTCTCCTTTTTTTTCTTTTTCCTTTTTTTTTTTTTTTTTTAAAGTTTGCAGCTTGAATCTGCTCTCTCCCTACGGAGACACTGTGCAGCTGTCAAGACAAGGGACCAAGGGTGGGAAATAGGGTCCAAAGTGTGGTTTGAGCCCCTTTACAAGGGAGCTTTATTCAGCTCCTTTCTGTATTTTTCCATTCCTCATTGCTGCTGCTTTCAGAGCTGGAGTGGTCAGAGCTGATGCTGCAGGATTAGGGACAGGCTCGCCCCTGCTGCCCTGCCCCAAAGGGTCCCCAAAAAGCTGTGCTGGGTGACAGCTACACAGCTACTGGGGACAGCAAAGCAGAGAGCAAAGGCCAACCCAGTCCAGCATGCTGGGGTTTGGCAGATCTAGTGCTCTGTCTGCTGCTGCATTTTCCAATATCCCTTTTCCAAACAGCACAAATGTTGCCCCTTTTGGGGCTGCTTTGGGCTTCTGGCACCCCAGAGCATTGGGGAGAAATCAAAGTCCCTTGTGAGGGACTTGCTTCAACACAGAAGGTTTTTACTGTGCTTAAATAGTGTGTCTGATCTCCCCCAAGAGAACAAGACCCATGAATTCACCCTCCACCCTGGCTCTGTACAAGCACCCAACACTTTGGTTTGGTTTCTTTAAGGAGGGTTTTCTTTATTGCTTCTTCTCGTCCTCGATACCTTCCTCCCTACACCCCCAGGACATTTTCTATCTCCAGAGAGCTGCACAAATTTGAAGCCTCTTTTTGCCACCCCGGTACATCTGAAAAATCAGCTGGAAGTGGGGTGGCAGAAAAGGCACCATTGGTGATGCCTTTTGGAAGGGTGAGGAACCAAAGTGCTGGATGGATTTTGGCTTTCCAGCCCTCTCAGTGACCTGCCATGCCAGGCTCTGCCCATGTAAGTGTGGGCTCAAAGGGAACAGAAATTGTCTGAAAATCTGGTGCCCCTGGAATTTGTCCAAGGTCATGGGGGAAGTCAGGGATAGAGCCAGGAATGGGATTTGGGATCCTGTCTCACGTGTCCAGCCTTCCTCTCTAACCCTTAGCACATGCCTGCCTCACATCATTCTGGCTGGACCTTCCTGCACCCAGGTCTTGGGGTGGTCATGCCAGCTCTGATGTTTCTTGGAAGAGAGCACAGACCCTATGCAGGAAGGGTTGATTTGTTTTGCTTTTCCTTCTTGGGAAGGGCTTCTTTAGGGAGCTTACCCAGAGAGTGTTGAGGAAAATCTGTATTTAGGTAGTAAATAGTGATTTGGCATTTTTAAGGCTTCTAGTGCCTGAGGAAATCGCAGCAGCACTGCAGTGGTCCCTCTGTGTCCCCAGGAGCTCGGTGTGCATGGATGCTGAGGGGGCTGGAGGGAAACAGAGAGGGGAGAGATGTTTGTGATGGGTCACAGCTCCTTTACACAAGTCTCCCCACACCACATATCCTGGAGTCGCATTGTTTACAAGTGCAGCAGGTTCAGCATTTGGCAGCTCCCACATCTTCGTCCGAGATGGTGCTGGCAAAGACTAAAAGGCTGCAGTGATGGGTCAGAGGGTTCCAGGAGCACTGGGGACTAGCCTTGTCATCTAGTTATCTGGGTACAAATGCAGTGGGGAGCCTAGGATATCTCCCTGGGTCCGCCTGCTTCATTTGCATTGATGAGGTGTGGAGGGACATCCCAAAGTTTGTCTGGCAAGTCCACAAATCGGGCAGCTTTTCTAATTAACTGTCCCTCCGCTGTGATTGCTCTGTTCTCCCCCCCAGTTCCTCCTTCTCTAGCTGGCAGCAGCCAATGCCATGAACCACAGACACAAACTGCACAGTGCTGCTGGCTCGACCTGCAGAAGGGATTGCTGGAAATATCTGGTGCCTTTGCCCTTTTGCAGGGAGCACCCAGGGATGAGGATTTTGCAGCTCTGTGGTGCAGAGCAGGATGTGTGGGGCTTTGCCCCAGTGGCATTTTCTTTGTGCAGGTTGTTTGTGCCATGTGTGTCCTTGGGAGCAGCCAGAGCATGGCAGGTACCTTTGCACAGAGCTTTGGCATCTCCCAGACAGCCCCTGAGCAGCTCTGTGAGGTTGGATTTTCAACTTCTCCTTCTCTCCCCCAGCCTCCTGGGGAAACCCCACTGGTGGCTGCAGGGGACAGATGCAGATTCTCTACATCACTGAAAACCCAGTACAGCCCAAGAGCTTGGGTTTGGAGCTGCTTCACCCTCTCTGTGCTCTTCCTCTTGCCGAGGGAAGCAGCTAACAGCAGCTGGAGGTGTTTCCTGGTGTGCACAGGGTCCTCTGTCGTTACAGTGTGGGGCCAGGAACTCCTTCCTTTCTTCCTTCTTCCAGGGGCTGTGACACCTGAGTAGCTAGGTGAGGTCTAGAGGAATTTAAACATTGCTTGTTTTATATCCAGATGTTAAGCTGGGAGATTAAGGACTTTTTTTTTTCGGTTGGGGGGGGGGGGGG